>OY796659.1:52462208-52962883 GCA_963680705.1 Rhagium mordax | reverse complement strand
TTATTGGATGCCACATTTACATCGTTTACCTTACAATAGCAGCAAAACATTTTTCGAGGTATTGGACCGTCATTAGCATCAAAACTGCCTTCATGATCTTTAAGGTAATGTTCTGTGCAGTATTGATATTTTATTATATCGACATCGTTCTGAAGATGTGTAGGTAGCTTATCCCATACTAATGCAATTTCATGTGAAGCCAACCCAATCATCACTTCTTTGGGCATATCTACAAGTTGTTGTTTGCTCATCTTCAATAGACTACGCAAACGGGAGAATGCAATTAGTGAGTGGCCCATTCGCTTGATACCTTCTCGATCCATTGCTGGGGTTATAGTTTTCAGCTCCATGGCGTTTTATATTTCTTTCGTAGAGAGAAACTTTAAACACAAATGTCCACACCACACTGTGTTAAAATTCTGTACACGTTTGTAGTTATATAATATTTGGTTGACCCTCCTTGAATCGTTATTGAAATATGTAACTAATTCTATAGGTGGGGGTAAATCACCAAAACTATCAATGTAATTTACTAACTATACTATATTCCAAGTATAAAAAAAAAAAAAGATGTAGTCACAACACAAAATCATTTTATATTGTGAATCAAGATAGTACAATATATTTCTTATTTCATGTACGCCGACAGCTGCAAACATATAGGGTGTACCGACTTTAGTATTATACTATTCTTTGCGACTCTACAAATCAATCGAAATCGAATCAGGATGGATTACAATTGGTTCTATTCGAATTCTTTCAACTTCAACATACAAAAATTAATTTTTTCATTGATTTACAGCATATTAATTTACAATCTTTAACATATAGTATAGGGTTTACCACTATGGTACTTTCCGAATTCATACTAATATTTGATAGTTGAAGTGTATTGCTATCGGGTCCATGATTTTTGTTTTGCTGTCAAGCGTAAAACGGCCATAAATTAACACAATGGCATTAAATAGTAAACGGCTTCTTCAAAAGCATTCAAAAGCCCGGGTCCATGATTTTTGTTTTGCTGTCAAGCGTAAAACGACCATAAATTAACACAATGGCATTAAATAGTAAACGGCTTCTTCAAAAGCATTCAAAAGCATCCAAAAGCCATTTTAAATGTATTGCGCCCTAAACAAAAGAAATACCTACAGCAATTTGGTTGATATAACAGCTGCCAAAATCATAAATTAAATGCAAGTAAATCTGTTTTTATGTTATTTGGTCCTAAACAAAAAGGGAAGGGGGGTTACCCGAAGTTGACTTATTAACACTTAAAGAGCTAATAAATCAAAATATACTATACAGGTTTTAGAACAAAGGTCCATTTCATTGTTAATTTTAAATAAACCTTACATTATTAAAAATGTCTTTGGTTAATACAATATTTGGAAAACAATCGTAAGTGGGGATTAGAAAAAAAAAATAGAAATAGAAAAAATTTATTTACCATAAAAACTGTTACAAGAACAGATAAGGTTTCATCCGTTAAGTGGTATAATGCAATTGTAGTTGTAATCAGTGTATGTGTATTCCAAGTAGTGGGGGTAGCTCGACTACTATAAAAAGATGTAGTAGCAACACAAAATCATTTTATATCGTGAATCATCTACAGCTAGCAAGTCAGCCTATTGCAGTGATTTCAAGTGTGCAAATTTACTCGTAATTCTTTCATTGTATTCATTTAAATATGGCAATTTCCGAAGTTGACTTATTAGCACTTAATGAGCTAATAAATCAAAATATACAGGTTTTAGAGCAAAGATCCATTTCAGCGTTAACTTTAAATAAACCTTATCTCATTAAAAAAATGTCTTTGGTTAATACAAGATTTGGAAAATCAATCATAGTAACTTTGTTTGAGGAAAGCTCAATAACGACTTTTAAATCATTTTTACCGAAACGGCTTGTGGGAATTATATGTCCAAACACTATCGATAAAATAAATTCGTCAAATGGTAAAACTACATTAACATATTTAGGACAAAGTTCTCCGGCTTATCCTGGAGCAAAATCTAGTCCACTAATACGTTTCGGTATTTAATTCTTAAACAAAAATAATCATAATAGTATTTAAGTTAGTTAAGTATTAAGTAGAAATGGAACAATGGAGTCTTTTAAAAATAGAATCACTTGTTAGCTTACAAAGATTCAGATAGTACAATATATTTCTTATTTCGTGTACGCCGACAGCTGCAACGTAAGTCCAATTAGTACTGTTTTATATATATATTTTTTACATTTTTATTTTTAATTTCTAGGTACTTAGGTAGCAAAGATGTGGATGCAATATTCAACTCAAACATGAAGTCTGATAGAAGACATTAAATCTGCCATTGAAAGATTGTCTTGTAAACTAGATGACATAAGGAGGGATTCACAACATTCTTTAAATTATCACATAAATGTCTGCTTCGATGCTGAAGTAGTTCGACGTATTAAAATATCAACCAATCTGACAAAGAAGCTAATGTAGATACATAAATTATGTTCTTTTATTTTTATTGTCAAATTTATTACATTAAATTTAATATTGTATGTATATGTAGTTATGATGGTATATTTTATATTATATTATAAGGTTAAATAAATGAAATACACATTAAAAGATTACGTTAATTTTATTTCCTATTTTTTTTTACACAACTAAAAAACAGCCATAGTATAATTAAAACAGTTTTATTTTAAATACACAATTACATTTTTGAGAAAATAAACATTTGCAAGTACACCGTGATTATTGTTGATAAAATGTTTTTACTTACTTGCTCCTGTCATACATTGATTATTAGCATATTTTCCATAGATATTAAATTAAAAAAAAAGAGTAATTGTACTTGATTAACGTAAATAATTTCACACCCTCATAACTTTTGCTGTTATAATCTTTCAATAAAATTCACATGTATCTAAATGTTGGCATGTTGCAATCGTTGTCTTCTCGATGAAGTAATGAACAGATTAAATAGCACAATCTTTGTACTAGATTAGAATTAAATAAGGGATACTATTTACAAGGTAAGTAATATATTAAAATTTCACTTTTAAAATTTATTATAAACTTATTTATAATATAATAACGTAAAACATTGTAGATTTGTTAAATAATTAATTATGGGGTATAACGTAAAACATTGTAGATTTGTTAAATAATTAATTATGGGGTAACATAGAAACATGTAGAGTAGATAATAAGTATATGGGGGAAATTTTAACATTAATTTAATAAGATGACACATTTTTATACCTATATAATTTTAGGTTTCCTCCCTTACTTTATCCTTACTTTATCCTTACTTTATCCTTACTTCCTTACTTCCTTACTCCTTACTTTATCCATACTTTATCCTTACTTCCTTACTTTATCCTTACTTTATCCTTACTTTATCCTTACATTATCCTTACTTTATCCTTACTTTATCCTTACATTATCCTTACTTTATCCTTACTTTATCCATACATTATCCTTACTTTATCCTTACTTTATCCTTACTTTATCCTTACTTTATCCTTACTTTATCCTTACATTATCCTTACTTTATCCTTACTTTATCCTTACATTATCCTTACTTTATCCTTACTTTATCCTTACTTTATCCTTACTTTATCCTTACATTATCCTTACATTATCCTTACTTTATCCTTACTTTATCCTTACTTTATCCTTACTTTATCCTTACTTTATCCTCACTTTATCCTTACTTTATCCTTACTTTATCCTTACTTTATCCTTACTTTATCCTTACTTCCTTACTTTATCCTTACTTTATCCATACTTTATCCTTACTTCCTTACTTTATCCTTACTTTATCCTTACATTATCCCTACTTTATCCTTACTTTATCCTTACATTATCCTTACTTTATCCTTACTTTATCCATACATTATCCTTACTTTATCCTTACTTTATCCTTACTTTATCCTTACTTTATCCTTACATTATCCTTACTTTATCCTTACTTTATCCTTACTTTATCCTTACATTATCCTTACTTTATCCTTACTTTATCCTTACTTTATCCTTACATTATCCTTACTTTATCCTTACTTTATCCTTACATTATCCTTACTTTATCCTTACTTTATCCATACATTATCCTTACTTTATCCTTACTTTATCCTTACATTATCCTTACTTTATCCTTACTTTATCCTTACTTTATCCTTACATTATCCTTACTTTATCCTTACTTTATCCATACATTATCCTTACTTTATCCTTTATACTTACATTATCCTTACTTTATCCTTACTTTATCCTTACTTTATCCTTACTTTATCCTTACTTTATCCTTACTTTATCCATACATTATCCTTACTTTATCCTTACTTTATCCTTACTTTATCCTTACTTTATCCTTACTTTATCCTTACATTATCCTTACATTATCCTTAGTTTATCCTTACTTTATCCTTACTTTATCCTTACTTTATCCTTACTTTATCCTTACTTTATCCTTACTTTATCCTTACTTTATCCTTACTTTATCCTTACTTTATCCTTACTTTATCCTTACTTTATCCTTACTTTATCCTTTATCCTTACTTTATCCTTACTTTATCCTTTATCCTTACTTTATCCTTACTTTATCCTTACTTTATCCTTACTTTATCCATACTTTATCCATACTTTATCCGTACTTTATCCTTACTTCCTTACTTCCTTACTTTATCCTTCCTTTATCCTTACTTTATCCTTTATCCATACTTTATCCGTACTTTATCCTTACTTTATCCTTGTTTTATCCTTGCTTATTGCTTTATCCTTATATTATCCTCATTTTACCCTGAAATAAAGATTACATTTATGCAATATTGCTTTTGTGTATTTTTCTATTAGTAGTACTCTAGTTTATTTACTTTATGAAATCTGAATGTGACAAAGCGACAATACAGTAATTTAATTTAGACAATATGAGTGACTCACAAAGTTTGACCAGGAAATCCAAGATGCCCCTCCAGATAGTAGCATTGACAGACCTATAACACCGCCATCTTCATCGTATTGGATAGATGAGGATTTAGGTCAGGATCTGGAAGATCAAGATAACTCCCGAGACAGCAGCACTGATAGACCAACATCACCATCAGCATGGTCAATGGAAACGGTGTTCTACGATCCAGACGGCCAACCATCACCGGACCAGAGTCATTGGTCAGATTATCAGCTCTTAATAGGATGCGATGAGGAAGCAGATTAGACATATGTACATATAAATTAATTGTAAATGATTTTTAATACGTAGTTTTAGATGATGCACTGCAAATAATTTAATAAATAATTTTAACTAATAAATTAATTGTAAATCATTTAATAAATAGTTTACTTAATAAACTCAAACAATACTGCAGTAAATTGCAGTTATTTCCTTAAATGAATATTCTCATATGATTTTTTCTCGAACTCAAGCTTATAATAAATTTGGTTCTATTCATAAAATACATGCCTCTAATGTGATCAAATACATCCAATAACTCTACTATTATGACGACACTGTAAATAAATAATACATAGGACACGTAGAATAGTATAGACTATTATTATCAAATATCATTTATGTATGGAGTCCATAATTTTATAATTTATGTGCAGGGTAGTTCTTTATATTGTGATCAACATTGGAAAGTATAGAAAGTATGCCTTTTTAATGGAACACCCCGTATATATTTTTAGAAAGTGTACCATTTTAATGGAACGCCCTATATGTTTTTGCATATTTTGAATGACCATTTTTAGTTGATTCCAAAAATGTTATAATATGTTGGTATGTGCTCGAGTTGTTTTTAAAACAGTCCTTCTTGTGTAAAACAGTTTGCATAGAATGTTGGTTGCCTTCAACGCTAAAATCTTTGTCCCCCGTATTCTGAAATTGTCATAATTAGAAATTGTGGTACACGCTTGTAAATAAATTGAGACAACTATCGTTTGTTATACATGAAATGACGACTGATTTTATTTTCAGATAGGTACCACCGTTCGTTGTCTTACATGAGCCGAGGCGTACGTACACTTTATTCAAAACCCATTGTCTGTCGAACAAATCTAAGTATAAACTTCACAACACTTATTTTCAATGGTTTTGTTCTCTTATGGTCATGTTTCATGCAATTTGACATGCCTTTTAACTATTTGTTTCGAGAATTTATGCGACAGTAAATAAATATGTTTTTTTTTTTTTTTTTTTGTGTATTGCCGACCTATTGTCCATCATCTTTAGTTAGTTCATCTGTAATTATTACCAATAAACCGCCTGATTTGTAGATCTATTATAATGACGAGGCATTTTTTTTTTTTTAATTAAGCTATGGGAAAATAAAGTTTTGCAAAAAATGATCTGATCGTTAAACAAATACCGATATAAATGTATCTTAACGTATCTTTCTTATCTAATCAATCTCGTGGGAAAGGTCGATCGAAAGACAGGGATTCCATTTGATAACAATCAATATTTACTGACTATAATGTCTTCCTTAATGTCCCTTTTACAAAAGAAAAAATATTTTATGGGCCTTGTACTAACAGGTGATTTTTGTGGATTTATTTCGCCTATTTATTATACAGTTAACAAACATTGATGCTTTGTTGAATGGTGTAACTACCTGCCCTTATATTTTAGTATACAAGCGTATACATTGCAATTACAGAAATCTAATTATAATAAGGTATTTTTAGCTATGTAATAAAAATAGGAAATAAATTGAATGTAAACTTTTAATGTGTATTTCATTTATGAAAAATTAACTATTGTTTACTACATATACATAAAATAGTTGGTGTAATAAATATGACAATAAAAAATAAAATGAATATTATATATGTCATATTGTTGTTGATATTTTTTCAATAATATTCTTAAATAGGTACTCCACAAAACATCCTGATATTTTATAGTAAGAATGGTTCATATTTGTTAGATTAAATGTTTCTTTAATACATCGAAATTTATAACGCTCAATAACTTTTTCATGATTTTGTGTTGCTACTACATCTTTTTATAGTAGTCGAGCTACCCCCACTACTTGGAATACACATACACTGATTACAACTACAATTGCATTATACCACTTAACGGATGAAACCTTATCTGTTCTTGTAACAGTTTTTATGGTAAATAAATTTTTTCTATTTCTATTTTTTTTTCTAATCCCCACTTACGATTGTTTTCCAAATATTGTATTAACCAAAGACATTTTTAATAATGTAAGGTTTATTTAAAATTAACAATGAAATGGACCTTTGTTCTAAAACCTGTATAGTATATTTTGATTTATTAGCTCTTTAAGTGCTAATAAGTCAACTTCGGGTAACCCCCCTTCCCTTTTTGTTTAGGACCAAATAACATAAAAACAGATTTACTTGCATTTAATTTATGATTTTGGCAGCTGTTATATCAACCAAATTGCTGTAGGTATTTCTTTTGTTTAGGGCGCAATACATTTAAAATGGCTTTTGGATGCTTTTGAATGCTTTTGAAGAAGCCGTTTACTATTTAATGCCATTGTGTTAATTTATGGTCGTTTTACGCTTGACAGCAAAACAAAAATCATGGACCCGGGCTTTTGAATGCTTTTGAAGAAGCCGTTTACTATTTAATGCCATTGTGTTAATTTATGGCCGTTTTACGCTTGACAGCAAAACAAAAATCATGGACCCGATAGCAATACACTTCAACTATCAAATATTAGTGTGAATTCGGAAAGTACCATAGTGGTAAACCCTATACTATATGTTAAAGATTGTAAATTAATATGCTGTAAATCAATGAAAAAATTAATTTTTGTATGTTGAAGTTGAAAGAATTCGAATAGAACCAATTGTAATCCATCCTGATTCGATTTCGATTGATTTGTAGAGTCGCAAAGAATAGTATAATACTAAAGTCGGTACACCCTATATGTTTGCAGCTGTCGGCGTACATGAAATAAGAAATATATTGTACTATCTTGATTCACAATATAAAATGATTTTGTGTTGTGACTACATCTTTTTTTTTTTTATACTTGGAATATAGTATAGTTAGTAAATTACATTGATAGTTTTGGTGATTTACCCCCACCTATAGAATTAGTTACATATTTCAATAACGATTCAAGGAGGGTCAACCAAATATTATATAACTACAAACGTGTACAGAATTTTAACACAGTGTGGTGTGGACATTTGTGTTTAAAGTTTCTCTCTACGAAAGAAATATAAAACGCCATGGAGCTGAAAACTATAACCCCAGCAATGGATCGAGAAGGTATCAAGCGAATGGGCCACTCACTAATTGCATTCTCCCGTTTGCGTAGTCTATTGAAGATGAGCAAACAACAACTTGTAGATATGCCCAAAGAAGTGATGATTGGGTTGGCTTCACATGAAATTGCATTAGTATGGGATAAGCTACCTACACATCTTCAGAACGATGTCGATATAATAAAATATCAATACTGCACAGAACATTACCTTAAAGATCATGAAGGCAGTTTTGATGCTAATGACGGTCCAATACCTCGAAAAATGTTTTGCTGCTATTGTAAGGTAAACGATGTAAATGTGGCATCCAATAACAATGTTGATATATCACCATCAACTTCAAAGAAGGGGAAATTATACCATTATTGCTGTAATCCACAATAAATTGGGTAACGCAATTTAATTACATCAATCATGTCGTACACGTTCACACTAGCGAGCCGCTAAATGTAATTGTGTATTTAAAATAAAACTGTTTTAATTATACTATGGTTGTTTTTAGTTGTGTAATAAAAAAATAGGAAATAAAATTAATGTAATCTTTTAATGTGTATTTCATTTATTTAACCTTATAATATAATATCAAATATACCATCATAACTACATAATACATACAATATTTGATGTAATAAATATGGTAATAAAAATAAAAGAACATTATTTATATATCTACATTAGCTTCTTTGTCAGATTGGTTGATATTTTTCAACGAACTAGGGAATAAATAATAAAAAAAAAAACGTATTTTTGGTATCAAATTTTGACAGACGAGTAATGTTGTTTGTTTACATTAGTGTATTTAAACTGATAAAAAATATAATAAAATGGATCGTGATTAACTAAGTCATAATTATCGTAGCTTCTTTATGGAACTGAATTTTTAACTAGGTTTCATTAAATAGTTTTACAGACGGTTGAAGAGAGCCATCCCCATTATTCAGTAAAACAGATTAAAAGAGGCATATAATTATTTAGATTTGTTTGAATTGAAATCGATAAAATAAAGTAGGGGTTATTTACGAAACCTTGTATTATTTGTGTTTAATGTTCATCTCAAATCTCAGGGCCGTAGAGCAATCATATAATTTCAATATTTTGTAATAAAAGAATATGACCATTAACTGCATATGAAGATAACCATTTTTTTTTTTTAGTTTTAAAACTATATCAATATCTACCTTTGATACGCTAATATTTTGCCAAACCTTGTTAGCAGCATTAATTGACTTTTTTTTTTTATCGGTAAAGTGGGAATTGCATGTTGTTTTCGACTTAGTACCATCAATGAACAATGTATACCGTAAATGCACCCGTCATGCAAAAACTTTAAAAGAAACTTTATTTATATCTAATCTTTGGATACGATAACTAGTTGCATTTTATTTGAACCGATATTCATGATTAAATCAATAATTTCTGCAACATAATAGGAGGCTTTTTAATTTTTTCCGTTGATATGAATTTCCTGTATTAAACATTTCCAGAGCTTTATTAAAGCATCGCTGTAATTTCCGTTAAAATATTGCATTTTAATGCATTATCAAAGTAGTCATCGTTTCCGCTTGCTTTTGTTAAAACGCCGTCAAGTTGGATGTATACTGATCTGTAAATATATCTTAAGATATACTGCTTTTCTATAAGGTAATAAACCATAGAATTTCGAGAAATTGCACCTAGTCTAATTAGAGCGCAATATAGTGTGCCATCATTTCAGTGTTTCAAACAACAAAAAAATTTTGCATGTTTCTTTAACACCCTGTATCTCGGAACTATGTGTTCCCGGCCCACATTTACATATGAACTTTTTTCATATTATTTTGGTAGTTTATCACACCATAAAGTTTGATCTACTAAGTGTCTATGTTTATTTTCTCAAAAATGTAATTGTGTATTTAAAATAAAACTGTTGAGCCATCATCATTCATAACTTACCTCGATGCAACGAATTTGTACGGATATTCAATGAGTCAATGAACCTTCTATCCTATTCGAATCACACTCTCACCTGTTATTTTTAAGTTTAAAATTTCAGGTAATTGTGTGGCTTTGTTTTGTAAAAATCGACGTATCTTTTGTTTAGATAAGAGATGGCTAATCTTTTGTGCAATATATTTGTCCTTAGAAAAATTAATGCATTTCGACTAGAAATTAAATACCAAATTGTGTTATTGACGGTTTTAAGTCGACCGCCCTAATGGCATTACCTCGATTTCAGATAGGTACCGTTCGCGCGAGCCACCTGGCCTACGTAGCTGTGTCCTTTATGCAGACCTATTGTCTGTCGAGCAAATGGGAGCTATAAATTTAACCAACTATTTTGTTTCGAGATATGCGACAGTAAAAACTAAAAAGCTGATTTAATCTTTGATCATTAGAAAATAAATGCGATGTCGCTTGTTCTTTTACCCCATAGAAAATAAATGCATTTCTGCTAATATATCAGATCCCTTGTTAGCGATATTGACAGACATATATTTTTGACAATTAAGAGCGCATAATTTAGCAATTGATGCACTAATTAATATACAACAATTGCTCCAATTCAATTAGTGTAATTAATGTGCAAATAGTCCAACTACTTTCATTTCTCGCGGCAATTGGGTTTTAATTATCCCCCCACCAGACTGCAAATATACTTTGTGATCGAGTTGGTAATTTATATTTAATAGTGAATTAGCTCCTTGCTCTAAAACCTTCATATTCTAAATTATAATCAAATTAAGCTCTAATAAATCGATCACTAAATCGCCATAATAATAAAAAAATAGAATCAACGTCGGAAAGTATAGAAAGTGTGCCTTTTTTAATGGAATACTGGTCGAAGACTACCTACAATTTGGAATTTTAATAATTTGTAAAGGCACAGTGACAGTAGGGTATGTGAAATACGAGTGGTTTGATTTTCAGATAGGCACCTGTTTCGAGAAATTATGCGGCAGTAAATAACGTTGTCAGTGGCAATGAATGACTCCTTTAGTATGCGGTTCAAACCTTTTGTCCTATTCGAATCGCATAAAAGCTGACTTTGGTTACCAGATCCCTTGTTAGCGATATTGAATGACATATATTTTTGACAATTAAGAGCGCATAATTTAGCAATTGATGCACTAATTAATATACAATTGTATCAATTCAATTAGATATATTGCAATTATACTAGTTTAATTGCAATAATCTAATTACTTTCATTTCTCGCAACAATTGGGTTTTTTAATTAACCCCCCTCCAGACTATATAAAATAGTGTAATTAACGCGCAAATAGTCTAATTACACATTTACAAATTACTAATTACGCAATTACAGCGCAATAATTCAATTACTTTCATTTCTCAGCGCAATAATCCAATTACTTTCATTTCTCGCGACAATTGGGTTTTAATTATCCCTCCTCCAGACTAATTACATTTATTAGATATATTGCAATTATACTAGTCTAATTACAGCGAAATAATCCAATTACACAATTACAAATTACTAATTACGCAATTACAAATTACTAATTACGCAATTACAAATTACCTCCCAATCTAATTATTCTAATTACATTTATTGCAATTACAAATTACCTCCCCCCACTATAATTATCCTATTTGCCCCCCACCCCAGAAAAAGTGGTGGGGGGAGCAAGTGGTGGGGGGAGCCTCGGATCCGCTATTACTTCTCTACTTTCAGTCATTTAATGAAACCGATTATGTTTTAAATTTGGCAATAAACATTATTTTTCGGTATCAGCAAATAATTTTGAGGAAAACCCGACAAATTTTTCCAAGAACTTTTTCTTCACTTTCCAAATAACTGTTCTACAATGATTTATAATATGGACACGTTAAGTTGATCACACTGTATAAAATATATAAGTATTAAGGAGGATTAACTGTTCAACCAGTCTATGGTTTTGGATTTAGGGGTTGTCTGTGGTGTGTTTATTGAAACTTGCATATGGGGTTTGGCACTTTATGACTAATTAGAGTTAATGTAAAGTTTTAAAGATATATTTGCACGATAATAGCTATTAACATATCTAGGAATGTTATGACTATCATAACTGCCGCAGATGTCGGTTTGAAATCTGAGCTCGTAGAGCGAGGATTTTAAGACATCTAAGGCTGTTATGATTCATAACATCCGTGATATGTTCAATAGTTTATCGGTTTCAGAAAATAAAGACATTATTAATAGATATTACCTTTTGATATTCTCTTATTAATAACGTTTTCATTTTATTAGTTGGTCAAGTCTGTATGGGTTGATTTGTCGCCATGGTTACAGTTATGTTTTGTTTGTTTTTATTTGTTACCTTTTTTCATATTACATAAATGTTTACATTTTTAATGTCACAACGGCTACATAAAAATGGACCTTGGATTGCCTGAAAATACATTTCAGTTGGATTTCAGTATTTAGTTATTATTGTTTGGAGTTTTCTGTCTGTTTGTATTAATAAATAGCCCTATAGTTTCATTATTTATTATTTCATCTGTTGACAGTTATTGACAGATCTGTATTTGTAATATTACCGTACATGTTTTAAATATAACTGTGCAACTTTAGTTACGACTTGTTTACCAGCCTACTTTTGCATATGTAAACAAAGGATTAATATCCTGAAACCGATAAATGTTTGTTAACCACCTACACCAACCACCGAAATAAGCCTCTGAAACGTGGAATGTCACAGTTTGTGGTGGAATCTTTCAAACTTGGCGCCTCTGCTTATCTTATTTCTACAAAAGTAAAATCTAATGTTTGATTGGTGAAATAACTATCATATAAAACTATGACTGAATATGTAATATATGTGTTTGTTATTTTATTGCACACAGCATTCAGAATAATCAATCATAAGTTGTGAAAAATATTCATCAACTTAGCAAACATTTGTGTTGATGTACTTTACTTTACCTCTCATATATTGCTTGAAGGGCTACATAAATTTGTTATTGTTACCCTAAAAGAGTTTTATAAAGTTCAAATGAAAAAGTTTTGAACTCGCTTCAAATATACATAGTAAAACAAATAAAACAATAGTTTCCTTTTATGTAAATGGAATAGACGTGAAGTAAGTAGAATGCCTTCTAATATATCAGAAGAGTCAAAGGAATAATTCATCATTTTACTTATATTCACCTTAAACAACCCCTATGGATGACGTAACCGTAACCTTATCAAACAAAAAATTTTATGCTGTCAAGGTACTCCTCTCGCGATTATTATAAAATGCAGAAACATGAGAGACATTTTTCAAATGTCACATAACTTTCTGTAGACGTTTTACTACGGAAAATGTCATTGTTGTACGTATAAGATGTACCAAATTGGTTTTATATTATTTATTTTTATGATTGAAAGTTAAAATGTAGTAGTATAAATTTATTATTCTCTAACTTCATTTACCAAAGAGCCACTATAGTTATTAAATTATTGATTTGTCACTTAAGTTATTTTTTATATATTTAGAAGACTGACATAAAATTGTTTTATTTCCGTCTTGATTATTTATGGATGATTGGCTGTCTATACTGGATATACACGAAACATGGCAGGCTATTCTTCCACAAGTTTTAAGGCAATCAATTAAAGCTCTGGACTATTCAATTGTTAATGAAGACGTCTTGTGTAACAGTAACACGACTGTTATTTCCGGAATTTTTTTTTATCGAATGACAACAAACAATCGTGTTTGGTACAATAAAAAGTGAACTCTTAGTTGATAATGAATGAAGGCTTTAAATATTATGGGCAATAGAAATTGTAAAAGCAATACAATTAAACCAAAAAGCTCGCATTTGTTAAAATTGGCAGAAAAAATATTTAGCAATTTCTTTAAAGTTGACTGTGACCACAAGATGAGGTAGTAACTTGTCTTGTTTCTATCGATAAATAAAGTAGTTTTTAAAATTTTTTCGGTAAGTGAATAAGCATGATTGTCAAAGGTAATGAAAAAGGTGCTGCTTGATGATTTTCTGGATCAAATTGAAAACAATGGAAATTCTAAAATCCATAGTAAATTTGATTAAGTACACAATTTGAGTCCAATAATCCCCATCAGATTTATAACGTATATTCCGCCTTCCAAACACTTGGTGGAACGCTTACTGAACACCTCTCATTCTCCATTACTTAAAGCAGAAGAACAAGTAGTTGTGAAAAAATGTTTTGATGGAAAAAATTTGCCTTCTTCACAAGGTGATAATGTTCAAGCAGAAGAAATAGTTGACGGAAGTTCATTGTTGAGATTGTCAAAGATTTAAATTTGGATATAGTGCAGGTAAGATCAGACTAAACAAATTTTAAAGATAGAGGTGGATTTGGGATTTTTATGGTAAGGACTTGATAATAAAAAAATTAACCCTTTGCTTTAGTGGAGATCACTTAGAGGAACCAGTGGACTTGCTGAAGTAGCTGTATGGACCTTGGGAGCATCGATAACATCTTCAGCAACAGAGATATCGTTGCTGAAGATTCACAGTAAAACAATAAATCAACGGAACTCGGAAGCAGCTGTAAAAATAGCTGACTTAACATATAACTGGAATATATTAAGTAAAGAATCCTACCGTCCTCTAAGAAGGACACCCTAAAATACAGAAATCTGCGAAACTTCTGTCAGTTCATATGGGCTCGTCACTTCTTCTTTTTTGAATAAATCCCCACAGATACTTTAATGACAATATTACTAGATGCAAAAGAAGATGAAACTTACAAAAGTACTTCATTTTCTGAATCTGATATGGAAATACCGTACTTATCCGATATTGATGAAGATGAATCACCAAACACTGAGAGCGATTAATTTTAGTAGGCTACTAACATTAATCACAAATTAGCTATAAATTAGTTTTTTAGTTATTTATTATGGAAAGGCTCTTACTTTTAAATTTACATTTATATTTTGGTTATAATAAAATATTAATGCTTTGAAATTTCTTGCTTTCTTAAAGGTTTCATATGGAATAATTTCCAAAATAACTCACTAAATTACCCTTCATGGTAAATACCCAGGGTTATGTACCCCAGGCGATTACCTCTAAAAGTAAATACCTGGGTATTTTACATCACTATTCAGGATGGATTCGAACCATCGTTTTTCGCAACCAATAAATACCTACGTATTAATGCATTTATCCACTCGGCTACCGTGCCCCTATTTCTCATCGACTTGATCCCCTCCGGATTTGAATCTAAGCCATTTGAATGGAAAGACGAGCTAATGCCGAGTCGAGAAACCTTTTGTATGGTAGTTTAAATAGGATAATAAATAGTAATTGAACATAAAAATCTGATCAGGTTATGTAGCTAACTGGTAAATCGATTTTAATAATTTTTCCTCCTGTAGTACATTAATTCTAAACCGTATCAACCTGCATTCGGTTTTATAGGCAGACACTTTAGATGGGGATTGGTTAAGCAGTTTTTAAAATCCGCCATTTAATATGACCTCTCTTATACCTCACCCGTATCCAGGATAGCAGCTCACTATCTCTTAAGACCTATTTGACCCGAACCCATATTTTATTTTAATAGCATGTAAAGTATTCATAAATTCTTACATTTCCTTCTCCAAATTATAATAAAATATTACAGTTTAAAGCGCCTCAAATCGATCTAACTTTATCGCGACCCCCTTGTATAAATTGATATCTTTGAAATATAAACCTTTTAAAACTAGGTAGGCTTCTACTTATACTTTTCATGGCCTGTTTTGCTCGCTTAAAGAGTAACATTTTCTTGTCATTTGTTTCTGCTTTGTTGCAACTTCGCCTGGGAATGACAGATGTCTGTTTTACTTTTCTAATATTTTTCTCAATGATAATGGTCGTAGTTTTTTCCTTCCATGACATATTCAATCAATTTGATATGCTTTGTATTAAAACCATCTGCACATGACACGACTCAACCGTAATGAACCCTTCTTAGGGAGCGTTTCACGCTGAATCGTTTTAATTTTTATTTTTAGTTTGGAAAAGGTGTAGATTTGATACATACCGCCAAAGTAGGGCATGAGAATCTTATCTCAGGGCCATAGACACTGGATCGCAGGAATTGGCAATAAATAATGAAAAAATTAAAATGACATACTTATATAAAATAATTGTTGATAGTTAAATTAAACAAATTGCCATTATATTGGTTCGAAAATAACGCCGTTAAGAAGAAAATATGTACATTATTATATTAGTCCGCGTAGGGTCTAAAATGTCGTTTTATTTACGCACTTAATTATATCTTACTCAAATGAATAAAACGCCAGGCGACGTGAACCTAACATCTAATGCGAGGTAATCTGTCACAGTAAATTACTGAAAAGAATATTAAGCGAAATTGTCTTATGATTTTTTATCACATCAGAGTTCAATGCATAGAGGTCTAAAAATAATAGATATCATTTAGAAGTCTTCACAATAATTATTCAATATCGAAATAGTTACTCAATACTAACTAACAGTAACCACATCTCAAAGAAATGACGGATTGGATGGATGCTCGAGAATCCTCTGGGGATTATTACTCACAAATAATATTCTACCACCTATCGTTATTGTGGTGTTTGTATCTTCAACAGTGTGGGGATATATTATTATGATGAATTCTTTCCTTCAAGGGATCCCACCGAAACTAGAATTAAATACTTGTCAGTGGTTGAGAATCTTTTGGTTTAAATGTTTTCGACAGTTAATCGCAAAATAGCATGCTATGGTCCATCTCTGAATTTAATCATATTTGTTTAAGGACAAAATCGAGGTTTTTTTTAAAGTAAATAAATCATCACAAAACATACAAAAATTTTTTGTAAGCAAAACTGCGATTGTGCCAAACCTGTTGATCCATAATTTTGCATTGTTGATAAAACATTACTTAAATATAAATACTGACAAGTGACAGAAAGGAATTTTAAAATTTCCTGTGTTAATGGATTCTCAACGCAGATGGCTACCAGACATTTGTAACGTATTAAAAATGTTTCATGCAAAGCTTTTAATATGTAAATAATCCACATTATTTATACGCATACGCTGCCAAACTAAATTAAGCAGATTTGAATCGTTTCTCCTCGCCATTTAAAAATCTCCCCATAAATAAAAAAATCCAATCGAGGCGAGCCGATAACCAAAAAATATAGCGAGCCTTTAAGCCCTGTGTGCAAGTTGTGTTGTGAATTATGTCTCACTAAGATTACCGCGATATTCAAATAACCTCTCGGATATAATCTGGTTAGTAATTAAGTGGATAGATCAATTAACACTTTCTGTAGTATTTGTGGCTGGTGAACGTGAAATTTTGGATGGGATTCACGTATATACGTAGATTATGTTATGTCCAGAATTTGAACAAGGCTTAGACGATTATTAAAGGAATGTTGGTTTGGGTAATCTTACCCGTTATATTATAAGGACGACGGTTATTATAAGCTTCCTTTCCTGACAGGATTTTCATAATAAATACAAAATTTCTAAGTGAATTAAATCTAGGAGATAACATACATTTGCATAAGAAACAAGTTTTGTGTCTGAGTAGATATTATTTCATATATCATTATTAAAACTTTAAATGATTTAGGAATTTATTGCAACCTATTCATAAGAGAAAAAAATATGATATCGACGACTGTTGCGAGATATATTGAGATTATTTTGTACTACATATTGTATAAAAGTTCATCTACTACATCAGCACCCCTTTTGGTTTTGTTAAAGAATGAATAAGTATCTATTAGACTATTGTCGAATCCTGACAGGCAAATAAACTAAAGGATGTATTTTTAGACAGCATCTGAAGAGGTATTTATTTTGTGATTAGTTTTCTCTCATAGTATCAACAGCTATTAGTTTATGTTGACGAAGGAGTTCAATCAAGTCAGTTTTGATTTTTTTAAATATAATTGTTAATTTATTAATCTTTATTGTTTTCAAAATTGTATTTTTATTAATAACAAGAGGTGTTTTCTTTTTGAAAACTAGGCAAATAGTTTGTCAAGCATACGTTTTTAATTGAGTTATATTCTTTGAGTTATTTTCATGTTGTTTACAAATGATTGTTAACTATTGTAATTTTTTAATATATGAAAGTGCTGTCTGACAAAAGAATTACAATTTTTTTGATCGCGTTACCTAAAATTAAAAACAAGTTTAATTGCAACAACATCCTTAGACATTCCAGAGTTCATTTAGTTAAGGCAACAAAACTGTACTAGGTTGGTAAACAGACTACCAAGGGAATGTGGAAAGTAAAGATAAACAATATATTTTAATGTTCACTTTACCCTAATGAAATTATCGGAAGTGAGAATATCGGTGAGAAATAACGGCTGATGTAAAATTTACGAAACTGGTAACATATGATTCCATTAACCCAAAGTGCTCATTCAAATAATATTATACGGTTTTTGCAAAAATGCATAAAGCTATCACGTAACGAAAAAAATATATATTTGAAATAAACTGAAATATTTCACGTCAGTTATTAATCGTTCGATATATAACCAAATTAGATAAATTTTTATGACATGTTTCTGCTGGAATTCATTTAATTGAAACGTGAGGCATCAGATCGAATATTAGTAATACAGTCTTCAACAAACTCGCCTGGTTTGCCTAGCTGGCGCATACTTTAATAAAACCATTTAGTCCTGTACAAGCAAAATAAAGTGTCAAAGATGATATTATAAATTCCTATCATTCACATGAATTCCTCGGATCACTTTATAGATTTTATTCTCTGGTGACGCATATGTCTTTATCGCTACATAAATATGAGAAATTTTATAGGTAAAGAATCGCTCGTAAATTCACGAACTTATCCTCTCTGTACTTGAGAGACTATCATTGGAAAAGTTATACTCCTTACCCTCTGGAAACTTATAAATCAGAATAGTTCCAAGCGCCACTGACTTAAGAACTACTTCTTGGAAATTCGGGTCTTTTCAAACAACTTGTTTAAAGTGATTTAATTTTATATTTACACTTTATGTCTTCATTTATTTATGTAAGTGAAGTTAGGATAGCTTTTATTGTATAGGTATATAGATTTTCGCACAGGCGAAAAATAATGAAATTAGGTTAATACCGGAGGAATTAAAAATAGATATACCTTATAGTAAGGGATCCAAAGCTTTCAAAAGCGGAATGACCCATTCCAACAAGGAAAATAATTTTTGGGAACGAATTTGGAAAGAGGGTCCCTAGGGGCATCAGAAATTGCTTGTTGGACTTTTGTTGGCTCTTGCACAACTTCTCAAAAAGAAAATGGTATTTCATGAATACGTGTTTTTATACGTTCACCTTCCGCTAAAAAAATAACTATTTGCGATATTGAGCTAATTTTTTTTATTTGTATACCTAGTAGAATCATGAGCGCCTCTATCTGTAGCAATGACATTTAAAAATCACATGCAGTTTTTTTTTTATAAATCCTAAAGTTACAGCAACGAAATTTATGTATTGAAAATTGTTTGTAAAATGTCTTACCATTTGTACATAATGTACCTAAATAATGGGATAGTAAATAATCTAATTATTTATTTATCTATTAACAACACCCTCATAATCCTCTGTCAAATGTGAGTTTTATTTTACATAATTTGTAAAAGTTGAAATAACAATCACGCAATTCCAAAAGCTGTTTTGTCCTACTATCTGCAAATTCTTTATGCATTACAATAAGCTGGATGGCAACGCGCCGGAAAATAGCTGAATACTACTAGGAGTTCCGCAAACGTAAATAACTGTCTCTTTAAAAAATCTATAACTCGCAAACAGTGTAAGATACCGACCTGATTTTTTTTAAAATAACTTTTTCGATCTTCGGACCACATTTTGTTCACATATAGTGTGTACAAATTTTTATCATTTAATATAGTTTCCCATATGTCGAAATTTTCAATACACAAATTTCGTTGCTGTAACTTTAGGATTTATTAAAAAAAAACCTGCAAGTGATTTTTAAATTGCATTGCTACAGATAGAGGCGCTCATGATTCTACTATATAAATAAAAAAAATCAGATCAATATCGCGAATAGTTAATTTTTTAGCGGAAGGTGAATGTTTAAAAACACGTATTCATGAAATACCATCTTTTTTTTCTTTTTGAGAAGTTGTGCAAGAGCCAACAAAAGTCCAACAAGCAATTTCTGATGCCCCTAGGGACCCTCTTTCGATATGCCATCTCAAAAATTATTTACCTTGCTGGAATGGGTTACTTGACGATTTAGACGTGTTTTGAAGGCTTGGATCCCTTACTATTACTTGAAATAGATATTTGAATACAATTTTTATGTTGTGTTGTTTTAGTTTAAGCATTGATGATGCTCAAACAAATTATATATTTGTTATATAAATTTGTTAAATGCATTTTCTTCATTGCCTCATGTTTATTTAGGGTGTCAAATTTCAGCGCCAACTACCTTAAGGCGTTGATTGAATATTTCAATCAACACTTAAGGTATGGATGGTATATTGGTACAATTTAAGATAAGATTAGATTATTAAAATCAAACGGGCTACCCTAACCATATTTGGCAGCTTTTTTACAGAAAATATAGTTCTTCAGTATATGCATATAACATTTTTCCGATATTTACCTTATTTTTATTCAAGATTTTTTGATTTTTTAAAGGTTCCTCTACATCATCACTTTTCCATGTTAAGAACTGAATAATAATTTTTTCTATTCGCAGTCTTATTAGTATTTTAGTTTACACTTCAGTACAAGCCTGTATTCTTGTTTGCATTTCAAGAAAAATAAAACATAAAAGTAAAACAAAACCCAATATTTCTGAATTTACCTTTTTTTGTTGTGTATTTATTTTAAAACAAATATAAAATCGTTTCGACAAATATGAATGGAAAGGAATAATATAAATAGAAAACATGAATATGGCAATAGGGAATTCTTCTACTTGAAACGATAGCAAATAAATCGATTTAGCAAATATCGGACAAACCGTATTCCTTATCTCCATTTTATGGAAGAGACCTAAGTCCCTGGAGATAGCATGCGGATTTGATGAGATTTTCTTCCATTAAAAACGAACGTGTTTAACGATAGCACTTTTCTTACTTAAGAGAACCTTGGATTAGGGATCCTATTACTTATTAAAATCATTCGGTTAACGTTAATGAAAAGTCACCGCTTTCATTAAACATTATTCCCGCCTTCCTTAGTGGTAACAGCAATTATGTCGAACATTAAAATGTAATATAAATTGCGGTCAGTTACTACTTTTAATATATTGCAGAAACTTAATATTCGTTGAGTAAATAAAGAATTAGCGACCCTTATCTTGCATATCAACCTAAACCCAGACATGCAAAACTCTTTGCATTCTTTGTGTATTTATTTTTGTACACATAATGCATTATAACGTGATGCACATTTATAAAATTAAATTGGTTATATTCCAATTGTCGCCCATACCTCACTTATAGAAAATGGGCTGCACACAGGCTAGTTGGCAGTTTAAGACGTAGTCCACTATGATCTTTAAGGAAAATTATACCGAAATGAATATAACATAACCACGTTATCCAGAGGTTTTTCAATATTTATTTTATTTATTTATTAAGTAGATGGAAGAGCTAGGTCTTTTGCATTTGGTGCACCAATACACGTGATGCAGTAGATATTATGATGTTTTTATGTCAAAATCATTGATAGAGCAGTAGGTATCTAAAACGTAAATCGTAAAATTTAGTTTTATTAAATAACTATTCCGTAAAATGAGCCAAACAGAAAATATGACCTAGAAATTCATTTTTGATGCCATTAATCCACTGGCTAAGAAAGAAACAAATAAACCCTCCTACATGACATTAAAGAATATTTTCGCGTCTATCATATTGTGCACAAACAGAATTTAAACACATTAGCAAAGAATACTCTGCATACCAGCATGATCTGTTCAGTTGATAGTAGTGATCATTAATGAGCCTTACACATTAACGATTTGCCCTCTGCATCGCCTGAACCTGTGCTGATTCGCTGCTGAGACTACTGCTAAATTCTTTTTTTCAGAAACCAGAAAGTCCTACTGAATCTACTACACTACACTACTACAAGAATGCTATTCTGGTCTTTTGAAACAAGTTCAGCTGATGTTTTATCAAGTTTTATACAAGTTAAATCAAATGATCTTCCTGGACACCTCAATTAATTGCGGAAAAACAAAATGTTGCAAGATATTTAGATCTCCATTGACTTAAATGGAAAGTAAATAAAATTTCTAAATAAATCTTAAGAAGTTACAAAAAACCTGAAATAAGTTATTACTTCACATATTACTGTAACTATAAATGTAATAATATTTTAGCAGACAATACTTGTTTGAGGTCACGCTCACGTTTAATAAATGGCAGACACAAAAATAAAATCTGGACTACAATGTAGTTGTCCCTGTGGATTTCATTTGATATTTATTTTGAGCGATCTCGAGGGTAATGGTTTTACCAACTGGCACCTCATGGCAGCACCTAACTCGACATTGATTGATGCAACAGGAGATTACCTTAAAATTCACTGGAACCGTCCTGAAAACCCGACGAGAGCGTGACTAAAGTCTCATTAATGTTTCTCAAATGTAATGGATAGCCGGAATATGCTGCAATTGCAGACACGTCCTGGTATCTACATGAAATTTTAGATAGAAACCTAACGATTTTGTAATCTGCCGCTTCAAAGGGATTGACATTAAATTTGACTTTGCCTCGATTTGTTTCTGAAAACACGAATGTATTTTTAATTTGGACTGGAATTATGAAATCGCTCATGTAGCTATTACGTTCTACATGTGTTGACACTGTTGACGTGTAGCTGCAGAGCGTAATCTAATACTCTTAAACGATGGCTAATTTCCTCTTTAAATATCTTGTAACGTTTATTTTTTCGAATAAAACGAGGTGTCCTGGGATTTCTAACATCTGCTTCTGAAAACTGTTATTGCCGTTTATTACTTACAGTAATCTGTGTAAATATACCGTCTGGTCATTTTTCATTATGAAGTGGTATTTTATCAAAAGTTCCCTATTTTCCACTTATCAACAACTTCTATTTTTAATTATTGATGATATTCAAATGATAACTGCTATATTTTGTTGAAGGGTCACAACTTGGATAAACGTTCACTGCTACTTCAATCAAAAGTGGAGCAAGACCACACGCTACGAAACTATTAAATTAATAATGTTATTAAAAATCAGTTTACAGGTGTGCAATTATTTTTTGATCCCCTATTTATGTTCTTACTATTTGAGGTGATTCTACATATTTTTATAAAGTTCTCCTCTCTGGTCTGCTGAAAAACGACCAGAAAACAAACAGGAGGCGTCTTTGTCATCAGGACCAAATTGGCTTATTTCAGCAAGATCTAGGTCTTCGTCAGCCGCTACAAAATTTTCATTTTCTGCTTCAGAATCAGTCTCGTTATCATTGGTTGTTGAGGCTTTTTTAATTTTTTTGTCTAGGTTTTGAAAACACTTGTGTCTTCTTCTAACTCATTTTTGTAGGGCAAACAAATGATTATTTTAGATTGGCATTGCTTTTTTCATCGATTTGATTTCTTCTTTGTGATGACAGGTAGCGGTGAGATATTAAATGGTGACACAAATCTTACGAATGTTTTTCCCTTTGGAGATTCAGGAACATCAAGATTCTTAGAGCAACATGGTTGTCAAGTTGCTTCTCCTCGTAGGTTTTCTGGTCACTTGAACTGGTTTGTGTTGGTGTGAATGATCGAATAGATTGTGAAGGTGGGGATAAAGGTTCAGGTAGATTTGTCTTTATAGAAGGCCTTGCATTTCTAGCATTGTCTTCTGCTGTTTCCGCTAGTCGTGATGACATGTTACAATTTTTCTCAGCTTCTACTTCTTCTGCTATAAAATCTGATTCATGTAATATATGTCGATTATAGGGATAGATCCCAGTTGCCCTAAAACCGTTTGCAGCAATTTCACCCGACTGTGTTTGAAAAATGCTTTTCCCAAAAGATCAGCTAAACTCATAACATTGTTATTTACATTTTCTATGGCATGTTCCATATATCTTCAGGGCTCATCATTAATCTAAAAGATAAATGAATTTTATAAAATGGTCCGAATATGGGCCTACGGTCCATATTAGGAACCTCTAAGGGCCCACATTAGTACACTATACGTCATACAAAACAAATGCTCCAACTTTTTTTATAGGTTAGATAAATTAAAATCAACACGAAAACAATAAACCCTAATCTTAGTATTACCTATGTTGCTAATTTCGCAATTACTTTTTGAAAAGAAAGCACTAATATCGTAATACTAGCTTACCTTAATAAAAGATTCGGAATTCCACAAAATAATGTGTGCACACCTGCTGATAACATTAGAAGGACTGAACTGAATACGACCTAGAAAACCGTTAGCTGTCAGGTGGGCGTATTTTAAACGATGAATCAGAGATGTCGCCCAATGTATTGTTTCAATTTTAAGGGGGCCCATATTAAAAGCCGGGTCTTTTCCTTGTATGTGTTATATATCTTTAGTTGAGACTGGTTATCGCAAAACAAATGTGACTGGTACGCACAACTTATTTACTCAACATATTTGTAAATTGTTATTCAGATTCGTTAAAAGATCAGTAAGGTGGTAAAATAATATATCAAATTTTTCCTAACATTTGAATTTGAATTTTTTTTTATGTCCAAAGTAAGAATAAACATTTTGTAAACTCACGAGGGTTTATCTCTTTTTGCAAATTAATGCATTAAGTTGCCATATTCAAAATAAATTTGAATATTTATTCAGCATAAAAAAAGAAAAATATGATAATATTTGACATTTGCTTTTCAAATACTATTTCCGAACAAAAACCGCTGCCGGATCGCCGTTCTGGTAAGAAATCCAAGGTTGAGGGTCCAACTTGGACTGCATCGCGAATCACACGGCCTCGCTATGATTTTCGGAGCAGAAGAAACGAACGAATAGTGACGATTTTGACGTCTACCATAAAAGTGGCCGTTTCGGAGTTTCTAACCTCGTTTATTTTTTCATTTAATTTAGGTGTGAAATTTTTTAACGAATCCCGCACGTACTTGAATTAATAACCGGGAATTTTTCGAATGCACACATTTTTTCGAAGACGAGACGTAATAATTTAAGCACTATAGAGAGATTATTAGTGATCATCAACCCCTATAGGTTTGTGGTTAAGTAAATTGTCTTACAGTTTGATTTTCTTTACAATTAGAAATATTTTACTCACACTATGACTACCAAAATACAAATGGTGAGAAAATATATCCACAAGGGACTAAATATACGTTTAATGCCTTTCTCCAAAAGAAAAACTGAAAAAATTAAAAACTATAAATTAGTTGGAACTTGCCGCAATATGATGAGAAGATAACGTTATTTGTCCTTTTATTTTAAATATAATTAAAATAGAATAAAATGTAAGTTTTTAAAACAAACAATTTGAGTCATATAGAAAACCTACTAACAAAACCAAAACGTCACGTTAATACAAATTACGAGTAACAAAGTCAAGCAGCACATAACTGCCTTCCGCAATGAAATAGCGGATAAGTTACGAATGACTAATGAAAGCATGAACAGTAAATAGTCTCAATTTTTATAAGATAGCGTTTACCAAGTGTACACGAGCTTACGACATCAAAACCTAATTGCACAAATATTGGGAAAATAGTTGTCCTGCATTAACTAAAATTCATTTAAAAGCTATGGCAATATTATACAGGGTGTTCCAGTTTTTTGTAGCAGGACTTTAACACTCGATAGACATTTGAAAATTATTAAAAAAAGTTCATATAAACATAGGTTGAAAAATGCTTAGTTTTCGAGATACAGGGTGTTAAAGTTTGAAAATAAATATGGATTTATATTTATATTTCCAGAATGCTAAGAAGTATCGAATCCAAACTTACCAATTCTTTACATACAATTTAGAGGCCTATTTTAGAATAACAAACTACTACTTTACTTAACCATGGGCGTAGATATATGGATTTAGTAAGGCGCTTTTTTACAAAAAAGTAGTACGCCACTGATATTTTGCCATGTTTCCAGTTTAATTGAATAAAGCAAGAAAAAATCAAAATTTCATGTCTCTTGGCACTTTTTGATATGACAAGCCGTTGTTCAGAAAATTTACATTTAATCTTTTGATGCACGCATCTGGACGAATTTTAGACAAACTTGAAGTCGCTCAGAATTTCACCAAATTTGATGGTACGAAAAGCCTTTTAAAAAGAAAGAATGAAACATCGCTAATGATGCTTGTTATGAAGTAGGACACTTTACATGTTGCTAGCTTTTGTGTTTTTGTTTCTAATAATTTATTTTAGTTTGACCGTTGCGTTTTAATACATGTGTTATAAAAATTTTGATTTACATTATAATAAACTTTTACAATAAATATTTTAAATGTTTCATTCTTTCTTTTTAAGAGACTTTTCGCACCATCAAATTTGGTGAAATTCTGAGCGACTTCAAGTTTGTCTAAAATTCGTCCAGAGGCATGCATCAAAAGATAAAATGTAAATTTTCTGAACAACGGCTTGTCATATCAAAAAGTGCCAAGAGACATTAAATTTTGGTTTTTTCTTGCTTTATTGAATTAAACTGGAAACATGGGAAAATATCAGTGGCGTACTACTTTTTTGTAAAAAAGAACCTTAGTAAATCCATATATCTACGCTCAAGGTTAAGTAAAGTAGTAGTTTGTTATTCTAAAATAGGCCTCTAAATTGTATGTAAAGAATCGGTAAGTTTGGATTCGATACTTCTTAGCATTCTGGAAATATAAATATAAATCCATACTTATTTTCAAACTATAACACCCTGTATCTCGAAAACTAAGCATTTCTCAACCTATGCTATATGAACTTTTTTTAAAATTTTTCAAATGTCTGTCGACTGTTAAAGTCCTGCTACAAAAAACTGGAACACCCTGTATATTTCCATATTGTTGCTGACATATTAAATTAAGAATAGCAATTGTTACATATTATTTATTTTGCGATTATAGAAAAGTCCCGATGGTTCTCGTTTGCATTATACATACATAAAATCTTGCTAAACCACACAAAGTAAATATTCAGTAGTAAGTTGTATTGTTTAGGGGTTAAACAAGTAATTCCTTTTATGTATGTATCCATACATCTTTTTGTGTGGGTTTATGAGGAAAGAAACTTTTACAATACAAGCTGTAAAAACTGTTTGCTGCTGCATATGCATTATTCAGAACTCGTATTTAGGGGTAAACAATAAAAATGTAAATATAAAATTCGAGGGTGCGTTCTTTAAAAACTAGTTTTAAAACCGAGAAGTTAAGTTGTTAAAAATTCTTTCAAAGGAAAAGATTTGTCGAAAACAGTAGCTGATTTCACGATTTAATTTGGTAGGAAGCTTTACAATCAAGTAAATGTTAGTAAACGTTAATATTACTGAGCTTTTAATGTTACCTTCCTTGAGGAACACAACAAATTAAGGTGATGGTATGTAAATTACCTGCTCAACTTATACTGACATTCATCTTACATCGGAAACCAGTTTTCTAGTTCCAACGGCAGTCGAACCCAGGCTAGACCATTTTATCTTGATGCAGTGGTTCGATGTACTTACAAATGTGTAATCTGCCTATATCTAAATATAAAGTTGTCGATATCCTACATAAGTGCTATACATACTATATATTTAAATGTATACTTTCTTTTTTTTATAATCTATAGTACTGTTTCTCTGTATGCCAGTATGATAAATGTTAAGTTTAAATTTAAATACTTATAGAGTTAAGTGTAAGAGTAGTTCACTTTGGGTCTAAACTTCGCTCTGTTGTATTTTCTTCTTGAATAAAGGCGTTTATTATTATTATTATTATTATTATTATTATTATTAAATATATGGCTTATGTTTTCCTGAAAGATACGCACAAACAATTCGATAAGAAAAATTTTGCTTTGTTAGTTCATCTTATGATTCAAAAGGAAAAACAAAGAAGTTGTATTTTGAAAAAGAGTGTTGTGCAATGCTTTTTTCCGTACAATTGAACCTTTAGCTGTCTGGTATGGCAAAAGGTTTTTTCTAGCATCATGTAGTGAGGGACCTCTTTGACACATATCGTACGTTCCGGATTAGCGCTTACCCTTACATTGGCCAGATTATTCATTTTAGCATTAGCAATTCATTGAACTGACTCAATTCTGGTGCCACCCCTCTAGAAGAGTGCTATTAGTTCTGTTAGTTCTGTTAGTAGTCTCATAAAGACCAATAATCAATTAAATCGTTGAATTTACTGCTGCAATTAATAAAGATGGCTTGCCTAGACATCTCATTTCTAGCAATGTATGGATAATTAAAAGAATATCTAAATAGTAATAAATATGGAAATAATCGAAAATTTATTTTTGCGAAAACATGATCTATGAACGTGTAGGTATATTTATTTTGAATTTAAATAAATGAATACTTTTCTGTTTTAGTAAATGAAATAGGTTTTAACATTCCAACAAATCAAGTCAGTCCAATTACTAGTAACGCAAATGCGTAAAAGAGTGTTTACCAAGATGAAAAACAAATGGACTGAAATAAGACAAAGGAAGTGATTTAAGCGAGTTAAGCTTCACATCGGCGATTAGGAAAAATTATCCTGCCAGCTTCTATTTATCAGCCCTCGAAAATTGAGTTGTAATTGTGATTTCAAATAAAGTTAAAATCTGTTTTCCAAAAATAACATATGCAGGAGCGTTATTCCATTAATTTAATACGGACAGCAATAATTTACATATAATTACTAATATCTCTAAGCACAGAATACCTTAAAAATGCATTTTTTTGCAAAACAAAAATGGTAAAGTGATAGATCGAAAATATTAAAGTTTACTTTGCATTTTAGGTACTTAAATGTTTTTAGAATTAATCTGAAATTTTCCATAACATTTAAAGGAAATGTATAAAGAAACCAAGCTTTTTTAAATAACGGATATTACCTCCTTTAATAATATTGTGCTGATCCTTATGTCCTTCCTTGGGATAAATCACCAAACTGGGCCGTGGTAAAACTGAAATATAATTGTCTTCCAGATATTTTCTTATTCTGATAGCCACTTGGATAAAGTGCAATACAGTTTGAACCAAAGGTAGCTGCCTCAGGAAGTACCACGGATCAAAGTAAAGGCTGTTCGATCAAAATGATATCCGTTCTTCCTTCAATGCGAATTCCATCACACATTTTCACAGTTTCGCCTCTCTAACTATACACTTGCCATACGTTCGCCAAGATTATTTTTAGTTGCACATTCTTACCTTTCTTGAATCAGGGTGTAGTTCAATCCGTGATTCATCTGTAAATAAAACTGAAATCAGACTCTGAGATATACATAAAACTTTCGTTGTATCAACTTGTCGGCTATTATAATTGTTTTTTTAGCATAACTCTTTAATGGTGGGTGTATTTTCTTTTAACCTTTAATAACTGACAACTTATAGCATTCACCATCGTTGGAGGATCAAGGGATACCATCCGCATCTTGATAATTTTCTAATGACATTATCTAGAACGTTCGTGTATACTGGACCTGTAATATTTTAATTAATGCCTGCCCAATCCGTCAAGATAAAAGGTATATTCATGCAGATTAAAAATTTATTTCTGATTTGCTTCGGACTTAAGATGGATAGAGAATTATTGAAGACATAGATGTGGTTCGGACTCCACAATAAACTGTTGGGCCTCGTCTCTCTTTACCTAACACAAAATCGTAGGACTTTCCGGGAGGGGGGTACCTCGGTGACTTGAGAGGCGGTTAAGAAAAATGTTTTTTTAAACATTAATTTTTTCATTCATAATTTAGTGAAGTTGCACTCGTCTATCAAAATCGTCTTCGCATAATTCTGGGACGCAAAGCATTTTGTATCGATAAAATTTGTTTACTTGCAAGGTTCTGTGACCCGCTCTAAGAAATATTCGGTGAAGTAGCAATTTTTTTCCTTAAAGTATTGGGGTCCATGCCAAAGTTAACAAGTATTTAAATTTGAGTAACCTCATTCAATACTCTAGATGCATCCCATTCCATTTATTTAACACTTTCAATTTTCTAATTTAATAATTTCCGTATCAAACAAGTCCCTTATGAACAGTTTCGAATTCATGAGCAGTTCATTATTTTTGCTATACAATTTGACAATTTCGATTATCTCCACTAAATTATAACCCATGATATTCCATAAAACTATTAAGATCACACGACTAATAGACATCGGAAGAGGTATCTTAACTAAAAAATTAAAAAACAAAAAACGGTATTTTTGGTTTATTAACAGTTAAATGATTTTAACATTTTACTTAATGGCTAAAACATAGAAGATTTTGCATTAATTCAACTATAAATAATAACTTTTAGGTTAAAAGGAAAAGAAATACATTTACTATTGAATAATTATTCTCAGAAATCAATCTTATTTGTTTTTTTTACCTATGACTTCTAATCTCAACTATAATGAACAAGTGACAAAATGATATATGACAAATGGCAAATTTAACATTTTACAGTTAGAGTTTAGGGTACTGCATTGATTATTACTGTGTAAGCACCAAAACATTTCCTATTGGAACCAAAGTCGACGTGTTTTAGAAAATTTTTAATTTTTTTTTAATTTTAAAGGAATGGAGGGTGAGCAGTTTTTATAAGAAAGCAGGACATAAGTATCCGTAGACTATATTTCAATGTGTATAAATAACGCGAAATACATAATAAATAGTATAAGATAAAAGTCCTATGTAAATATGACCATGATTTTGACTATAATATGTTATTTGCTAAATTTAATAGAAAATTAGTAAATTAAGTATTAATACCAATACAAATACATACATGCCTACAATATTAAGCAGCACATTTGTATAGTAAATATGCATATTGGCAATAAATGTAATAACAGGGTAATTAATTAAAATATTTAACAGATAGACATTTTAACAATTTACTGGTATATTAATACATTATAAATTTTCAAATATACTGCATGATATTTGAACTACAACACGTATCGCATTACATTATCAACTTAGGTATCTGAAAATCTGGTAAATAATTAGTTTCAAATAAATTCTGAGGAAAGTTGAGGACTGAATTATTTTTTATTGTACTTATTAAAAAAATTTACAAGTAATTTTCATTTACTTCAGTTTCATACTCTTTTTGTCATGCAATCATCGTTGTCAATACCTGCAGTTTATCAATTGTGTTTGACAAGTGTTAAGTTGTAAGACGCCGATATTTCGTTGTCGAACATTTAAGGATATCTCAACCGTGAACCGACGTGGAAATGCACGAATAACGAAGACATTAAGATCGTAAAAGAAGTAGACGTTCGGATTCAACTTGTAGGCTCATGATGAGCCAGAATTCATCCTCGATGTGCAGAATGGTCAGATATTTGGAACGGGAGGCTATTGTATGGGGTGCAATAGGAGCAGATCCATTCTAGAATGAAACATCATGCATAATCATGGATCCTTTGAAACGGTTGCGTTGACGTAGATATCTTTAAACCACACTGGCCATAACCAGAATTTTTCCACTAGATGCAGATATCAACGATCTTATATAACGTGCAAGATCACCTGATGTACTATATAAATCGAATAATCTCATATAATCTCTCAAACAGAAAACACCTAATGCGAAGCATTCCTTACATTGCTGGAGAGTGTGTAAAATCTTACACTGGTGTTGCGCGTAATCACGTACAACACCAACTCAGTATAAATTTTCAGGTAAACGTCATTGTTGCTTCATAATGAAACTATAATCACTGATAATCTGTCTACCTAATTATTGAAATATTAAAATGTTTTAATGCTACTAGCTGCAAAATTTTCTGGTCAAGTAGAAATATTAAAACGTTTTATTGTAGGCAATATCCAAATGCTAATATTTGGATATAAACTGATGTTTATCTCAATGTAAACATATTTGGTCAGAAATGCGGATGAACGACAGAAAATGATGGATGGGAAAGCTTTAAAATATCTCCCCTATAGAACGTCGGCTAGCCATCAAGTGACCATTCTGCACTCAGACCCAATGTAGATATTAATTATATACATAGGCGTCGACTAAAAGGGCACTGGGGCCCCTGAGATACTAAATAATTTGTTTAATAATATTTACAATACAATGATATTTTAATTCAACCGTAAATCAAATGTCATCATCATGTGTGCAATCGCTTTGTAAAGATTTTCAACTGGTTGAAAGTACATAATATCCCTTATAAATAGGCAAAAACATAGTTTGGTTTTTACTGGCTTAAAGGGCGATTGGCGAAAAATGTTCATACCAAATTGAATTTGGAAAACAATTACTTAAATATAAATTTCGCATGAGTGCAAGAAGAAGCACTTTAGTGTATTTGCACTAAGCACGTACGAAGCGCTATATAGAGAAAATTTAACATATTAAAAAAGTGTCAGGAATTAACAGTGCAGAACTAATGCTCTTACTTTAAAATATGTCAGCAAATTCATTCGAGTAATTGGAAGGTTAAAGCCGAAAGTAATTAACGAGTAAATTATCTTTCCTATATGAGCTCAGAGATCAATATTGTGGGCCAATAGGGGAACGTGGGAGAAGTTATTTATTACATAATTGCAAAATTCTCCCGTGCTTCAATTAATTTCATATAATAACATAATCATGAAAATTAATTAAATATATTTGTTGAAAAAGTTAGAAATTAATTGTTAGATTGTTTACGAATCAGCTAATTGAGTAATTCAAACGCTGTTGGTTTGTACAAGCTGACGTGAGGCCTCGTTACGATTAATCTATTAAGTAAGTACATATATATAAGTTAGTGTGCATCTACTGAATTAACTCTTGCTCAGTAAGTCAATAGGGTAAATGGAACTTCATTTTAAATTCTAATTTTGCGTGGGTAAAATGATTTTCAATTATTTGGGATGCGATAATCCACAAAATGAGATATTTATCACATATTTTTACATATAATATTGCACATGTTCCACTAAAAATAAATTTCATAAATGCCAGGGAGAGTACTCTAGAACAGACTTCATAATATTGATTCAAACGATGAGAAAATAAAAAGGAATTGTTGCAAACAAACTGAAAAATAACGAGAAAATATTTAGTTTCAAACGAGGTTTCAAACCTATTTCGATATTAAATTACTTTCTATTAAAGTATTATGATTTAAAAGGGTAGCTTTAAGAAGCATGTTTGTTCCACTTATAAAATTGTTATTTTTCCTCCTATACTCAACCATCTGCGTCAATGTCTTACCACAGAATATGCCAATTTTCTTCAACGCAACTTTGTCTGCCGATGATATCCAATGGAAGTCAAAAAAATTATCAAGTAATAGCCTCCGAAACTGTATTGGATATAATATTACACTAAATTAATATGGCAGACACGATATATTGACAATTCATTTTTATTTTATTTTGTCATAAGATAGAAGTTAAATGATAAGCCTAAAAGTCATATTAGCAAAGGTGAAATGGAAAAAATCTAAAATTTGGGAAAGCGATCACAGGATACCTAAACTACTGGGATTCGGAAAAAGTTTGTTGTGTACTGGTTAAAAATATATAAATTCTGTTCCCTTTAGGTTGAACATGCCGCACGTATCTGAGAATTCCGTTTGTAAGAGATGCAAAAGAGTGGCAAAAAGTGCTGTGAAATGTATAAAATGTGACACACAGTTTCACATAAGCTGTGCAAAGTTGTGTAATGTGAAAATGATTGACGACACAACAGTAATATGTTGTGAAAATTTGACAGTTTCTGAAAGTGATACAGACTTCTTTAATGCTATAGAAGAAATGTCCGGCATTGACAAAAAGGTAGACTTGCATATATTTAATTATATTATTAAACAGAAAGACATTATTATTAGCGAGTTGAATGAAAAAGTTAAGTTATTAAAAAATCAAATTGATATGATGAATAAATACCAAACAAACTCTGTAGTTAAAGAAATTACTCAAAAAACTGACGGTGTGAATACGGACAATATAAAAAATAAGACTAAATATTGACAAAAAAGAGTGCAAAAATTCTAAAGTGACTCTAGGCAAATCCAACGTGAATACGTCAAAAAATGGACATATAACAAACAAGACTTATCAGCTGGTCTTTTGCAAGTGGAAAGTCAAGCTACATTAAATAAATATATTAATTTAATAAAAAATGAAAATGCCCCTTCAACTTCTAACAGTAAAGTGAGTCATGAAAGTGAGTGGCAGCAAGTTACTAAAAAAAGGAAAAGACGTTCTGTTATTATTGGGAATAATAAGGAATCTCCTGTACAGGGGGTGCCAAAATATGCGGTTCTTCATGTATATCGAGTGGATCCTAAAATAACGGCAACTGAATTAACTGTACAACTAAAATCTTATTTGCCAGAGGTAATATGCGAAGCTATGACACCAAAACATCCCGGACTCTATTCTTCTTTTAAAGTGTCTATATACGAAACTAATTTTAAGACAGCAATGGATCCATCAATTTGGCCCTTTGGAACATGTGTTAGTCGTTTTTTACACATGCGCAACAAGAAGGAAATGCTAAAAAACTAATATTTAACCCCAATATTCTTTTGCTTAATATGAATACAATGAACACTGATAAAATTAATAATCTGTATTTGGACATATGAGATTATTCAAATTTAGATTTTTTATGTCTAGTGGAAACAGGAGTCAAACCTGATTTAATTAATACTTTACATATTAGTGGATATAAATTAGTGAGTTCTTATTGTAGATCCTCTTTTAAATGTGGAGGAGTTGGAATTTGGGCAAAAGATTATATTGAGGTAAATGAAATTAATCTAGAAAATATTTGTGTTGAACAACATTTTGAAATTTGTGCTGCTTCTTTCAAACGAAATAATACTATCTGCATAATTTTAAACTGTTATAGGTCCCCTTCAGGGGATGAAGGTATATTTATAAATAAGATTGGTGATGTTTTAAATGATATGTTTAAGCCAAACATTGATTTTATTTTATGTGGTGATATTAACTTTGACATGTATAATAATAAATATTTTAATTCTTTGTGTACCGTATTATCTAGTTTTAATTTAAAAACTGTGGTAGGGTGGCCAACTCGTGTTACTAACACTACATGTACAGTCATAGATCATATTTTTATTAATTTTAAAAACGATGGGATTTGCTCTGTTCAAGACAATACCATTTCAGATCATAGAACTGTTTTACTGGAATTATATTCTGATAATTGCATTTCAGAAAGCATATCTATATCTTGCGTCAAAAGATGCTTTCATGATTCTGCCATTTCATATTTTGAACAAGCGCTTCAAGAGGAGAATTGGAATTATCTATACACCATAAATGAACTTAATTCTGCATTTTGTTACTTTTACGAGAGATTTATGTACTATTTTAACTATTATTTTCCAGAACGTAGATATTATGTAAATACAAGAAACGATAAAAAATGGATAAATGTTACAGTTAGATCATCTAGTACAAAATTGAGGGATTTATACATTCTAAAAAAGAGTTATCCGAATTTGACTTCTGCTTATATTGAAGCAAAAAAGAGACATACGGATCTAATTAATAATACAAAAAAAGATTATTACCAAAATAAAATTGTTAATTCAACTAATCCTATACGGACTGCATGGAACACTATATCGGAGTTATCAAATAAAAATAAAAAACAAAAAAATTTTATGATAAAGAAGGATGAAATTATTATTGAAAATCCAGAAATTGTTGCTTCATTGTTTAATGAGTTTTTTTATCAACACTCCCATTGATATTGTAAATCAAATACCAAATACATATAATAATAATCTTTCGGATCAAATGAATTCTATCGAATATACAATGTTTTTAAGACCTTTCATAGAAGATGAAATATTTTCGTTATTAAATGATAAACTTAAAAATAAGAGATCTTCTGGATCTGATGACGTGCCCAGTTTTTTAATTAAAAGGGTTCTAAAATCGTTGGTTACACCACTTACTTATTTAGTGAATATTTCTTTTGAAACGGGAACGTTTCCAGAAAATTTAAAAGTGGGGAAAGTGGTACCTATTTATAAGAAAAATGATCCTTGTGATTTGGGGAATTATAGACCTGTAACAGTTCCACTCAGTTTATCAAAACTCTTTGAATACTGTTACTTAGACCGTTTAATGCACTTTTTGAACTCATTTAAAATTTTGTCTGAAAAACAACACGGTTTTCGTTATGGAATGTCGACTATAACTGCTGTAAGTTCATTTTATAATAAAATTATTGAGCATATTGAGGCAGGAGAATGTCCTGTTGGGATATTTTTTGATCTTAGCAGGGCATTTGACTGTGTCAATCATGTAAAATTAATCTCTATATTAAATAATTATGGTATTAGAGGACAATCTTTAGACTGGATTACGTCATTTTTAAGAAACCGTCAACAGTATGTCAGCATACAATACAATAGTGCAAACAAAATAAGCATGGTCAATTCCCAATGTTCTCTTTTAAATATGGGAGTACCACAGGGCTCAATATTGGGCCCTGTGTTATTTATATTGTATGTTAATGAACTTGACTCCATTTTATACAATGAATTTTTCTCCATGTACGTAAATGATCTATCTACTATTATTTCAGATCTTACTAATAATACATTAAAGAGTAAATGTCATAATGTTACAGAAAAAATTTCTACATTTCTTAGCCAACATTATTTACATTTTAATGCAGATAAAACTCAACTCGTTCAATTCCATAACAAGCAGAAAAATTCTGCCCCAATTTCTCTCCGTGTCAATGATTCATCTATAATTACAAACAATGACAGTGTAAAATTTTTAGGCTTATATACAGACGAATGTTTAAGCTGGAATTCACACTGTGAATATTTGATTTCTAAATTGGCTTCAGTTTCATTTTTGTTCAGAAATATTAAATCTGTACTCACTAAGGAACAGTTGATTAACCTGTATTATGGACAAGTGGAATCTAGACTACGGTATGGTGTTTGTTTTTGGGGAAACTCCACTCTATCACAGAATGTTTTTGTATCACAAAAACGTATTTTACGTTGTATGAAAGACATTCCTAGTACATATTCATGTAAAGAAGTGTTTGGAGAATACAAAATTTTAACCCTGCCAGGTCTATATATATTTGAATTGTGTGTATATGTGTATAAAAATAAAGATAAATTTTTTGTAAATAAAGATATTCATAGTGTCAATACGCGTAACAAATATGATTTTCGCATACCTTATGCAAGATTAAATAAAACTAGTAATTCTCCAAATTACATAGGCCCTAAAATATTTAATAACTTACCCACGGAATGCAAGTTAGCGAGTAATATGTATCATTTTAAAACAAATTTAAAGTTATTTTTACTGTCAAAGTGCTTGTACTCTGTGTCAGATTTTTCTTAAGTTTTAAGATTAAGACGACTATTCCTATACAATGTATTATTTGTCTTTATGGAAAATAAATAAATTATTATTATTATTATTATTATATAGGGTGTTCAATGTAAAAGAACACAATTTATGTTTATATCCTTGATAATAATTGACAGTCTTTTGTTTTTTCTGATGACAAAAATAAACTTGGTAAATGACCCCGCAATTTGGTTTTTGGTTCATAGTAATAACTTTAAAAATAAAAAAGTTATATCAGATCAAAATGTTATCAATATTAAATGCCTACTCAGTACGTACATAAATTAGTATGGTCTCATTTTATTAAAGTAATACCAACGATATTAACTTCGACCAATTCTTATTGTTCAAATATCGACCCTAATATGAAATACTGTAAAATGTGAATCTGCCGTTTTTCAATTTTGGAAAATTTGATTAAAATTCTTGTAAAAATCAAAATCATCCTGATTCCATATTAACTAAAATCAAGGAAATAAAAATATATCATAGGTTGCCACGTATCTACTTTGATTGGTACCTATAGCCATCTTTTATTAAAGTATTACCAACCACATTCACTTGTAGCAGTAAATATACATATGTCTGTGTTTGGAATACTGCAGTGGAATTTAGAACACTATAGCAGTTGTTAATGATCTGTCGTCAGGTAATGCAAATGAAAAGTATGTACATACCCAAACTTGCTGACATGATTAGCAAATTGTAGTGCCATGGGTTTTTTAAAGTCTATAATTGGAGATGCCTTAAATTCTTATTATTCTAATTTTAATAAATGTCATAACAATTTAATATTGAAATTGAAACAAGTGATGTTTTCATATACATACTAAATTTCTATAGGTATGTCGATATACCTATGACTAAATCTAATAAATTGTTTTAAAATAAAAAAGATACTAAAAGGAAAGAACTAATGTACAGGTTGCGAGAAATAAGCCCATAAAATTATGAAAATTCTTAATTTCGTATAACAGGAAAAATCAGTACAACAGGATTGGAACCACTGAAACTTTCCAATTTCTTCAATATTCAAAATCATCTAATTGTGTATTTTTTGTTGTATTTTAGCTTTCAGTTATTAGTATCTATTCCATGGTTATTTTCAGTTGCATGCTGAACAACACTAGATCCATCAGTTCCTCCATATCTGACATAAATCATTGATTCCTTAACCTCAGTTAAAATTGACTGCCGCCCTTTCAGTTACTCTCATTTTGTTCTTTGGGTTGCCTAAAAGTAGTTGTAATTTATAAAAAGTAAGTGTCTATAAAAAATATGCAAATAAACCTCAGAGAATACTGGGTTCATGTTCATATACATACAATTCATATTAATTTGCATTTTTTCCGTTCAATTTGAAAAGTTGAGGAGGAATAATATTATATTATTAAATTCTAACTTATTTTCATATTAAGTGCTAGTACATTGCTTTCGTTGTTCATTGTTTTTCATTTTAACAATAAAATTTATAGTGAAACAATTATTTAGATTAGAAACAATGTTGACAGCATTGTGCGTCTAATTATTTTGCACAACTCACCTTTTGTATAAAAATATCCTGGTTCTCTTCCGTTAATAGTTATTTTGACTTCTAGACGTATCGACCTTAATGTCGTAGAATTTTTCTTCACTTCCTTTCGCTCCAAAAGAAGACCGCGATAAACTGGTCGAAATGTTACCAAATCAAAATAATCAACACGGAAAAGAACCCGGAGGCTCTACGGCAAAGTTTACCACATAATATGTGATATTTATATGTATATTGTGAACTCACAGTTATAAAACATTTAAGCATTTAGACGTTTAAGATCATTATAAAATTAGTTTTATTGCAATAGTAAATGATCAATTATTAACAGTAAGAATTTATTACATAAAACTACAAAAAATTCATTTGAAATAATTATGTGAAATATGAAATGTAAAATTATAAATGTTTTGCCATAATTGCTGTATGAAGATACCTATACTTAATACGATTTAAAGGCCAACCCAATTCAGCACGGGTAATATCAAAACAAAGCACCAAAATTCATGTCTTGTTTACGTTAGCCTTTTTTTGATTTTAATCACTTATCAAATTTCGACCTATTTCCGCTACCAAGGTCAGTCACCGACGCTAGGAGATAAGCTGATCATCAATATAAACACTGATACCCGGGTCGTCTGGGTGAACGGACGTGCCTCTATCCATCACACTAGCCAACCGATTTTGCGATTGCCTTAATAGTAAACTAACTTGATATTTAAAAATATGTTGCCGCTACGTATCTATCAGATTCCATCCAGTAAAATAAAACGTAAGCAAACATGGGTTGCGGATTATAGGGTTACAAAAATCAACTTAGTTTATTTATGTAGGTAATTTATATTTATGTAGGTGATTGATATTTTCTGCGCATCTTTAGACTAGAACTTGGAACAGCTTTAGAAAATCGAATAAGATGATAAACCTTGAGTATGTTTTAAGCAATATTGCAAATTAACATTTTTTAGAAATTACTTACTTAAATTTTTTCAAAAAATTTAGATAATTTTTTAAAGGAATTATTCTGTAATTTTTTTTTTTTTTTTTGAACAACCTATTACACTTTACTCATACGTTTTTTAACATACAAAATTCAGTCCAAAATTTATATTTTCAGACTGTGTCGAGTTTCAGAAATTTTAAAATGTACAGAAAAAACTTAAATAACAATAATTTCAACATAGAATTAGCCTCAGAATTAGCTAAATGTAAAAACATGATTCGAGTACAAACTACAAATATAAAAACAAATATACAAGTCGAGTAAGGAAGAACCTTCTACTTTTCCTAATTAGTTTATAGACTGTTTGTAAACAACAGTATAATATTGTTTTTCTTTTGTTTTAGGTAAGACAGCATATCCAAAGGACATGTATTAACAGGGTAAGATTTTTTTTGTAATTTGAATAAAGTCATGTACTTTATAATTTCATTGTCAATATGTCAATATACTTACTTATTAACGTTGTGAGACACCAAACATAACTAACTATGTAAACAAATTTTACAATTATATTTGGTGATTGTGAAAATGGTACATTTTATTAAATCATCTGTATCTTTTTCTACAAAAAAGATAGGAGCAAAATTCAAAATGTTTTAAAGCAGACACATAAGACAAACAAATTTTTTAAAATTCTTATATACAGGGTGTTTGGTTAACGCTGTGCTCAAGATAGAAGTTGACTGAAAAAAACAGGCATTCGTTTGACACCCTGTATAAACATGCAGTTTTTGTAACTTTATCTTAGAGTTAAATAGGTAAGATGAAAGCCAATTAAATTTCCCTTGAAACGCTAAAAACCCGACACAAATCCATACATTTTTTACAGCGTTGTAAATCTTGGTCAATTTTAAGGTGTCCCGAAGCAAATTTTGACGAGTATATTTACTTATAATTTTGTTATAAAACAAGGAAAATAAAGCTATCTATATAAATGCTTTTATTGCAATCTGACAAACACCACTAATAATAAATAACAATTTGTTATACACCACTTTTTAGACAAAAAAATGAGCATAGTTATAGAAACCGGATTCGAGAATGTAACTCAAAACTCGCATGACTTTTGAACCTCAAACTCAATTGAAATGAAAACTGTTGGTACCTATCTACTGAACACGTCAGGGATATGCAAGAGTTAAGAACAAAACATGATCAAAAATCAAAATAATTCAAGCTAACCATTTGTTGCGTTGTTCTAATTTCCAAGCTACCGAATAGGAAATCGATAAAATTTGCATTTACTATTCCGTCCGGTATTTTGCAATTTACAACACAGCAACTATATATTAGCAGAGGCTAAGGGTAGATACTTGATTCAAATAATAACACACAAGAAGTAATTAGTTTACTCTTTTATTGGTGACAACCTATCGCCAGCAGAGAGCTTAGAGCTTTAGCAAGTGTTTTACAGTTTTATTCTTAATATAAAACTAAGGTTATTTCGGTTTCAAATTACTTATGAACTACTTAGTCATAGATGATAAAATAAGAATAACTGTTTCAGCACAATTTTATGTTTATAAAATATATGTATAAAAATGAACGATACATTTTTATTGAATATTTCAATACTATAGTTGGCCCATTTTTAAATTCGTTTACAAAATTTACTTTTGTAAACAAACTGTGACCACTACCACTGACAGCCTACTTTATTGCAAATTTTGTCCACTGCGAGCGCTGCCATCCAATTCATTACCCCCACCCTATACTCTGCACATAGCGAATATAGGCCAGTATATATAGGAAAAATAGAAAAAAAAAATGATACAAAGCTGGATTTTGGTATAGATGCTCAATTGGGCATGCAGTTTAATATACTAAAAGTCCTCAATGATACCATGTGAGCTTTCTTCACTATGCCCTTTAAAATGTTTTCGCACGTAATTTGACACCAGCCTACTTTTAGTATTTTACACTAATAATCGTGCTCATAGCTTTTGCTAGCAGGCAGAAAGATATTTACAAAATTTCAAGAAGGGTAGTTAATTTCACCCCTTTGTGTACATGCTAGGTGGATGAAATGATTTCGTTAGATGTCTTTTGATTAGTAACCAAGATGTGCCAAATTTTATCTTTTTCCGATTACGCTATTTTGAGATAGAAATTAAAAACCATTTTTTAGCCCACCCGTGTAAGGGGGTGTAGCCGAACAGGGAAAGCTTATTTTGGAAAATTTCATATGAAGTACCCACCTTAATTTTCGACGAGGAATCTCCAGTTAAATTTTTTGCACTTTATTACGGGACACTCTATATATACTTACAGGGTGAGTCAGGTTGTATGGTAAAAAATTAATGTGAATAGAGCATGAAAAAACAGTATTGACGTTTTGCTATATAACCCTTAATTTTTTTATACAATGTGTTAAAGTTGTAAATGTTTCGTTGAATTTTTTTAATATATTTTGGGTAAATACAGTCGTATCAATGAAATTAGGTTGGTTTATATAGGGCGCTATCAACTGGCAATAACAGTTTTTCAAAATTAATCCAGTGGCGTGCGTTAACACATTTTTTTCAGATATGAATGCCGATAACTGTGCGCCGCTGCATTTTTTTATACAATTTATTAGTTGAAAACCTAATGCAATAATAATAAAATACTCTAAGGAAACAAAATCTTTAATAACAAAAATTTAAAAACAACAGCGACTTAATTACCACTGTTGACAATAAATTTTCAAAATGAAGTACATTAACCTCAATGCACTCTAAAGATTAATCAATTACAACCAACAAGTACTAGTTGACCGAATAGTACATTTTTCACGTCAACTAAGGGTAGATGTGCAAAAACTCAGGAATATATAAAATGAAATTTCCTTGCGGGCACGAAAGTACATTGAGGTTAATGGTCTTCATTTTGAAAATTTATTTTAAAAAATAGGTGGTTATTAAGTCACAGTTGTTTTTAAATTTTCGTTAATAAAGATTTTGTTTCCTTACAGTATTTTATTATTTTTGCATTAGGTTTTCAAAAAATCCAGTGACGCACAGTTTTCGGCATTCTTATCAGAAAAAAATGCCACTGGACTAGTTTTGAAAAACTAATATCGCCAGTTGATAGCGCCCTGTGAAAAATATAAACCAACCAAAATTTCATTGATACGACTGTTTTTAATCAAAGGATACTTATTTAAAAAATTCAACGAAAAATTTTCAACTTTAACACCTTGTAAAAAAAATTAAAGGTTATGTAGCAAAATCCTGAGACATATCAATACTATTTTTTCATGCTCTATTCACATTGGTATTAATTTTTTACCATACAACCTGACTCACCCTGTATATATAAATTAAGGCACCAGGGCCGGGACTCTGTAACTCGTAGCGATCGGTAGCGATCTATCTGTCTTTGTTTAGCTTGCTGAAAAATGCGCTTAGCATCTCTTTTATCGTATCGTAGCAATTCGTAGCGAGCGTACAGAGTCGCTACCCAGAACAGAATAATCAACTCTTATAGAAAACAATTACAAAATTCCAACTGATATCTTATAATTTTTAAGCTCTAACTTTTTTAATTTTTAAGCTATCACAAATTTCTACGTCATTTTATAGATTTTGAAGTTTTCTCGAATTTTCCTATTTTCATAATTTTTGATAACGGCTAAAATAAAAAAGTTATTTGACTTTAAACGAAAATTATCACGAATTTCAAGATGGTGGACGATTTTTTAGTGTGTTCCGATACTCGGATTTTTGGGATTTTTATTGACATATTTAATACCCCCTCCCCGACATTTTAACGCAACAAACAGTTTGCTACAAATTTGTTCCGAATTTACGGTATATTTCACTTAATTTTACTGGCCTATAATAATAGGTCGAACGCCCGCACAGTAAGTCGCACTGGTAGCGCGGTGCGCGGTCATGCGTAATGTCGCACAGTAGCCGAAGCTCACGTGGAATCTTTGAGGACTTTTAATATGTTAAACTACACGCTCAAATAAGCACTTATACCAAAATCCAGCTTTGTATCATTTTTTTTTCTATTTCCGTAAATAGAGACTAAAATGACTACTAATAGTCCACAGTAATTTATTGGATTTGATTTTCACCCATCTTGAAATGTGAAGATTCTAAACATGAAGAATATAATTTAAAATTTCAAGGAGCAATAGTAGACAATATGAATTATAATTTTTGAAAAAGTTTTCTTTAGTTTCCCCAAACTGATGTTAATATTACGCTCATAGAATTTGGTATTTAGTTCATTAATAGTGTTCTTATGTGGACTTTGAAAGTCTGTTAAATAATATCGAGTTTGCGTTTTATCCTTTAAAATGTAATTTTGAAAAAAACAAGATCTTTTTATAATAAAACGTTTTGTCTGTATTGTATATGTTTCATCTAAAATTAACCGTTTGTAAGTAAAATGCAAAGAATCGATTAATTATTATCCACATAAGCTGTGTGGAAGATCGCAAGCATGCGAACGCCGACCAATTGTGTGATTGCTCAATTGTGAAAACTAAATAATGTCACTTTTGTAAAAAAATAAATTTAATTACACAATAAACCATATTCTATTCTATTCTATTCTATAACAAGAAAAATAATAAAATACTTAAATGCTTAATACTTTTCAATTAATTTCTTTCACACCATTTCCTTATTATTAAATAATCAATTTAAGTGACTTGTTTAAAAATTTTTTCGGCTAATTTTTGCTAACAAATTTCGGCAACCCCCTGTATGATGTTGTTTATTTAGAATTGTATAAAATTGTGTATCCAAATACCCAAGCTGTTAAAACGTTACCATGCAGGCTGTAAAATAATAATAGCCTCGTGTTTTGAAATGAAAACATTAATCGTAATTCGTCAATGGCGTAAATTCTGCTGAAATAAATGAAAAACCATTCGAAAAATTCTTTTAAAGCACATTAGCTTTGACTGTCAGAGTCAATTCAGATCACGTTGTGAATACCACCAGCCTCCGCATTCACGATCATTTAATTTAGTAACGAGGCGAAATGCATTTTTAGTTTTTCGTTTCATGTTATATCTGGATATAATTAAATTTTTAAAAAGGAGAATTTTGATAGGGGATAATCCAGTTAGGATTAGTTAGTGTTACGGGTTGAAGTTTCATTTCATTTTTATATTTCGTTGTTACCAAATATTAATTTCAACGACCAAATCTCTTACTCAAACTAAGTGTTGAAGAAATCTAAAATGAATATCAGTTTCACACCACTCTGGTTTTTATTATTTTTGTTGCTGGTTGTGGGGAAAGGAAAGATATATTTCGTTAAGCGGTTTTGGAATGTAAATGGCGCGTTTTTCCGCCTGAAGTATTTTATTTCAAATTATTTTCAAGTTTGGATACACCTATTGGAAATGTTATGGATTACTGGAAGTGAGATATTTCCTTATACTTATTCGAGTATAAGTGGATTTCTTTAAGAAGTTTTTAGATCAATTTCGCAATTTTATGTTTCTTTGGGGATTAAATAGATCTGTATATACAGAATGATCTAAGTCTGGAGTATTAGGAAAATCGACAAATTGGACGAAATTCCTCGAACACATTGAAATATTTGTAGAGAGTGAATTCTCCAATTGATTAGAATTTTAACATTGGAAATGTTTTTGTTTTCGTATAGGGGGTTGAAAATCAGTTTCATGTTGCATAAAATGAAGCATGACTTATAGAAACAGTGGCGACAACAGAGTGACCAATTGTTGATTGGTTGTCTAAATCGCGTGGTACCGGCAGTCATGTTATTATTTTTTTATAGGATTCTTCTTGTCGAGAAAATCCCAACGGCTATATCTCGTTGCGATTCTTTGAATATTTAAAAAGTTATTAGCGTTTCAATACCTCATGTCGAAGAGTTTTGTAAATTTTGCGAAATTAAAAAGGCCGAATGCGCGCGCAGATCCCCAAATTTCATACCCGTGCAGGACTTGTCAAAACTTTAAAATTTTTCGATAACGTCACAAATGTCACTTTTTAGTTAGGATCTGCTGACCTCAAAATCGCAGCTGGACCGCACAATTCACGATGTACTTTCAAGTTGGACTTTCGAGCTTGGATTTATTGCCAGAACGGCGGCCCGGCGGCCCGTTTTCGTTTGGAAATAAGGTTTAAAATTTTCGTGTTTTCGCAAAATTCACCAAAAAATCCATAGTGCGTCCGATAGATTACACCTTATAGTCGATCCAGCGAAATTTAATGATTTCTTAATATCGGTCCTAGGACGGAACCGATTACAGTTTCGGACCCGGGACGACTTCAGGACCCCGAAACAATTTTCTGTTTCTCGATAGTGCCTTTCCTTCACTTTGACATTTAATTGTATCGAGTATTGTATCCAAGTAAGAAACTGCATGTCTCAAGAGCAGGATTAAACAAATGTTTTTAGTTTCCTAGTAGGGGGTCGAAAATCAGTTTCATTGCAACATGACGTAACGCGTGAGATTTCAGCGGTTTCAGAACAATAGACGTCAAAATTACACTTTTTCGTTCACTCCTATTGAGCCTAAAATCAGAGCGTGACCGTGTAATTCACGATGTAGTTCTAAGTTCGACCCTCTACCTTTTATTATCAAAACAGTCTCTCGGAAATTCGTTTGGAAATAGTATTTGAAGTTTTCCTGTTTTTGTAATTTTTTCAATTTTGTCAATGCCTTGTAATTTGACAAATCATAGGGGTGGATTTAGGATCGGGGTTGCTCTGGCAGGTTACCGATATCTGATTTGTACGTGTTACCGAGTGTTAGACTAGGTTTGAGTGCCATTACTTTAACATGAGGTAGATTAAGCAAAAGTAAACAAAAAAATGTGTCGCTTCATTAGAAAAGTCACGCCCAACAATCTCTAAGACAACTTAACATCGAGAAGTACGTCAAACAGCTTATTTCCTTTTGTCCCGTCGAAATATGTATAGCCGAAAACCATATGTAACTTAAAATGTTGTCGTTTTTCGCAATTTACAAAGATAGCGTGATTTGAAGCAAAATAAAATATATGTACAACTCCTCTCTCAATGCCTGATTCAATGGTATGTCACACGGTTACAGTACATGCAAAATATACCGAAATTAAACAAATAAGCAAGAAAATTGTAACTTTATACTTATTATTTATGTAATTTGAAGGTGGATTTTTATTGCATCCACATTTGTACGGCGTATGTTAACTACGTGAAAACCAAATTTAGGCAAAATTCAGTAATCGTAGCCCTCCCTCACGAAAAGTTTTTGTAAAATGATATAAACGAAATCCGATTAATTTCAATGTTGCCACAAATACTTTAAAACAAAGGATTGTTTGTAAAACAAGCTGTAGATGATGTAGATTCGCCTATTGTTAAAATAGCAATTGAAATATTAAATAATATAAATTAAATAATATAATAATATAATAATAAACATTTGTACTTGGTTGATGAGGACGTTGATCTCCTTGTTCTATTAATCGCTTTAACTCGAGAAGAAAAAGATTTTTCATAAGGCCAGGAACAGGAAAAATTATATGGAAAATTTTTTCTTCGTCAGAAATCCAGAAATGACAAGAACGTATAAAAATAGTTATTTACATTACTAGATGCGAAAGGTTACTTTAAGGTGTGAGGTGATTTTTGAATGGTCGAGGCGAAGCCGAGACCTTTCAAAAACCACCGAATACTTAAAAGGGCTTTTGCATCGTGAAATGTACCTATTATATTTTTTCTACTATACCGAAAAAAATTATGGGATTTACGAATTTAAAACTAATTATTTCATGAAATTAATTGACGTTTTTAATAAATTTTATAGTTTAGGAGGCTGTCTGTGAAAATTGTTTCCATGGCAACGAAATATTACACATTTTAATTTCTGGTGGTTTTCAAACTAAAATAAACAAATACATATGTTTTGTGGCGATATAAATGGGAATATTGCTTGTGCCTTGTTTTACCCCAAGAAATCCAAAGCAAGGTATATGCAAACTTATGAAGCGTTTTTAAAATGGAGGTAGGTAGGTAGGTACTACGTTGGGTACTACGTGCCGACAAAAATGTTGGCGTACTTCCTAGAAAGACCTTTCTTTATTAATACAAAATTGTTTAGTTGTATTAATTTGTTCAAATAGAACGAATTAATTTCGTTTAAAATTTGTTTTTCTACTTTTCTGTCCTGGCCGCATAAGTTTTACTTTCGTAGATAGCAACGCCTTAGCAACCAGGTAACTCGAATGTTTACTTTCGTTATCGCGCATGTTGCTAGGGTTACAAAGTTCATTAATATAGACGGTAGTAGAAAAATACAATTTTACTGACTCATGCCTTCAGTGGTTATGATACCACGTCTAGAATATTTCAGAAAGAAAAATTAAAAGTCATCAAACTTCTTCAGAAAGAAATGCAATTGGTTAATGTAGTAAGAACTTTCAATGGCAAGAATTTAACCCCCTCACAAGTAAAACAGGCTGGTGAAATTCTTTTCCTACTTGTATACGGTGCAAGGAAAATCACAAATGTCTCACTCAACTCATACAGATTTAATCAATTCAAAAAATCGCTGCACGAACAAAAATCAAAGTTGGAAATATTGCCACCAACTTCAGAGGCAGTCGCTTAATATTCATTACGAGTATTCTACAAAATTCAGAAATGGCTTGGCAATGAAAAAAATCCACAACAGTGGGGATAGAAGAAAATTAACGGCTCCTTACAACCTGTGACAACACTTTTTGTGCCAACAGCAGAATTAATATTGCAGCTTATCTCCTGCAACCGCAACAGAAAAGCAGGTTGAAGATGCTTACAAATTTACGGAAATTGTCAGGGAGTACGATGTCTAAATTCATACATGGATAAAATTATTTATTTATATGCTATCGATTCCGATCTTCTTTAGATACAAAGTGTGTTTCATTCAATATAGGTATATATAAAATTTTAAACAACTCGATAATCCTCACTTGTACAATGATTATGTACTTTTTCATTTTGCAGAATATACTCACAAAACAAGCAAAAAATGAAGGAAACAAACGAAAAATTGGTAAAAAAATTTAATAAAAAAGTCGAAAATTAATATTTCTCTATAAATGAAAATATTCTTATTTTTTGAAAATTTCTCATGGTTCAATTGCCAATTTTTATTATGCATGTGAAAAACCTAGTTCATCCCACGATTTTTCAAGTAGGCAGCTCCGACACACCCATTACGGTTCGGGACTCTTTAAGTTTCTTGAAACATAGGTATGTATTTTTAAACGTATATGTCAAGTTTCAACGAATTCACTATGTTCTTGTTCAGTTTGGACATTTTTCCTGTACTATTAGCTGCGTTTAATAGTTTGCGATTAATCGATATCGGTATTTGTAATTGTTAGGAATCACTTTTCATCTTCACGAAATTATTTTAAATTATTTTAGTTTTAACATTAAAAATGTTTGTTAGTGAAAAAAATTTATATAATACCATTTTAGTTTTCATTATGAGAATGTTTTTGTTAATAAAATAACTTTTTATTTTAATTTCTAAAGAAAACTACTGATAATAAGATTTTAATTTTTGAAAATGTTTTGTGTTAATGAAATAACTATTTACTACTTTGCAACAAATTTTCATTTTTATCACATCCGAAATATCACAAAATTTGCGTTCTACTTCGTCATTTCCAATGTCTCCTCCGGTTGCATCTTTGCGAAGGACTGTGAATTTTTTTTAGCATGTGAGTAATATCCAGGGATATATAAATAAAGATATGTTTTATGATAATACAGAGTAGGTAAAGATAAAAATTACTACTAATATATATAAATAATTGTAATCGACCATCAAAAGTTACACAGTATTGTACAGTAATTATTAGAATGGAAGGGATTATTTAATCCCAGTAAATATATCGATAATAATACAAAATTTCTGCGCGGATTTATTGATTTGATTTGTTTTAACTGTACTCAAATTTTTTTTACAATTCTCTTTCTTTGCTTGATATGCATTGTTTATAAATGACTTTATTTATTATACTCAAATTTTTTAAATTAAATAAAAATTCCTATGCTTGCCACGGAAAAATCTCATCATCAAGATATTTAAAAGACTTAAAAATATCCTGCGAGGATCTAATTATTCTTATACCTAGTCAATGGACTAATCTAAGAATAATTATATCTCGTTGGGAGATTTTTTATTCATTTCCGCTTCTATCAGATTTTTTATTCTTTTCCGTTTCTATCATAAATTACAGCAGCCACTGCAATATTTAAAGACATTGAAAATCTCTTAAATATAATTATGATTTCAAAGTTATAATTCAGGTTAAATTCTATCCCAATTTTCTTCCTCAATTTTTGCGTGCCTCATATTTTTATAAACTTTGTTCTGTAAAGGAACTTGACAAAAACAGCCCCAACTTGTTTGTAATATATTGTTCTCCAGCCAATCTTAAATTTGTTTTTAAGATGCCCCTAGTTAGTATTTCACTCTCACGATTTTTTATATCATTACGAAGTTTGTTGTTATTGTAGCAGTACTGTAGGCTGTTGTAAGAATATACCCTCATATTCCTTTATTGCTTATTGGTCACCAATGGGCTATAAGTGTGTTTCCCGAAGTTGTGAGGAGAAGATGTTATATTAACTCACTTAAGTGTACCCTAAATGTAGAACGCCATTTAATAGACTTCGATAACAGTAAATTTCTTCAGAGGCTTGATCCTTTAGGTATACTTAGGCCTAAAATTTGCCATTTTCGCTCAATTTGATAACATTTTAACGAATTTGATCACTGATATAAACGCGGAGGTTTGTAAATTTATAACTATATTAAATGGTTATAATATAATATAAGTATTAAGATATTTCGCATAATCTATATTTTTTTAAACTAGACTGCTCTAAAATAACCATTATTTTCCTACGTGTTAATTTTTAAATTACTAATTCAATTTTTAATTGAAAAAAACTCATCGGTTTCAACTAGGTTGTAGATACGACTCAATACATTCTCAATATGTTTCATATGTCAGCGCTACGTTTTGTATACGCAAAAAACATTAGAAGTAACTTTTGAAACACAACATTAGACTACTAAATTTACATATTACAAAAAACTTTCGCATCCTGATTAAGTTGATAGCAGGAACGTTGTATCATTTTAAACGAGTTAACTGGGATGTGGAGCCACAAGTCGTAAAACAGTGCACTTTATTAAAGTTGATATCAGCTCGAAATTGCTCGTGACATTTCATTTCCACCATTACTTTTTGCTACGCCTAATATAGCAACTAAGTGGGGTTGTTCAGAATATCGCTACATAGTAACAATGAGCGACGCTGCTTTTTATCTTTGGACACATAAAATCTACCTTAAAATAATATAAGGGGAATTATCTTTAAACGAAATACTAACATGTGCAATGGAATAATGAGTCAAGTAACGCCTCATTTGGTTACTTTCCTCAAGACGAATTCAAGCCGCTACAGGTTTTCAACGTCTTAAAAATTTACTTTGTACTGAGAACAAATTTTACAGAGCAAAATCCACCCATATATATCTTTAAATAAAAACTGACTCGGAGTGTTTAACAATAATTAAAACAATATTACGATGTAAAGATAAATTTGATATTTGAAGCAGTTTATTTTTGATTGTAGAAGGGGAAGCATCAATGATATTTTTCATTGAATGTTTCTAATATCTTAGTGTCCTTTATCTAATATAAACCCATGTATTTGTAATCCAATCCAAGTCTATGCATTTGTTTTGTTAAGAGCTACCCGTTAGCCATTAATTTACTATTTTCATTTCTTTTTAACTTCTTGCTATATCATTACATAAATTAAGTGAACTACCTGTTCCTTAAGTATAAATATTAAATAATATTTACAGAAACCCTAGAGAAACTTTTAATTTCCTTTAGAGACAACTCGAGAGACAAATTTCCTTTTTGCATTCACAAAGAGAGCAAGTAGTAAAAAAGTCAACACTGCCAACATAAATATCAAAGAAACATCTATAATGAATTTCACTTGTATACACTTTAATCATAAATCATACGAGAAAATAGTCTGGGAACCTGCAGAACCATCTGAGATAAAAATACTCATTGATTATATACAAACTGATTCTAAATTCGAAATACATATTTCAGTTCACAAACTTTAACTGGTGATTTTGTTCTTTGCTCGCATGAAGAAACTAATCATTATTAATTTAGTGCTTAACATTTTACAAACTAAAGTCACTTTGTGTTTAATTGTTGAACTAGTCATATTATTGGGATCATCAGTTGAGTTAAAATAAAATTTAAAAAAGGTATTTAGTTAGGGTACAATTTAAATAAAGTAAATACTTAATAAAATAACTTGCATTTAGGAAGTAGCAAATCTAATCCCAATATTTACAAATAAAGGATATTAACAAATATCAACGAATTACACCTTTGCTGACTATTTTTGTTGATTTAGCTGATATTTTTGATCATTTATTCCAAATACTGAAACCAATGAAAACATTAACATTTAGAGAGCAACGGTATACAGAAACAAAAACAAAATAAGTAATGACTTAACAAATGGGCAAAAAAATGAATATGAGAGATTTATAGAAAGCACTATAGAATGAGCGGTCTTTGTAAAACCCTGGGTTGGCAAAAATGGGGTTTTCTTTTTATTCTATAGAAACAAACATGTTTTAAACAATGGAAACCTGATTTTACATATTTTTACATGGCGGCAGTAAAGCAATATATCATTTCACTATAATAACTTCATGTTCGCGTTATAGTTAAACTACAGCAGGACGTTTTGTGAAAAAAAATTTTTTTGGCCCTTTTTGTTTTCATCATTTATTGCTCCATAATTAGCATATTTCAGGATAAATAACAGTTATTTTGTGTTAAAAATAAAGTCGCACTTTCTAGGACATCTTGTATATAAAAAGGATATTAAAGAATGAGCAAAATAAATCAGGAACTTGCAAATATAAGATAATAAATTCCAAAAATAAACTACATCTTCATCTTCAACGTAAATCACGATAGTAATACTTCACTTTAATTTTGATTTACTCTTACCACGTCATGTGCCACTACAATATTATAAGAAATACTATGTGTTTAATTATATGTTATTATTAAAAGAATATTTGTTTCGCTATAAAAGCCATTACCGAAAATATTGTGTTTACTACAACAATAATTTGCTGTAAGATAAGAGGTGTACGTTTTAGAAAAAACACAGTAGACGAAGTAGGTGTTGTCCCCTACATATTTGGTTTCGCAGATCACTGATTCGGTTAAAACAACCAGATCAAAATTTTTTTGTGATCTGTTTTAAATGTCCACTTGGAGAGCAGTTAAGAAAATATTGTAAAGTTGTTACATTTTAGAATTTTGTATACTTAAATGTACAAACTTTTTAAGACAAAAATACATTTTGATTGTTATAAATAGTTTCGCCACCCCTAATCTTAACAAATGACAGCTGGTCTATGTTTGCTGTCTTTCTATCTTGAACTTGTTTAGAAGGGTCCATGGGGTCTGTAATTCTCTATAAATCGCACTAGTTTCGTAATTCTAAGTACGGAAGAGATATGTGGAGTTAATTAAGACTAAATTGGATTCCAAGAGAAATTATTGCTACATTTACATTTATAATTTTGCTGTTCGGTGCGTAGCCATTATAATAAGGGAGATTAATATTTCACCTTTTAAAAACAAGCCACCAGAGAATTTAAGAAGCGGAATATTAAAATCTGATTTAGGTCTAACTTACACTATGAAATTTGTGTTGGGTTTTTAAGCAAACTGCTTCCTTATTTCGTTCATCTATTTATTTACTACGGTTCTGCTTCTCAACATGCAAATATAAAAAGGTGATGTTTGATTTAATATTAAAATAAATTTGCCTAAAACCTAATAAAAAAGTTATAACAACGGAGAGTAAATATGTTTCTTTTCTCTTAGAATTCAATTTTAAATATAAATTTTACGATATATGGAATTACCTGTATCTTTTTATTATTTATTCAATAAAATAAGTTATAACTCAAGATTATATCTCTCTCATGAATGTTACAAGACAGAGTTATAATAACGTCACATTCGTTTTTTCTGAATATTTTTATTTTGAAGCAAGTAAACATCTTTTATTGCTGGATTTGCCATAAAGAGGACGAATATGTACAGTAGGTTCCGTAATATTGGAATTTTATTTTCTTGTAGGGAATTTTTGTAGATCAGGAAATATAAAATAGTTCCTGAAACTATTCATTGTTAACGTTTAAAAGCACAGGAATAAAATTGAGTTTTATGAAACTATTTTATGAATCGTACAGATTTATGTTATTAACAAAATAACGCAATTGTTTAATCCCCTAAGACTTAAAATCATATTTGCACAACGTCAATATTGCTATAGATCACTAACCTGGGACTACTATTAATTGCACATCTATTGAAGTAGCACATTGTTAAACTACTGATCGATGCGGTATACAGTATGTGAACTATAAGACAGTAAATGAAAAAAGCCAAATATGTACAACAAAGACAAAATATTTACGTATCCATACGTGTTAAAGAAGAACAAAAAATAACATTAAAGGGCGGTATTTACAAGAATTAATAATAAAAAGGCATAATAGCAAAGAAGATGCGCTAATACTCTTTTTATGACAATGACATATGCAACAGGTTCCAGAAAGTAAGTACCAGATGTTATTGAAGTGAGTCTACAATGCATTGCAATAAACAATAAACGTTTTCACTCCTATTCACCTCTCCGTTTGCAGCTAACAATTCTCTGGCATTTACTGTCTTTTAATAATTGTAAATATCTGAGGGTGTTTGGTCTTATAGTTCGGATTAATTTGGTATTCCCATTTACTTTATCTAGTTACCGTCATATAATAGCAACATAGATCACTCGGTTTACAAATATTCCGCTCTTATATGCAGCGAGTAAGAATCTTTATCAAAATTGCTCGTCCATGACTCCATGATGCTTTATCAAATTCAGTCCAATAAAACTTACACTACACCTCCATTAAGATCAAGACGTTAGTAAGTTCGTACTAGTGATGGAAATAGGCACCGGCACCACGTTCCAGGGGAAAGCCTACGTTGTTTTCGGAGCTGAGAGACAAAAGTCAGTGAAGTGGTCGATAAAACCAATGATTCCGTAATGTTTTGTATTTTGTCAAAAGACACCCTTTGATGTAAAGTAATGGATGTAATGTAGAGGTTTTCCCTCAGTATTAAGTTTTGTATCTATAGTCTTTTAGATCTATGGAATTTTGCAAATATTTTTAGTAGTAGCCCCTGATAGAAGAAGACAATGTTTATGTTTAATATTTATTTCTAAAATACGGAGTTGTATGTATCATTTATAGCTAAATAATTTGAGTGAGTTAGTTTATCCGACTTATAAACACTTGTTTCCACAAGGAAATATTTAATTTTTCCATATAAAACAATCAATTTTTAAATAAGTACATTTAATGGCAGTGCAATAGGCAATGCAGAGGTTAGTCTTATATTATTTACTATCATTACAAATATAAATAATACTATAAAATACCAAACTTTATTTTCAAGTGTTTTCAAAGAATGTAACAATAGTAACTGCTAAACAGCTCGCCCCGTTTGACCGTTATTACGCTTAGCATTCATTAGCCCAGTTACGAAACGACTGTTTGGCACAAGAGCATTCCTAAAAGTATGAGATATTAAAGTGTAAGTGTAATGTGGAAGATAACACAGTCTCGGGAGGAACATCGTAACCAGGTTAATGAGACTATATTGTTGCAACCGGTTGTTTCTAAGTGTCAATTAAATGGGCACTTCCAGGAACACGACAGCTATAACTTAGTGATCTATGACTAGTCCACTAAGGCCTTTAGGTGTGGTGTTAGCACAGTCATTATATAGTTTTTTAAACTAACCATTGTTACGCTGCGCTGTGAGTGGAATACACGTTTAAAAGTTGAGCTATATTGAAAATCCACTGCTCTACACAAATTCTGCTGGAAGTTGCAATATTGTACAACTTCGTGGTGTTAATTTTGTTGATCACAATTCACAATGTATGGTCAATAAGAAGTTTTAATATCTTTCTTTTCTGGAAAATTTGATTTAATGTATTTTTAAGCATTTTCCGTTTCTCTAAATCTTCTATATTTTAACTATTTATGTTGTTAAACATTTCAACTTAATGTGTATGTTACACTCGAATGAAGTTTTATACAGTAAAAGTGAATGATATGACGTTCAACCGTTTAGTGAAAGTTATAATGCATTCACTAAACGGTTCAACAAGTATAATATCTTAAAATCTAACGCGTATGAATTCCACTGATTCTGTATTAAAAAGATTGGGAACTGATGACAAAAAAATATTGCAACTTAGAATTTTTGCATATTCTTTAAAAGAGAGGCTTTATTCACTAACAGAACTTGGAAACTTCTTAATGCAACTGGCGTCAAGATTTTTGAGACATTAGGAAAGTGGTTTTCTGGGGCAAACTGTTGAGGTTTGCCTTTGATACTACACTTTTATCTTCACATATTTTGGCAATTTTCTTATTTCTATTTTTTTTTTAGAATTTGGCGTGATTCCCAGAATTAAGTTCAATGAATATTAGGAAAGGGTCATAATCTTCACTTCCTCGCCGTTGGCTGTCTACTCATCTTCAGCATATGAACCTTATTATTTACTATTCTTAAAAAGTTTAAATGTTTTATTTTCTAAAATCGGGTTGAAAAAGCGTAATTTCATGTTTCCTTTCAACTAAGAGCAATACTAACTATTATTTTTTCCAATTTGATGTCAAATTATCTTACTTCTTTGTTTTCTTTTCGGTATTACTTTTTCTAACTAATGCTAAAATGTGAACAAATGAATGAAAATCACCAATACAATTACTAATTATAGACATTTGTTACAAAATTATGCTATTTCTTAAACAAGCATTCTGGGACGTATTATTAGATTGGCTTGTTGATTATTTGTAAAGTTTCTCGATGATGTTTATGATAATTGTTTTTGATGTTTGGTCTGATCTAGAACGAAACTATCCATTGTTGTTTTTATAATAATTGATTTTCTTTTTTTATATGAAAAAATCCGTATTTACTCCAAATTTGCGTAATTATTTCATTTTAATAATCTAATGAGAATGTGTAACATTCGAAAATGTTGAACAAAATTTACCCATTATTTCTAAGATATTCGACCAGCTGCTGATGTGTAGTTTCCGGCAACGCTTTCAAGGTGGTTATTTTAAATTTTTGACCTTTGAATTATCGTGCCGAGGTTTTTTCTAAAGCAAAGTCATAATTTGAAAGAGAACCGAAGTCAAAATAATCAGCGTGGAAGAGAACCCCAAAATTCTTCTGCAAGAAAATAATAAAATAATAAAAAATATAGTGATATGGATACCCTAATTATTGAAGGCAGTCTATTAAGTATTTAGTTACAATTACCTGTTATCCGTTTTCTTTATTGACGTTTACTTATCGTATTATGTTTAACAATCAATTATTAACTACAATCATTTATATATGTGGGATATTAATATGCGTTTTTCGAACAATACATTTCGCTCTCTAGACATATAGGGAATATTTTGGCAAGACGTAAATGTTGGCTTCATTATTCATCCACTGTAAATAACATTTATCCTAACTATAGCATATAATTTATTACCAAAGAGAAATGGTAAACTTTTTTGAATAACCGGGTTCAATATCGAAAGTTCAAACATGCACAGACTTAGACTGGTGATGATAAATGACAACAAAGAGGATTATAAGAAAAAGCGTAAATGCCATTCATCCCATATCTTTACTGGCGGCTCTTTATTCAGTGGGATCATATATCGCAAACGCTTTATTAAAGTGTTAAAAAAAATTGCGAAATATTTAAAAAGTTGTCTGTGAGAATTAAAAATAATGTGGTTAGTAAGGCTAGACGCTTAAATTTTTAAAACATTGAAATGAACACATATAAGTATGGAAATATAGATACTGCCGTTCTCCCAAGAGAGACGAGCATTGTCACATGTCCCAGTAAAATTGGATGTTATTAAACTGCGATAAGTACAACTACTGTGATTGGTGTTAATCAAGATGGAAAATTTAGAAGATCTCAGAGTTGTTTTTTTTACAGGACTTTCTACTTCATTTTTACCATATTTTTATATCAATCATTTATATATTATTGGAATGTAATAATTTTTCAGTGTGTCGGTAGGATACATATTTTTAAGGGTCGGTTTCTGGTTATGTTTCGTTATCTTCCTTGTCTTTAAATTAACAATAAATCCTTTCACTAGGAACTTACTTTTCCTTTATGTACTATCTGGTTTGTCATCATTTTTTGTTACCCGTGTAAGCATGTCAATAGACTTGATTTGTCGGTTTTTGTATAACAATTGTCAGCTATAATTAGAATTTAGTCAAATTTTCTGTAAATATGCGAGCTTTTTGGAAGTTTTGTCAAGAATTTTTTTCATTAATTTCATGTTAGACAAATTTTGTATATGACTTAAATACGTGTTCTGACTAATGTACTTTCGATGTATTTTAAAAACAAAGAAAAAATTACCAGAGCAGACATCTTCACCTTCAAAGGCCCCGATAATAATGCATACAATAGATGCTGAAGGAACCTACAGTCATCGAGGCGCGTCAGGATTTATAAGATATTATAAACTGGGTCTCTTAACATTGTCCTAAAATGTATTACTGTAAATGTGACATAATTATTTCTTACTCCAAAAATTTTAAATATAATATCATGTTTCAAAGGGTAATGAATAAGTAACAAGCTATGAAGATCATACTCTTTAGGGCATTTTTAACAACCCTCAAATGCGACAAAAGTTTTCCTAAGAGAAACAACGCGATTTTCGTCACTGAAAGACAGTACTATTTTCGTAAGTCAATTTTGGTCATCTCACCTTTTATTCTACGGTATAAGTGATTATTTTTTAAATTGCCACATCTATAATTTTGTGAAAATGGAATTTTACGAATCTCTTAAATAAAGCAATTATAAATTGGGAACTGTTAATTATTGTTGCTATAAATACTAGAATTATATGGTTTATATAAAGCACTTCAATTCCTTTAACACTTGCAAACATTTTGCAGCATCCTGACATTTGTCCTGAATTATGGAACTAATTTAATTCAAACTCCTTAATCGAGTTTAAGGAAACTTTTGTTGTTACGTTATGCAATCAAATTAAATTATCATCAGTAACCTCATTAATAAAAGTTCAAGTTGCATTAAACCTATTATCAGGTATGTTATACAACAAAGTTGCGGTATGCTACACAATTTGAAATTCTATTGAGACAGGCAGCATAAACCGGCTTCCAATTATTTTCAACCCTTTGATATGTTGAAGACGGCATTTAAATACAAACCTCAACTTCACAATAGAACATTTTATTCCAAAACTTTATTATTATTTTTACTGCGCTTACGTAATTTGCATGACTCGAGAATTTTGTTATTAGATATCTTGAAAAGTCTTGTTTGTCACAATTATGACTTCGTTTACTATAATGAGGAGCAAATACGACTTTTGGTAGCTAACAAGAGAAAAAGCAACATGTCAATTTATCAATCTTTCTGTATATCTGACTCATGATAACTTGAGAACCCTACATGACATTTTCATATCATTATTATGTTACAGTTAATAAATACGTGGAGGAAGAGAAGCGTTGGTGACGTAACTTTTTTGATTTTAAGGATGTTGAATTTGTAATTGATATTAAAATATTGATATTAATATTGTCACTTGTTTATAAATTCTGGTATAAATTTATGTATCAACAAGAAATAACTACAAATAATTTTAATCAGCATAATTGGAAATGAGAATTAATTGTGTATATTATTATAATCCCTTGATATCCTGATTTATTACCGACCAAATCTGAGAAATTTCAAACCATTTAAACTTTAAATTATCCCAAAAATTGCTGATTGGAGGTTGAAATTAACAATAATTTTATTGTTATAAAAAACTTATTGAGAAGCAATTTAAATATCTTCAAAACTATTTTGATAAACAAGATCTTAATATACAAAAAAAATACAATCGTCTGTGGGGTTACCAAAATTGTGCTAAACCCTTAAAATAAATAATACAAATGACCTATATCTAAAGATTTATATTTAGGTACAGTCTGTCATCTTGTATATGATAAAAAATAAACTTTGAAATCGAAATAATAATCAAATCATTTGCATTCATAATTATTATTAAAATCGATCGAAAATAAAATATTTTCTGACTGAAAGAAGATTCAGTTTTTTATGGCCAACTATACACTCTAATATAATATAATTATTTATTTATTATTCTGCATCATCGATGTTGTATGTATTAAAGTTACCATCATTAAATATTATTGCTGCAAAGATATTTCGAAAATGTGTGAGATAAGAATAATTTGACGTAAATATACCTTTTTGTGATATGATCGTACAATTTATTTTACAGGCTGACCCTATAATATAATATGAGATAGCCGAGAACACAAAGGCATAATATACATTTTTCAGCGCTTCAATACCCACAAGAGTCCAATCCATAAAAACTTTTTATAAAGCCCTAGTACGTACTCCCAATAACCCAGTCGAAGTTTCATTTATGAGATTTTTTTTAATGGCAAGTCTCGACATTATTGAGACTACCAAATCTCTTTGCATAAAAAAAGTTAACATTGGATTAAAAATTTAATATAAATATATATATTTATATAACGTTCGATCGGAGATTGTATTGTATTTGGATTTTGCAAATTGTAAGGAAAATTAAAAAAAAAAATTATTCTGAACAAAAATGTATTGATACATGCAACCCCAAACTTAACAATAAACCAATTATAAACATTTGAATTTTCTGAGATTATTAAACTGCAGATCAAATAGGTAATGGAAATCATGAAAAAATATCTTAGTAGTATTTTTATAAATTTTTGTAATAGGTAATTAACTACATATTTTTCTCCCGCAAATGTTTACTAGAATAAGAACTAAAGGAGATAGTACCGATTAATTTCGAGTAGTTATGTTTTTCCAAAATGTTTGAAAGAGTTAAATATCTCGAAAACTATAAAGTTTCAAGATAGGGTGTGTTTATAAAACTTGCGTTAAATTTTGATCTTGAATCAAAAATGAAACAAAAAAATAGTACATTCCATTTGAAATTAGCGAGTTGATGTCAACTTCCGGTAAAACCGGAAGTCCCATCTCAGCGAGACTGTTTTTAATCGATAGGATATTGTGATTACCTCCTATATGCAGAATTTTCAGAATTCCAATATACATAGTCCTCTAAAAAGGGCTAATAGACGGTCTTCGTGACACACCCTATATAGTGTGGAACCCTTTTAACAAATTCTGCGACTTGGATATATTTAGCGTTTCTGTGAAAAAAACCCTTGTGTACATCAAGTTTACATTTGCACAGACTACATTTCACTTTTCTTTTTCAACCATAAGGAAGCAACTACCTCTGTGTGAATATTTTTTTCTAATATAAGGGTGGACCAAGTGAAACACATCGTTTAAAAGCTCATTTCGTGAGGAGTTTAATACAACGCATTTTTATGTTTTCTAATTCTTTCAAGTGATACAATTATAAAAATTTACGCTTTAAGTTAAACAATGCTTTATGTAAAATATGTTCAAATTATTCACCATTTCTTTGTTGACAAAAATCTAATCGATGATAAAATCCATCTCTTACATTTTGTAAAATTTCTGGTAAAATTTGCCTGATTTCATGATGTATGTCCTCAATGTTGTTCAGTACTGTTACCATAAATCTTACTGGAGTAAAGTCCAGAGATCTTACTGGCCACTCCATTCTCTTCTTCCAATTCACCTATTTGGGAACATTTCATTTTTTAATACTAACGAACGGTCACAGAATACAATGAAGCACAGTCTTGTTAATATCACAGCTATTCGTCGGGTAAATCTCTATGGGATAAGTTGCTTCATTAAGATTATCAGGTTATCATTTAAGAATATTGGCTCCATAATCGATCACCTGCCCATATATTGGGTTTTTGTCAGCCCAATAACGACAGTTGTGCCGATTAACTACACTATGAAGTAAACGTACTTTCGTCGCAAAAAACTATCCACTCCAGATATATTTGGTTACGGATAATGAAGTTCATCATTAGTTAGTTCACAAAATTCAATTCTGCGATCCACGTCATTCGCAGTTACTTCCTGATGCATCTGCATCTTGTAATATGCATCTTTTTATTTTCAAGTATTATCGGAGCAGTCATATGGCTGACATCGTTGACACGGGCTAGTTGCCGAGCTGAAGTTGGCGCTGGAGCTGGAGTCATTAGATTTTCTTGAATAATTAACAACCCATTCTACGTATCGTCTCCAATATAGGATTGACGTTATCTATCCTCACATAACCCAACTCCCGATATTGTATCTTAGTTTCACTAATTGTAGCTTGGCCAATAAGTGGTAAATCTGGATGCTGTTAAATGTTCTAAATAATTGAGAACCTCAGTCTGAGTTCAGCACTTTTCACCATACCCTAACATCATTAAAGTCTCGATACGAAGGGCTTCTGTTAAATAAGGCAATCTTTGAATTCATTTTACAGAACCTGTAAATGCACTAATAACACGTTAAGTAATTAAATTTCTTCAGGTAAAAGATAAACAAGGGTTCTCCAAAAAAGTTGAACAAAAAAATTATGACAAGAAAGTTGCGACAAGATCTTTTTTTATAATAAAGAACTTTTACAAGAACGATGTAGTGCACATTTGGAACATATGTTACATTAAACGGCTTTCAACTTTAAATGTAAGTTTTTATTTTTTTATCATTTAACCCCTTGGAATATTTTTAGTAAATAAAAAAAGCATTGTATTCCTCTCGAAATGAGCTTTTAAAGGATTTGTCACTTGTCGTACCCTTAATAAAAACTAGAAGAAATTTTTCTAAAAAATTAAATATAAATAAAAATTACAGAGTTTTAAAAATGTTATTTCGTAATCTTAGGAAAACAATGAATTTACTAAAAAAAAGTTATTATTCAGGTAATAGACTCTTCAGCACTAGAAAAATTTTGGTAAAAAACAGTTGCTTTGATGATCAAATGTCAAGAGACATAGGTAGGTATATTATAAAGAATTTTATTCTCTATGGGATAAGTTGATCAGCATTATGCAGACTTGATTTCATAGTTCATTTCGAAAAAAGAGAAAAATTGGAGGTGAACAATTTCGGTAGTTCCATGAAAAATTAAAAAAATTCTTTATTCATCTAGTTATGGTTTAATTTTAAAACAAATGATTGATCAACAGTAAAATTGATTTCATTGATTGTCGACAAGAGTCCACATCGGTGAGAAACGGCTCCACGATTCGTGACTTTTAAAAGCCTCAGCAGTGGACCTATTTATGAAAATGAAGTGTCAGTTATTTAACGGCCTACAGAATTGTCTGTTTACAGATTTAAAGGTTTGCGCCTTGTTCGAAATATCAGCGATCACAGCACCACGTAATAAAATTTACAATTGTTTTTGAAGATTTTGTGTTTTACCTCTTTTATTGAGGATCATCAACAATATCGATTCGTGAGAGTATCAGCCCGTAGCTAATTTGTTTCAATTCTTCATCTATCAACTGATTCTTGTTTTACACTGGTCTAAAGTTCTTTTACCTGTTTGAAGATTCTGAAGGCTTCTGACTAGATTCCTTATAAAATGTATTGTAGGAAATGCGTATGATTTAATTACTGTTCATTATGATCAAATGAACAAATCCTCCAAGTTTATTGGTCAACTTATATTTGTACATATGCATGGGTTAAATTGTATACTAAATTTCATCAACATGCAAAAGTTTATTTTAATATACCGTTATATTTTTCACAATAAAAATAATGTAAAAGTAAACTTAGTAGTATCGTAATTTAGGTTATACATGTTAGGTTCTTTTAATCTCGGCTAAAACTTAATTTCTTCTAAGTTGTATTATCAGTAGACATTTATCTGAGGATTTAAACGTTAACGTCCAATTTTAGTTTCCATTATAGATATTAAACGGGAAGGTACGGATGTAGCGGTAAAATCTAGGTCGGATCAGTTCCCCGCTTTTGCTTAAAATTTATACATAGTTATTAGCTGTAAGTAGTTTCTCTAATATTTTTTCTGCGTTTAAAATTAGTAATATAATTTGCTGTGTTGGTCGAGATATAAAATCATTAGCCCATTATGAAAACTAAAATTTATTTAAAATTATAAAATGGCCTTCTTCTAATATAATGATAATAAGAATTCTTTGTACCCAAATGAAGCCGTGAGTTGTTAACAAATGTAAAACTAATGTTTCACTGGTGTGGTGGACTATCTCGCGGTACCCTCTGAAGTAAAACCAATGACGCAACAGGTTAATATTCCGACATTCGCAAATGCATGAAGTTTTCTCAGCTATCTTGGTGCTTACGTCATCATAATTATACGGGTCAAGTAATGCGCTATTTACAGCAGTTCTCAACAGTTGGAGAGGTTATATAAGTAGCTATATAAGCAAAATGTTCAACTTTGCAAAGCATTTTAATACATATAGATTTATAAATTCAATTTAAAATGGTTGATTAAAGAAGGAAATGTTTAGTTGTTAATATCGTAATTACATTTTTTTTTTTTTACTTAAAATTATTCTACTTTCTTTGCTCAGTTATATAATCTTAATCTCCAATAAAAAGGTTTACGTGACAAGGGCTATTAAAATCAGATGAAAAGCTTCTGAAATAATGCTTGGTCTGAGATTTCACAAGAGGACTTGAATAATTGAATCAAAAGTATGGCAAGACAGCCTGGAAACGGCAATAACGACAATACAATAAATGGAAAGTATTTTATTGTGTTACATTCTGGCATTCGTACAAAATGGTTCAATTGACAGAAATTAATTTAAAAAATGAGTTTTCGAAAAACTACATCTTACTACACTCTAGATAACGGTAACTGACAATATCTGGTAACCCAGGAAACGTCTTGCAAAATAGGTATCATATAATCTATTTCCACAGCAATATCGCAAATTACAATGAAATAACGGATCGATGGATCCGATTTAATACCAGAGATAGTAAATCGGATTTTGGTGGTAGCGTCGATCAATTTGAATGATGAGTCAAAACAGAGTCTGGAGTTGATATTTTCACTTTCTCCATGAGCATAAATTCGTTTACTCACATTTCCATGTTCGCAATAATGTATGCATAAAGCCGAAATCACAATCTGAGATATATGCTTGTGCCCTGTCGTGTAACGTTTTCCATAATGCTCTAATGCGCAAATTATTAATAGGATCAGTATTAAAGTAATTTGCCTTAAATCTAATCAAAGAGTCCCTACGATTAATTGATAACCTTGTATTAAGCAAATTTACCAACCTCTTTGGTACATCGTTGGATCACATATTAAAGATATCCTTACTACCAAATTCTCAAATTCTTTTCCAAGCCATGTTTTAGCTGTGTGATATTCTTCTCAAGAGTTTCAATGCCTACTTATTTAGATACAGCCGAAAATATTTCTTCGCCCACAGCCTCTGTGGAGTAATAAGCCTCTCCTTCATGAAATTAAATTCAATAAAATCTTAATAATACAGTCTACATAATCCAGAGAAAACAGAATAGACTGGAAAATAAAATTCAGCCAATTACAAAGCTATATGCTGGGATTATAATGAGACCCTTAGACGGTAGTAAATATAATTATGATGGTATTTCTTTATTTTCATACTCCATTTAACCGAAAATAAGGAATTTTCTTAAAATAAGTATAATATATTCGCCAGTTTAAAGACATATAACAAAGGCAATAAAAAAAATATAAATTTTATCTCAACTTAAATTTGCTGAGAAATTCTTTAGAGAACATGAGTTTGCATGTTGTGGATTTTATTACATTCTTATTATGATGTACAGCACTTCTATTTTAAATGTAGATTTGTAAACGTCTGTAATTTGTGTTTAAGCTCTCCGTTAGGTAAATGGTGCACGAAAATAATCAAAGCCTTAGTGTTCAGGAATATTTTGTGTGCCCAATGTTTTTTTTGTATTTCTCAGTCTTCAAACACATTAAATATTTACAATTATTATTTTCTCACAAATGAATAGAAATAGGCAGATTTAACAGAATTTGTATATGAAAATATGTTCTTGAATGCAATGTAGAAGTGATTGCAACATAATTATCTCCATAAACTACAATATGCAGAATAAACCCACTTGACACAACTTGTTTGCCATGAATGAACATAAAACTCAGTGAAGTGGAAAGTGGCATCATATACGAGAGAATATTTCAATCTATATCTGAATAAACACTCCACGTAAAAAAAAACATAGAAGGAAAAAACGTCAATATCAATTTGCAATTACAAATCCAATTTGATTCATTTTGAGAGCAACATTTTTATTTCTGCAGGCAAACTGCAGTACCTATGCATAATAATGCAACTGCATTTGTTGGTTAATCTCATTTCTAGTATTTCACGCAGCACTGAATCTTTGTATCCTTCTTTTTCATAAGCGCAACGTATAGTCATTTTACCATAGATGATTCTTTTTCTTAATTTTCATATCGTTTATTACTTATTTTACCATAACCACTTATATAAAAACAATGATATGATTATGTTTTTAAAATGAAACAATAAATGCTTTTTTAAATTTCCTTGTACCTGAAACTGTTTTTTATAATATGATGGATTCTAAAAAATCTACGAAACGTATGGTACTATTTGAAAAATAAAGTTGGTTGCCATAGCATCAGAACCACATCAGATAAAAAGAATTGAAGTTTCCAAAACATATTAAACGATAAATCAAAAAACTTTTGTATAAACGATTTCATAAAAGATATCTCTTTGATAGATATAGAGATATTATGTTCCTGTGGTATAGTTCATTATTGGTGATGCACGCATTAGTAATGAGGTAAATATAGTCACAAGCGAAACATGTTAATTACCTTTTCCGGCCACACGTTAAGAGAACGGCAACAATTTAAATAATTTTATATGATTAGAAAATAACAACGACAATGTACGAGATACCATACAAGTCGAGAAAATTGGTGCACAGAGACATTTATTTATCTTCAGAAACTGTAGCTACAATTTATACTCTTGCTGTTTTATCCTTTTCTACAGCAAACTTTTCACTTTGTTTGTTGCTCGAGGGTGGTTTTACTAACAAACATAAAAGTCACTTCCTGGCAGATCAGATTCTTTAGAAATTATTATCCTGATTTACAGAATGTCTCAACAATAAAGTGAACTCAACTCTTGTAGTACAATTCAGGGAAAACTTCTACGATATTCTTTAAATAAGCTGGTTTTAAAATAATGTTCAACAGAGAAATACACTTTGCTGAATTACCTCATCTATATTTCAATCTTTTTTCCCCTATGGTCAGAACAAACAATATGCGTCAATATTCACGAAGAAGTCAATGTTTCGTGCCCACCAGATTTGTGTTCATTAGGTCTACTAATCTATTGTGAAAAAAAAAATTACAGATCAAAACATACTTTAAATTCTTTATTTTGATAATATTATACAGCGACTTAAATTGTCTCTTATTGCAAGGAAGTTGAAATTTGTTACTTTGTAGTTCAATATAGAAAACATTGATGATCTTCTAATTTTTTTTTTACTTATTGATTTTATTGTATCTGGCATATATAGCATTTTTTTCTCTTCCCTTTCTTTTTAAGGATTTATCACCACATAGCATGATCAGTTACATGGTGGATGTTTTTGGGTAAATATGTTAACTAAATGTACAAATAGAATTCTAATGTTTTTGTGATGCTAAAGATAAAGAATAAAATGGTGGGTTCAAACCGACACACAATCAAATAATAATATGCTACATCTGTCTAAAAGAACACTTTCTCGATTACAACAATCTTAGCGTACACGCAAAAGAATGTTTTCTGCGAGAGTCTAGATAATGAGTATGATTGATTTCCACGATATAAGAGGAGCCTGGGCTGGGAACACGTAGTTGTCAAAATGGTAAAGGTATTGGACACCACCAGACCAATAAAAAATATGAATGGTTTCATGAAGACTGTCAAGAACAAACTTGCAAAAAAATACAACTTATCGTAAGATCAACCCTGCACCAAAAGAAAGGGAGAATAATATATATCCTCAGAATAGAATAAAGATAAACAATTTGATCAAAAACATCTGCGACATGATATTAGTGTAGTCTTTACCTTATAACAGTAGACCAAATCTACTCGATAGGACTGATGCCTGAGAAAACGTTTAGAATTTAACACCGAAACCCATGATTTGTTTATTGATTCTAAAACCACACACTGCATCAAAAGGATAGATATACAATGAAATGCTTGAGGTTGGAATATCGCAGAAGCTCGTCTAAAAAAATTATAATGACCAATGAAGGAGAGAAAGAGATGAAAAACAAGATTCGAGGAACTACGAATTGAACACGTTGACATAATTCCTTTATGACATCCTCTTGTAGAAGGTAGTTCGAACTAGACTCGACGGCAGTGTTTCCTTCTTCCTACTAGGACTCATTTAGAAACTCCAAGGGCACTGAAGCCTCCTTGACTTATTGAGCTCTTCCTGTCTGAACTTATTACACTCGTTTCAATACGTCAGTTGTTTTGATCAATATTTCGACACAATAATGATCAAAATTCTTCTACTGGTCGAGCTTGTGGGACATTTGGGGGTTATCTTCTATCGGTACATAATAATTGACGTTACTCTCTCCAACCATTCCTGAGTCCTTTTGGCATAATGGCACGAATCGAAGAAAATTAGTGCAAGGTATAAACTATCCGCCTTATCTTATTGCCCTATAAATTGTTGCCTGGCTAAGATTTTGATCTCTGAACAAAATTTCAAGTTTGGGCAACCGTCCAACTAAGCGATAGATTGTTCGACATTTTGAAAATAGTTATTGACTAAATTTGCTGTTTATCAATAATACCAAAACACTATTTGTTTACTGGTTTCAAGGTACTAGATCATCAAAATCAAGTAGAAATTCCAATGCAAACTTTATCTTAAAACTTATGACTCGTACGTTATGTTACTGTATAAGTTACAAGATCATTATTCTTTTAATATGTTATCATGCTTAATCAGACAATCTACACCAATTAATCTGCGATCTGTTACTAACGTGCCATTCATATTAGTCAATAAAGTTGAAATGGAATGGCTTATTACCGACATTACTGGTTGATTTGTCAATGTTACTGAAAAAAAAGCATAAAGTATTTTTAATCAAAATCTCAAGCAGAAGAAGATACAACAAAGTAGTATTTTCAACTTTTCGTTCACTCGTGGTACACAAATAATTTATTATTTCGTTGGATTTGTTGGAACGTGCTCAAAATTTAAGAAGTGTCTGAGTCTCGGTAAGAAGTAAATTTATCTGTAAATCAATGTCGTACTTGAATATGAAGATCCATCGTTTCTGGTTCCTCTCCGTATAATCTGTCTAAGTTACTATCAAACTTTCCCTTTGTGTGTAGATATTTCTTATTAAAAAAAAGCCATGTCAGGAGCCCTGTTATAACTTTTAACGGGAACCCATTCTTTGTGAGTAATTGGTTCATTAATTTAGGTTCTTTGAATAATTAATTAATTAGTGCTTTACCATGTTGGTTTCCTGAGATGGGTCTTCAGTAACATTTATATTTATTCTTGACCTAGTCTTTAATGGCCTCTCTCGCTGTGCTTTGCGGGGCTTTGGGTCAATAAAATTGTTAGCTTTTTGTCTTGCAAGTTTATCAGCTCGTTCCCCTAATATTTCAGAACGCCCCAGTACCAAGAGTAATTTGACTCTTCCCTATCACAGAGTGTTGAGCTTTTCATGGCATTTCTTTATTAATTTGTATGGCATCTTAGTAGAATCTATTGCCTTTGATGCTGTCATAACATCTAACACTGTAAAATATGTTGATTCACATAGGCGCTTTCGCGTACACATTCAAGTATAGTAAGGATTTTTTGAATACAGTGAAATATTGACCAAAAGATATACTAATCTTCTCCATTGACCCCTCTCCATATATCCCTGCCTCAGCTTCTGTGTCCATTCTATGAATCAAGTTAGAATTTACGTAGGCTCAAGAGTACCTGTTCACCATTCCTCTGTCTCTAAAATGATGTCGAAGTGCTTGTAGAATGTTGGTAGAGTCCGGCCGCTATAAGAATAAGCCAGGGGCGTTGCAACGGCTGCGCTAGCTTTGGCGATACCATGCTTCTACAAAGAAGCATGATATCGCCGAAGATTTTAAAAATATTATGATGATACACTTATGCTAGAGGGCGGGACTTCGATAGACGGCCGCGCAGATATTCTTTGATGACGTAGGTGGCTTGTTCTTATGGCGGCCCGAGTCTATCATGTACTCCGATCTCATATTCATTATGGACTTTTCTGCTGCACTCACGATTTTCATATCTTATTCCGTAATGGCTCGGATCAAATTAATGCAATCTGAATGCCCTCTTTCTGGCGTCTCCCTAATTTAGTATATTAAACGCAAAAATGTCTAGTAGGAACTCCATAGGCTCTGTAGGGGTACTTTTCATAGCTCCTGTAATTTCAGACAATCCAGCCTTACTTTGTTAGCTGCGGTTAGACCACTGTCTTAAACCACAAAATTAAGGCTGCTTGTGTGATGATGATCCTTGTTAATCATACACCCCTAGTTTATATAGCATACCAGGTCTTGGTTTTGCTATAAATTCGTGTGCATTTTGCCAGTATTGCCACCGACCCAATTGTAGGCTTGCGGTCTATAATAACTTCAAGATATTTGACTTCACCTGATATCTGTATCCTTATGCCTCGGAGTATCCAGAAGCTTCAAGTTCCTGCTATTCGTTAATCGAATGATGGTGATTTTAGAAAGACTCACCTTTGGCACTTCTTCTCCTGTTCATTTTCTTACAACCTCCAGGGCTCTTTGTAAATTATATCTAATGATAACCCCTGGCATATCATCAGTATCACTATTGGGCTTTAAAACCTTCGTCTGTAAGCTTACTCAAGAGTCCTGGGTTCAATTCCCCATCCTGAGATTTTTTCTGCGAAGAAAGGTGTGTCTATTATACTCGGATATTGAATGTGTCCCTTGTCTCTGAATGTGTAACAGCCCTTCCTCACAAGACTCTTTCAGAGCCTTTAAGGATAAAGCAAGTCGTATGACTTGTGATATATACAGGGTGTTCCAGTTCTTTGTAGCAGGACTTTAACAGTCGTTAGACATTTGAAAATTATTAAAAGTTCATATAAACATAGGTTGAGAAGTTCTTAGTTTTCGAGATACAGGGTGTTAAAGTTTGAAAATAAATATGGATTTATATTTATATTTCCAGAATGCAAAGAAGTATCTAATCCAAACTTACCAATTCTTTACATACAATTTAGAGGCCTATTTTAGAATAACAAACTACTACTTTACTTAACCATGGGCGTAGATATATGGATTTACTAAAGCTCTTTTTTACAAAAAAGTAATACGCCACTGATATGTTCCCATGTTTCCAGTTGTATGTAGTTAATTATAATCGTATCACAAAATTTGAGTCAATTTGATCAAATAGGAACGCCCACCGATTTTTCAAATTCGTTCGGTTATTGCTCGTAAAGAAAAATGCGTTGGAATCTCTTTGTAGAGAATTTAATTACCCTTAATGTTACGTACCAACAGTTTTAGTGGATTATTTCAATATGTCACCGGTAATAAAAACAAATTAATTATATCCATATTAATAACCATTTTTATTAAAAATATATATCATTGAAGACGATTTTTGTGTAATAATTATATATGCGTAGCTGTGTGCCACATTTCCACTCCAATCTCCAATTATATTTTATCTATAGCGCACATTTGATAAATTTTATACGGTACACATATACTGAAAAGCCATGTTTGTGTATTGTATTATAGAGTTTACGAATTAGGACATATTAATCTGTTTGTTCTAAACAAAAGCTGTGAACAACGTGAATACATTTACATGTAATTACTTTTTAGCCTGAAAAACACGAACAAAATATCATAAACTTCCACCGTCGACTCTAAACTGCATTTAATTTTAAATCGCATTACCTACCTCTTTATTTTACTAACCAAACCGAGTGCAACTAAATTACTAATCAAAATACTGAGTTGAACTTACGAGTTAACTTCAGTTATAAAAATTATATCGACTCAATTTGTAATATTTTGACATGCAGTGTGAAATTTGAACAGAAGGGCAACGAAATAAAACAGAAATATTCTATTCATAAATCTACGTTTAGAAATCTACCTATTTTGATTCCAAGGCTTTCGCATTTTTAGAATAATGTCGGGATTTCTGCGTTGATTATTTTACATGCGTGATGTTCTCATCGTCTTGTCGAGGTCTTCTTCTGAAGCCACGAGATAAAAGACCACGAAATAATTAAGTGATTATTAAGCATTCAAAGTAGTCAACGCACAAGTGAACCCGGCATCTATTCTACAAATTTTAAATCTACCCGTTTTGAAAACAAGTAATCAATTTATATATAAACTAAACACTTACGAAGCAGAACCCTTAAATAATTTAAGTAGGTATACAAACTGTATTTAGATAAATGATGGTGTAAAGAGTTGCTTGATTGTGACTGTAAATCCCATGGCATTTAATATATTCATAACTAGGCATACATATAAATTACACGGTTATACAAATCCGTCCGCTCAGTCGTTTTCGTTATTGTGTTCGGATAATGTGGTTTCAACCCCATCAAACCATATAATGTAAAGTTTATATTAGAAAACAAAAAGCACTCAACAAAAACATTTAATGAATGGACTGTGATTATAAAGTTGATGATGAAATACAGAAACCTTTTCCGTAAAACAGAATAGTATGTCAGAATGGAGTAGTTCACAAAAACGTTTATTTTAAGCTTTCAGCTTTAGCCAACAAAAATACTTAATTATCTTGCTTGTTGTCACATAAATTCACCACGTATGTGCCTTCCCGAAAATACTGGGGTAACCATTAATGTAGGATAATATGCATAATCTCTTGTACTGATTTGATTTTAACCTTTTTACTCTTTCAATCAAGTTTTACATATAGAAATTAGGCTCGAATAGAATTGTGTTTATTTTATTATTTATCATCAATTGCAAAAACGTTGTTTTATAATTATTTAGAAAGAAAATTTAATACGTAAATATTCACAAAAAGTAAAAAGGAGACTCATAAAATTTAGTGTTTTTTTTTTTTGAAAACAGATATCAGTATTTTAATTTTTTTTTTTATATTCCTTTAGAAGCTTTCTTTCGTGTAGTTCAATATATTGCAATTTTATCTAAATCATTAATTGTTTTAAATTGATTTCTACAATAGTACCCATTTTAAAGATTTGAATTGATTTCTATTACTTGAATTATATATTTGCTTATACTGATCTTTAGACATCTATATATTTATAGCATTGTGTATAAGTTATTTGTGGCATTATTTTATTTTCTTTCTTTTCTTGTTTGGAGTTTATTACATATTCTGGATCATTTTTAAATCCAAGTAATTTTGAAAATACCCCAGAAAATACATATCTGTAATTTTGAATATATTACCTCAATATCTGTGATTTTGATATAAATTAAATTAATATTTTGTATACGTTTCGGAAATAATTCGGATTTTTAAATATTCAAGAATATGTGCGGTAATAAATCCCGAACAAGGAAAGAAATTAAATATCTGTAGTACATAAATGTAATGTTTGTTTCATATTAAATGATAGAAATAAATAATAAAAATTAAAATTAATTCAAAAAGTATAATTATATCAATATGAAAGCAATCATTTTAGCTAATTATCAGAAAATTGTCTATACATTTGAAAAGGACGTTGATTAAAATAAAAAATCGTAAAAAACTAAATTTCGTCATCCTGTATTATAGAAATGACGCGTTCTAGTGTCTAAATACCTAAACGTATTTAGAAGTTCTACATTTGAATTGCAAATCGGGTATTCTTAAAAATACATTTTTCTAATTTTGGCATATAAAATGACACTTTTAAAAACTGACGTAAGTGTCAAAACGTTCTACTTTTCATCACCAGTTAGGAAAAGTTAAACTTTTCCTAACTGGCGAGGAAAAGTTCGTTACATCACCAGTTAAGAAAAATAAAGAACTCTCAAGAAGAAATAGAAACAACGTATATTCAAAACATAATACAAGTTTATAGGAATTATTATTTTTCAATTATAAATATTAACTATACAATTTGTGAAATTTGTCAAATTAACTCCTGAAGAAGTTTTATTTGTTGAATTTGCCATGATATTATGTACTGCATTGTGCACTAAATTAATAACATTTGTCATTTGTCACTTTTTGACATTAAAATTAAATGCGTAATAACAGAAACAAAGGTAACTATGAATACATAAATACTTAATTTTTTTATGATTTTTAAACATTTTATTTAAATAATTTAATTTTTAGATGCTTAAAATTAGAAAAATCTTGTATGTAACACGTTACGAAAGATCATTTTGTGTAACTCGTGATTTTTTGCGGGAACTCGCTTCGCTTGTCCACACGTTACACAAAATAAAGTCTTTCGTAACTAGTTTACTAGCAATGAATTTAAACAAGTGAATAAATGAATAAAATATAAATTAGGAAAATGATTGGCTATTGAAAATGTGTGTAAACTGTAGAATGATAAATAATCACTGTAATTATTGAAAAAGTCAAACGCAGATGTAGTAAAAATCAATACAAATAATTATAAAAATATGTTTGAAACTTACAGGTTCATAGTATTAGAGATAGAATGTCAGAGTTTTAAATTTCTAATGCATACAAAAAAGTTATACCTAAGTATAAAATTTTGTTTCGCTGGCACTAACTAAATAAATATATCAATAATTTAAATATTCATTACTAACATAAGGTATCAATGAAACACCTTGTATACACTTATTTCTGATTTTATTTTTTTGGCTTTATGCTACAAACGAGGTGTTACGCCACAGCAGGTTGAAATATGCAGTTACTTTGAAAATATGTTATGATAACGACTCTTGTCATTGAATATAATGGCAACATTTATTTCTCCAAATATATAAGGTGTAAAATCTCTCGCAGTGTATACTTGGTAATGGCAAAGGCAGCTATTTTTCAAGTCATAAATTTCTGAACTAAAGTCATATGCTGCAGTATCTATCTTTCCCATTTCTTATACGGTACCTAAATGTATGCGATATTATTGACGTATGGAATGATATTTGTAAAATAATTCATTTTGAGCATATATAAGCCTTAAAAGCAAATACAAGATAATATTAATAATAATTTGTTGTATCATAATTTTAGACTACAAGCTAGTCGCAATATTTTCTCTAAAGCTCTGGGAGCTAAGAGTATATATCTTGTTTTTTTTTCTTTATTTTAATAATGGGAATATGAATATTATACGATATAGTTATTTAATTTTATTGTTATTATTATTAAGTATGTAAGATATATACTGTGGGAAATAAAATGTTTCTATCTATCTATCTATCTATCTATCTATCTATCTATCTATCTATCTATCTATCTATCTATCTATCTATCTATCTATCTATCTATCTATCTATCTATCTATCTATCTATCTATCTATATGAACCCACTCTGTGTTCATCGAAAGGTTTCCTCTCTTTTAGAACTGAATGGTTGCTTAGGGTAAAAATTTTCTGTTGAGATTTATTATGTCAGTTTTGGATTTTAATTTAAATATCCTAACAGTATGTTTATTTCTGCGACACTTGAATATGTCATAAACCAAATTGAAAGAATGAAAATAGTAATCGACAGCGTTGCAATTATTAACTAACCAGAGTGTAATATCACACGTAATAAATTATTTATCGTATAATTAATAAAAAGGATGTTTCCTGTAATACCAAAAGTAAGTTAGTATGAGTACGTGACTTAATAAAACAGTCTTAAATTGCCCCCATTTTAGATAACTGATGTTTAAATTTCCGTCAAAATTAGTATCTTCCAGTACCACAAAAACCGTTATCTACAAGAATCTTAAAGGTATAAAGTTTTATTTTTTGTTATTATTAATTTATTTTATAAAAATATATAAAGCTAAATTTATACGATACAGGAAAGACGGAAGATTTGTTAACTTATTGTATCCTTGAATGTTGAAACTTTAAATTCATCCCTAAAATCCTTGAAATAAGAGACATAAAGGACTTAAATTATGAATAGTTATATTTTGCTCCATCATTATTTTCTAAATGCTTCTATACATTGGAAAAAGAAAGCATCTATTTAATGTGAATTTTTAGAACAACAAAAAATTCGAGAAAGAATGGTGGTTGTCAGTAAATCTGACTTAAGTGTACTAGAAACTCTAAATAGGTATTACATAAACTCTTATAAATATAATATGTATAATTTCAATAATGCTAATTCAGTTACCTATTTCAGCAAGTGATACTGATGTGATTAAAGTCGTATCTTATATAAAATGAGACTCTGGTAGCCAAAACAATATACCGTTAGGCATGCGAAAACTGTGCTTACTTCACTGCTTAGGAGCATTAACGGACCTATATTACCAATTGATCATATCCGTATAAACAACATCCTACCATCTAAATAAGTCTAGTTTTCGCGAAAGACACACACAGCACAATAACAACATTAATATGTGTATTGGATTTTATTTTTAAATGCTATAGATGAATCCAAAGTAACAGAAGCTTTTGACAGCTTAAACCATAAATTGTAGTAAGCTCAGTTATTTCGATAATAAGTCTACCTCAATTAATGGTTTGAAAGTTACACCTACCTATCTGGTAGCTTATAGAGAAAGAGTTCCTGAAGTGTCGATATTGGATTCTACATTATTTATTCTTTATACAGCTGATTTATCAGATGCGATTCAATTCTGTAAATCACAATATTACGCGGATTATAGCCAAATGTACTTATCCTATAATCCAGGAGACGTAGAAGTAACCATGGAACAAATTTGTTTATAATTTTACTTCTGACCATGGTTTTCAAAAATGCAAAAAAATACTTTGTTGATTTCAATTCTAAACGTTTGCTGTTATCAGATTTGTAAACTGTTTATCGGCAATGAACAACTTCTTTTTGTCGACCGACACGATAAAAAATTTTGGAATCTGGTTTGATAATCATTTAATTTTCGTAATCATAATCTTACAAAATCCATATGTCAAACTAAAAACTATATTTCAAAAATATTTTATCTACTTCAGGTGCCATCAGACTGTTCTCAAAATATGGTACAAGTAATGTCATATCATTCGACAATAATTGTTACTATTCGCTAACGGAATAGGAATCAACACATAACTAGGTACCGTTCTTAGCCGTATTAGTAATGAATAATCAGAATATGTTTTTTTACTAAATCATACGGTTTTTCTTATAACTTTCTTACTTATCGAAACAAACTACTGGAAAAAATCAGTACACATTGAGAAATAATTTTCCTTTGATTTTAAATCGATTCATGGGTAAGAAACGAAAAGTTGACTTGACTAAACGGATTTTGCTACATAACTTTCTTACTTGAACAGAGAAAAGCCTGAAAATCTGGAATAGATTAAAAGTTGTTGTCTTGATTACCTGTTTTAATTCTTTGAATGTTCCTTTAAAATTTGTTCCAATGTCACTAATTATCATTGGTTCTCCTCTTCAGGCTATAAAACTTATCAAGATGCTAAAATAGCAGAATCACTAGTTAAAGAATCCGCTAATTCAAGAGAAACACACATACGTAAAACATCATAACGAGTTTCTACTCGTTGACCCATGGACACCACATATGGACCAAAATAATCTAGTTCCAAAGCACACTGAGGACTAATCATTCGGTTATGATCATTGATTACCTTAATCAATGGTTATGATGGATATGAAGCGTGAAGATGATTTGACTAAACGGATTGCGCCATGTAACTTTCTTGCTTCTGAAACTCTATTGCAAATTAAAGCACAATGAGAAATAATTTTCCTTGACAAATGGATTCCTCTTTACAACTTTCTTGCTTGACCAGAACACTTTAGAACAAACATCGTATTAATTTTCAATCTTCGAAGATTTGTGAATCAAGTATGTCTACAATTTTTAAGTGTATTCGACATTTTCATCTGTTTCACTAATGTCATGTGCTTGGCAAACACGGTTATGTACTTTTAGTGTTGGAACTTGGTCATTAATTATTCTTTCCACTGTAAAATACTTGTACAAATTTAAATTTGATTGAACATTGTATGAAAAATAGTTTCTAAATTGTTGGATTACACTTGCTGCAAAATATATACATATAAAATATACATATATATTTATATACATTCAAGAAGATTGTATTAAAGAAATGTAGATTATTTTAATATACAAGAATTTTTCTTAGGATATAATATTAAATAAACCCATTATGATATTCCAAGTAACCATTTTATCAATGCCTTAGAATTTTGTATCCTTGGGAAACGATTGCATGTAGAACGACTTGACGGGGATCGAGTAAATTCATTATATTTCCTAGAGCTTTTGCGTGTATGGTATTGATTGAACATACAAAAATGATTCGAATACGGTTATACGAGCTTATAAAACATCAAATAACCTGCAAATAATATAAAGAATGCGTGAGACAGATATTGTGGAAAATGGCTTTACATCCAAAATATAGAGCTCGAAAATGTTATTTCCTTAATAACTTCGACGTGCTATATTTCAAGTGCTCTCGCAGTCTTCACTTCTACGCTGTGGATTATCCCTCTTGTAAATAAAAAGTAAATTGACAAGAGAATTGGATGTTATTTTATTATTTTGATTCGTATTCATAGTTAATAGTACAAATGACTATTTCGGTAATTATAACTTTAAAGTATAATACGGAAATGAGTTATTTAAATTTGCTGCAAATCTATAAATATCCAAAATAAAATTGTCTACAAAAGTGGTCTTATCAACATCCGTGGCATCCATTGTTGAGCTGATGCACGCTTTCAAAATCTGCCATCAAGATACAATATGCTCAATAATTAGCTGTTCGTAGATTTGCTCGTATGTAACCGGGACTGAATTAAATATTTTATATTTCAGTACCTTTTCTTATTCAAGTAATTTCTCGTTTTTAATTTTATTCGACATTTGTAACAAAAGAGAAATAATTACCATTAAATGTCAATCTGCCTACATCTCACTTGCAAAATACTATTATATCTGTCTCAAATAATTAATCACAGAAATTTTAAGAGTGTATTATTTTCCGCTCTGTTTGCTGGGTAAAAAGGTCTAGATTTATCCCTCGTGACGAGCAGTATTTAATCTGAAAAGCAGACAAAAGCTTTAAAATTTCTATGAAACTTTTGAAATAATTTCAAACTCCAATTCAAGAGATTGTGCAGGCATAAATTTTACGCTAAAAATAATCTTTATATACAGAAAAAATACTAAGTATGCGTAAGTAGCTTCATTAGAGAAGAGCTTACAATTTTATTGGGATTCTTTAACGTAAAGAGTTGTAAACAAAACAGAGGCATTTATTTTTTTAACAGGTTTTGTACGTTCTTAGCTACTTATTTTTACTTAACAAATTGAGAAATTATTTTATATAATTTATAATTCATTGACTATGAATTTTCTTTAACTGACCAATTTCTTAATATGCCTACGCATAATTATGTGTATCAGCTGAACAAACGAAATGAATTAAACCGAATTTATGAAGTCTTAATTAAAAATTAAATTAAAAAAAATTTGTAGAGGGTGTAGGGTTTTACATAACTGTGTAATTTAGTTCAAATTTCAGTATTCTCCCAAATTATAATCAATTTCTTAGAACATAATACACAATTATCGTTAAAGTCAAGTAAATATATTTTTTTAAATAACACTAATAGGCTCGATAAAAGTGCCAAATTTGACTATAAAATACAAGACATCTGTTGTTTAATCATCAAAAGGGAAACATGATTTAAAACTAAAATTTTTCTATTAAGTATATCGTATCTTATATGGATTAATTCCAGAATCGCAATACAATAGTTGGTTTGTACATTGTCGTTCAGAGTTCTTAGTAGTTAGTTTAAAAATTTGCAATTATGCGTGTTGTTTATTAAGATTCTCAGTGGTTTTGCATATTACAATAATTCTTATTAACAATAATCACCAAGTGTTACCTTATACTGACGAATTGAGAGACTAACATTTTATTTTAATGGAATGCTTATAATTTTATCAATTTCGTTAGTAATCGGGAATTCAGATATGTACAACAAGAAGACTGTACACGTTTCCACATATGGAAAATAGTAGAAAATGACAAAATGGCAATACCTAGTGTTGTTAGAATACTCAGGACTCAGAAGAGGAAATTTGTTAAAATTGTATGTAGCAGTCTTTATTCTATACATTCATAGTCATATTTAAGATAGCCGAAGGTTAATATTTTACGAACTCATATAGTTCATGGGTTAACATCTCTTTGTGAAAACCGAGTAGATAGAAGTCTAACAAATTTATAAATAATTTAATTGTCATTATTTATTCATCGAAAATTAATTATTCTGTACTAATTTCTACCTCGTCTGATATGCATATATTTACATTAATTCCATAACTATGAATATTGAATTAAAATGTTTAATGATAACACTAAATTGACCCTCCTAAATGCAATAACTATGTTTGCAGTTCATACCGTTTAGGGATTTTGAGCAGAGAAATGTTTAGTCGAGGTGTATAAATTTAAAGACTTGACGAATTGATTTATAGTAAATTAATTTATATTTTATATATTTAAAATTAATATTACATTACAGATTTGTAATTTATATTAAAAAAATGGCACAATTTTATTGTACTTTTCAAGTAGAATTATAAACTGAAGTGAAATTTAATTTATTTATTTTATTCAGGAACTTTTTAAATTTGAATTTAGGATAAGTATGCATTGTTTGATACTATCAGAGTTATGGGATATCTCAACAGTGTTTATGTTTTCTTGTACATATTTGAGTAGGTGGGTACAAATTTACAGCATAGTAAGGGTTAAACGTAAATAGCAATATTGGCATAAATTCGTAATATAGATGTTATTAATCATAATCAGTAAACTTGCCCGTTCTTCTTATAGGGCTGCCACGAAATTAGCAACTAGACAACACAATAAAAATTATTGTGGTTTTATCTACATCCAAAGTAAAACAACATATTAAAAATGTTATAACCTGCAAGATGTCTTTGCCATATCACGTTTATATTTCAATCGATGTAAATATTAATTAATGAATATAATATTTCACTTCTCTGCTTTTCTTTTTAATCAATAAATTATTAGTAAGTTGGGAATTGCATCCAAAAATAAGGATATTATAAAAAATGTCAATGCCATTTTGTGATAAGTTTTCACCCAGGCAACACAGTTTGGTTTAAAATACGTTTATATACATATAAAATGGTATAAAAGTTGGTCTAGTATAATAAATATACGTTGTTCGTAAACAAAAAATAAAACAAACGTATAAAATACGTTTAATAAACGTGACAGAAATCAGGCTTGGTTGAATTATGGTATAATATTAGTTTCTTAGTTTATAATATTATATTCGTTTTTTAAATTATGTGTGTATAGACGTTTTTCGTTAACATATTATAAACTAAAGTATAAAATACGTTTAATAAACGTGACTGAAATCAGGCTTGGTTGAATTATGGTATAATATTAGTTTCTTAGTTTATAATATTATATTCGTTTTTTAAATTATGTGTGTATAGACGTTTTTCGTAAACATAATTATAAACTAAAGTATAAAATACGTTTAATAAACGTGATAGAAATCAGACTTGGTTGAAATATGGTGTGATATAAGTTTCTTAATTTATAATATTGTATTCGTTTTTTAAATTACTTTTGTATATACGTTTTTCGTAAACCTATTGTACACTAAAGTATAAAATACGTTTAATAAACATAACATAAATCAGCAATTGGTTGTATTATGGTGTAATATAAGTGTCTTAGTTTGTAATATTGTATTCGTTTTTTAATTATTTTTGTATAGACGTTCTATGTAAACATATTATAAACTAAAGTATAAAATACGTTTAATAAACGTGATAGAAATCGACTTGGTTGAATTATGGTGTAATACCTACCTATATCTTAGTTTGTAATATACGTATGTACATACATAAAGTATAAAATACGTTTAATATAGGCTGTCCCCCCTCTTCATTTCCGCGTACACACGTGACATACTGACGCAGTGTAGACCGCACGAACCCTGTGTACTTCTAGTGAGTTCTACTCCTAGTTTAGTATTTAGTTTCTCTATGACTGTCTTGTGTGTTGCTATTGTGTAGTGTTGGTGGAAATAGTTACTTATTTAAATAAAGGATAATTATTTGTTTTAAATATTTTTTATTGCCCACTTCTTACAATAATTCTGAACATTTATGTTTAGTATTTTACAACTTTTGCTGCATTAATTTTATTGTTATGTAAGCAAGTATTTACTTCACATTCGATACTAAATCCGGTTGACTATAAGTTTACTTATTTCTGTATTTTAAACCTAAATTTATTTCCATATTAACTACTAAGTAAATAAAAATAAACAGGATTTCGATATGTATAGAATTAACTTTAATTTAAAATATTTACCTAATCTTAATAAATACGTCTATGCTGAACTTATTTTGAACTTATCTTATTCAATTGTATGTGGCCTACGAGGTAAATGTATTTTTGATATACGTTTTTAATATTTTAATATAAATACGTATAATATATGTCTATATTCTACGTATTTAATATGCTTTCGCTATACGTATTTTAATTCTAATATAAATACATATAACATACGTCTATAATCTACGTAATATATTTGTTTCCGCCACACGTATTTTAATTTTAATATAAATACGTACAATATATGTTTACAATCTACATAATAAATATGTTTTCGCTATACATATATCCTACATTTATCATACACGTTTTTTAAATGTTAAATAGTAAACGTTTTTTAGACTGACATTTTTCCATATTATATATGTTAATACTAAACCGTATCCATACTTTATGAACTACATAAAAAAAACGTTTTTTCAAGTGAAATGTTTTGCCTGGGCACTATCTTAGAGTTTATTTTTCTTTTCTTTTTTGAGATTTATTATCACATTCATGAATAGTCCCAGATATTCTAAAAAATATCTGAATTAAAAAAATATATAGCCTTCACACCTGTGCTTTTATGTCAAAAAACCAGTTAAAGGTTGTCTTTTTTTCACATGTAATATAAGTAAAGTAAAAAAAAAAATAACGATATTTCGCAGACTTTTTTTGTTCAAATTTGACATAAAGGGGTTTTTGATGATACTGAATACGAATCTGAAATCAAAATTTCTATAAAAAATTCACAGTCCTTCGCAAAGATGCAACCGGAGGAGACATTGGAAATGACGAAGTAGAACGCAAATTTTGTGATATTTCGGATGTGATAAAAATGAAAATTTGTTGCAAAGTAGTAAATAGTTATTTCATTAACACAGAACATTTTCAAAAATTAAAATCTTATTGTCAGTAGTTTTATTTAGAAATTAAAATAAAAAGTTATTTTATTAACAAAAACATTCTCATAATGAAAACTAAAATGGTATTATATATATTTTTTTCAATAACAAACATTTTTAATGTTAAAACTAAAATAATTTAAAATAATTTCGTGAAGATGAAAAGTGATTCCTAACAATTACAAATATCGACATCGATTAATCGCAAACTATTAAACGCAGCTAATAGTACAGGAAAAGTGTCCAACACATAGTGAATTCGTTGAAATTTGACATACCTATACGTTTAAAAATATATACCTATGTTTCAAGAAACTTAAGAGTCCCGAACCGTAATGGGTGTGTCGGAGCTGCCTACTTGAAAAATCGTGGGATGAACTAGGTTTTCACATGCATAATAAAAACTGGCAACTGAACCATGAGAAATTTTCAAGAAATAAGAATATTTTCATATATAGAGAAATATCAATTTTTGACTTTTTTATTAAATTTTTTTACCAATTTTACGTTTGTTTCCTTCATTTTTTGCTTGTTTATCTGTGAGTAAATTCTGCAAAATGAAAAAGTACATAATCATTGTACAAGTGAGGATTATCGAGTTGTTTAAAATTTTATATATATTGAATGAAACACACTTTGTATCTAAAGAAGATAGGAATCGATAGCATATAAATAAATAATTTTATCCATGTATGAATTTAGATATCGTACTCCCTGACAATTTCCGTAAATTTGTAAGCATCTTCAACCTGCTTTTCTGTTGCGGTTGCAGGAGATAAGCTGCAATATTGATTCTGCTGTTGGCACAAAAAGTGTCACAGGTTGTAAGGAGCCGTTAATTTTCTTCTATCCCCACTGTTGTGGATTTTTTTCATTGCCAAGCCATTTCTGAATTTTGTAGAATACTCGTAATGAATATTAAGCGACTGCCTTTGAAGTTGGTGGCAATATTTCCAACTTTGATTTTTGTTCGTGCAGCGATTTTTTGAATTGATTAAATCTGTATGAATTGAGTGAGACATTTGTGATTTTCCTTGCACCGTATACAAGTAGGAAAAGAGTTTCACCAGCCTGTTTTACTTGTGAGGGGGTTAAATTCTTGCCATTGAAAGTTCTTACATTAACCAACTGCATTTCTTTCTGAAGAAGTTTGATGACTTTTATTTTTTCTTTCTGAAATATTATAGACGTGGTATCATAACCACTGAAGGCATGAGTCAGTAAAATTGTATTTTTCTACTACCGTCTATATCAATGAACTTACTTATGCGGCCAGGACAGAAAAGTAGAAAAACAAATTTTAAACGAAATTAGTTCGTTCTATTTGAACAAATTAATACAACTAAACAATTTTGTATTAATAAAGAAAGGTCTTTCTAGGAAGTACGCCAACATTTTTGTAGGCACGTAGTACCCAACGTAGTACCTACCTACCTACCTACCTCCATTTTAAAAACGCTTCATATGTTTGCATAAGTATACCTTGCTTTGGATTTCTTGGGGTAAAACAAGGCACAAGCAATATTCCCATTTATATCGCCACAAAACATAATATGTATTTGTTTATTTTAGTTTGAAACCACCAGAAAATAAAATGTGTAATATTTCGTTGCCATGGAAACAATTTTCACAGGCAGCCTCCTAAACTATACAATTTTTTAAAAACGTCAATTAATTTCATGAAATAATTAGTTTTAAATTAGTAAATCCCATAATTTTTTTCGGTATATTAGAAAAAATATACCTAATACATTTCACAATGCAAAAGCCCTTTTAAGTATTCGGTGTTTTTTGAAAGGTCTCGGCTTCGCCTCGACCATTCAAAAATCACACCTTAAAGTAACCTTTCGCATCTAGTAATGTAAATAACTATTTTTATACGCTCTTGTCATTTCTGAATTTCCGAATTTTCCATATAATTTTTCCTGTTCCTGGCCTTATGAAACATCTTTTTCTTCTGAAGTTAAAGCGATTAATAGAACAAGGAGATCAACGTCCTCATCAACTAAGTACAAATGTTCGTCTATTATTTAATATTTCAATTGCTATTTTAATTTAATAGGCGAATCTACATCATCTACAGCTTGTTTTACAAACAATCCTTTGTTTTAAAGAATTTTTGGAAACATTGAAATTAATCGGATTTCGTTTATATCATTTGACAAGAACTTTTCTTGAGGGAGGGCTACGATTACTGAATTTTGCCTAAATTTGGTTTTCACGTAGTTAACATACGTCGTACAAATGTGGATGCAATAAAAATCCACCTTCAAATTACATAAATAATAAGTATATAGTTACAATAATTTCGCAATTTTCTTGCTTATTTGATCAATTTCGGTACATTTTGCATGTACTGTAACCGTGTGACATACCATTGGATCAGGCATTGAGAGAGGAGTTGAACATATATTTTATTTTGCTTCAAATCACCGCTATCTTTGTAAATTGCGAAGAACGACAAAATTTTAAGTTACATATGGTTTTCGGCTATACATATTTCGACGAGACAAACGGAAATAAGCTGTTCGACGTGCTTCTCGATGTTAAGTTGTCTTGGAGATTGTTGGGCGTGACTTTTCTAATGCAGCGATACATTTTTTTGTTTACTTTTGCTTAATCTACATTATGTTAAAGTGATAGCACTCAAACCTAGTCTAACACTCGGTAACACGTACAAATCAGATATCGGCAACCTGCCACAGCAACTCCGATCCTAATTCCACCCCTACGATTTGTCAAATTGTCAATGTCATTAACAAAATTGAAAAAATTACAAAAACAGGAAAACTTCAAATACTATTTCCAAACGAATTTCCGAGAGACTGTTTTGGTAAGAAATCCAAGGTAGAGGGTCGAACTTAGAACTACATCGTGAATTGCATGGTCACGCTCTGATTTTAGGCTCAATAGGAGTGAAAGAAAAAGTGTAATTTTGACGTCTATCGTTCTGAAACCGCTGAAATCTCACGCGTTACGTCATTTTGCAATGAAACTGATTTTCGACCCCCTACTAGGAAACTAAAAACATTTGTTTAATCCTGCTCTTGAAACATGCAGCTTCTTACTTGGATACAATACTCGATACAATTAAATGTCAAAGTGAAGGAAAGGCACTATCGAGAAACAGAAAATTGTTTCGGGGTCCTGAAGTCATCCCCGGTTCGAAACTGTAATCGGTTCCATCCTAGGACCGATATTAAGAAATCATTAAATTTCGCTGGATCGACTATAAGGTATAATCTATCGGACGCACTATGGATTTTTTGACGAATTTTGCGAAAACACGAAAATTTTAAACCTTATTTCCAAACGAAAACAGGCCGCCGGGCCGCCGTTCTGGCAATAAATCCAAGCTTGAAAGTCCAACTTGAAAGTACATCGTGAATTGTGCGGTCCAGCTGCGATTTTGAGGTCAGCAGATCCTAACTAAAAAGTGACATTTGTGACGTTAACGAAAAATTTTAAAGTTTTGACAAGTCCTGCACGCGTACGAAATTTGGAGGGCTCTGCGCGCGCATTCGGCCTTTTTAATTTCGCAAAATTTACAAAACTCGTTGACATGGGGTATTGAAACGCTAATAACTTTTTAAATGTTCAAAGAATCGCAACGAGATATAGCCGTTGGGATTTTCTCGACAAGAAGACGCCTATAAAAAAATAATAACATGACTGCCGGTACCACGCGATTTAGACAACCAATCAAAAATTGGTCACTCTGTTGTCGCCACTGTTTCTATAAGTCATGCTTCATAAAATGCAACATGAAACTGATTTTCAACCCCCTATACGAAAACAAAAACATTTCCAATGTTAAAAATCGCTTATAGTTTTTTTTTTGAAAATTCGACCTTAATTTTCCCCACACGGTCACACGCCAATGAGCAATATCAAAGCTGATCACGTCAAAACAATCACATTTTGAGTATATACTCCCACCTAAATTTAAAATTGATCCGTTCTTTAATTTCTGAGATACCGAGGATGTACTCATGAAAAATGAAAGACCCTGTAAACTGATAAAATGTTAAATAATGCGTTAGGAAAAGCATATCTGTTGATACATATTTATCGAAGTTTCTGAAAATGTTTACGTGTTTTATATTATTACATTTAATTAATTCCTTAAATGAATAATGTTAAGTAGAGTAACTATATTGCGTCAATTTACATTTCAACCCACCAAATTAAGACGAATTGCATGGAAAACATTTAAAAAATTAAATTAGCTATTCAGAGGTATGAGGTAACAGTTTTAAATGCCTGCGAAAAACGAGCAGTGTACAAATTAGATTCACTAAGCAAACTGGAAACAAACATAAAAACATGGGCACAGAAGTTGGACATCTAGAATTTACCGTTTTATTTCCCTGAAAACTGAAACATATTTTTCAGAAATGTCTGAATTAAACTTGTACCTGGGGAGTGAATTTTATTAGTTTCGTGTTTATTAAACCTTAAACATTTTCATGTTACGTAATACATAAAACTCGACATACAATTATTAAAACATTAAGTACACTGAGAAGTACCGCAATGTATTGTGTTGTTATAAAATGATAGTATAACAATTAATTTAGTTGAAATTGTGCGATACCACACTAAAGCAGTGTAAACTGTATATTTTATAACAAATATAACAACTAAGTATTGAATTATTTTAAATTTTCTGCTTAAAACAGTTGTATACTTAGGCAATATTGTACTAAATATGTACCCAAATTCGTGTTTTTCGTTTTTGGAAACACACGTTTATTATTTACATTTCGTTAGGCAAAAAATTTGTATTTATTTCTTCATTTTAAATGGTTTTAAATTATACCCTCACTATAAACGTTCTATATTTCAATTGTATTGAGTCAGCGGTAGCAGAATCTTTTCGTCTGAAAGATGTATATACAGGAAATAACTTTAGATTTATAATGCAATAATAAATATTCTGAAACCTAATAAATCATAAAAATGCTGTGTATTGAACCGAAGGCCACATGACTTTAGGAAATAGCTATAAAATATCCACCTACGTTAGATTTTTATTCGCAAATTTCTTTTGAACTTCGTTTACTGGTGAATGAGTGTAACTTACTTTTTACGTTTGCTGCGACTGATCTAGAGAAACAGATGTCTTGAAATCCTCTGAGGTGCCCACTTACAAAAATTAATATAAAGAAGTCTTAAAATCGCAACAAAACTGTTGACAGACGTGACAGAAACGGATGCGTAGGCATTTTCATTTGGGAAATAACAGAACATTTCACGTTGGTTTTATCAGACATTACGTCTTCTGATGAGATGAAAAAAATATTTGACGGCGAGTAAGTAAAGCAAAAAGGAATTTGTGTTTCATTGTTATTTTCATTTCGTTAATGGGATGAGTTTTCCTACTTCACATTGATCGATTTTACTCCTTTTAGTATCGAAAAAATTTTGTTTTAATTAATTTTCAATTTTTGGTTAAATAACAAAATTGCTTGTTATGGAATTCTCGACCTATTTTCCATATTTAACGAACTCAATTAAAGTGTTTTAAAGTCCAAACGAATTTTTTACCCTGATACCGGCATATTGGGTTCAATTTAAATTGGGAATGCATCTCCAATGGAGGTTTTTTCTACCAGCTGTCCTTTTTCCTTAAATTTATTACTCAACTTTTGGTGCAAGACCCATCAGCAAATAGAAAACAAAACTTGCGATTTAGTCTAATAAAATTAGGAGAATTCTTTTAGGTGTACGTTTCTTCTTTTCGTGACCAGGTACTTGTGCATATTTGTTACAAATCAACCTATTTTTCTCAAGTGGTGGTAGAATAATTTAATTTAATAATAATTTTCTTGGGTGACTTATACTATCTGGACACACTAAATATTTTAAAATGAACACTTTTAATTTACTAAATAAACGATTCGTTCTTACTGTAATTTTTGTAAATGGTCAGTGATCAATCCAGCTTTGAATTTTTGATTTCGATTTATCGAGAACGACAATTTTTAACGAGGAACATAATCTGAGAATATCCTTTTGTTAATATTAGTACGAATTCCGGAAGATGGTATCTTTATTGACGAAACGAGTTTTGGCGCTTGTGGAAACTATGTCAGAGCATTGAGTAAAAAATAATAAACAACAATCATGAAGTTATTGGCAAAAAAATACAGTACTAAAATCTCGAAACCTTGACAGTTGCGTCTCTTTATTATTTTTTATTCAATGGTCAGAGCTACCGCCACATTAAAGGTCCCAGCCTCCAGGATTAAGATATTCCAATTATTTCTTCTTTAAGTTTTTCTCTTTTACTATTAATTTTACGTTTTAACAAAAATTATAAGCCAAAAAAAATATTTAATTTTATGTTAACTGTTAGCACCTTAACTTCTTTTGTTCAACATAGACACAATTTCTTGGCATACATCAATAGAATATTTTGTGCTTCTAAGAACATTTTTTACAAGTATGGAAGCTGGAGCTATTATAAATAATTTTTTGCAATACCTGAAGCGGATAATTATTATTTCCAGTGTCACGAGTACATTAAAATGACCTAGAGACAGATGCGGCATCTCGAAGAAAGCACTATCTGAGTATCAAACCAATAGTAATTACTTAGTTTTGCTCCGTTGGAAACTTCGGGAGCGAAATATTAACATCCATATTTATTTATTAGGTATTTCTTATTTCAAAGTATGAATTGGATGAATACAATTGTGTAACAAAAGATGCCGCGAGGCAACTAGTGGAGTACTGTTAATAGAATTACGAGAATTCATAATCTTAAATCGTAAAGCACACGTTACACGTTTTGACAGCAAAAAAGACTTTCAGAATGTTTATTTGTCGGTCAGTCGGCCAACTGACTTTTTGATACTTTTTAAGTTGCTCAGCGGCTCTACAAAGTGAACATATCCTAATAATCGTTTCTTTATATAAAGTAGGGTTTCGACAAAATTATTAGTTCATTTTGACACACCATCTTTTGTTACAATATAATTAACATATATATAGTATAAGCATAAAATATTAATATGTAGGTATATTGAATCCCTTAATTAAAAAAATTATCACATAATAAATTTACAAAGTATTATTGTGTGTAAATGTATTACAAAATCTAAATTATTTTTCTGTTATGTCACTGTTTGGTCTTCGGTCTTCCACCCTTTAACAATACCATTACGATATTGAAAGTCAATCGATACATTTATTTTATTTTATTTCAGGTAAGGTTCCATCGTATGGACTCTGCTACATGAATCACCGGCTTTAATGTTTTATTATAAACGCAATATGCCGTTCGACCTTCCACACAATTTTAATAATTAAGGAAATAGTCCTCGCACCCCCAAAGGTAAGAAATTGGATTATTGTATTTCTCTAGTGTCAATACATCAATGTTACTTAAGCAAATAAACAAATGAAACACATCTGAGTCTATTTGTGAATTATAAAATCAAAATACTTATAATCTTTTAAGTAAAATATTGCTGCTCAAATTTGGGCACGCTAATTGCCGATATAGAGAGAATGCAAGCAACGGTTTAAAATACACATTTTACGTTTCTGTCATGTCTAAAATAATATTTTTGTTCCTGCGATTAGTAAGAGAAAACAGACAATTAAAAATATGAAGGATGCATCTATAGCCTGGGTAAATTTAATAGTGCTAAAAATTAGTTTTTATTAACAAAATACACGTTACTAAATCTACAAACACCAAATTATCGGCTACGGTAAGTCTATGTTTGAATTTTAAACATTAGTAGAAACTTTTTTGAATTTATACAATTCTTGTACAAATTTTTTATTTTATTTCCATTTAAATTTCTACTCTTAGTCTTTAAGTTTATAGACATAACAAAAATGTTGTTTTTGCAACTAAATGAAAGTATTTCATTTATGGATGTGAATTATTAAAAATAAATAAAGTAAAGGTTTACGTAGACAGCTCATAATTACTGTATTAATCCGACAAGCAAGATTATCTCAGTTCCCCTAAGGACGAAAGATGAATTTAATCCCTTAATCTTGTACATGTAGGTACTCGGTTATGACAAAGTTATAATTACTTATCAATGCAACGGTAGTAACTTCGTTCATTTAAATGTGACGAACACAGAGCTTAAGTATTAAAATGTGTTCACTAATCAGATAAAGTCTGTTATAATAGTATTAACAGTAATAATAATTTATTAATTATATTAGACAGCAAAAACTAGTATTAAACTTATGCTGTAATATTCATCCATCCCTAACCAAGCGATCAAGGATTTACGTAGTTAGGATTGTAGTATCCTATCTCAAATCGGTGCATGTTCAAAATATGGGCTAAAAACATAATTTCTAACATAACAGAGACTACACAATACACAATATAATTAATAAAATACAATTAATTACACCACACACACTTGAAAAATCAACATGAAGAGAGGCATGTTTAATGAAATTTAAATTCAAATGTAAACAAAAATGCCCCTTATATATTAATTTGCAATAATTAACAAATCCATGGTTAGGGTGAAAAGGTAATTATATAATTTATTTAGTTTTAACCTTCTTCTTATTCCACGAAAGAAGTCCATTGTTTCTTTATAGCACCTACCACCAAAAAATTAATTAAAATAAAGATATTGTTTACCTTTGCCTTTAAAGCCGTTATTTAGAAAACAAAAGTATACGCACATAATATATTTAATTTGGCCTTTCTTTTGTTAGATTCATTTGTTTCCCCCTTCTGTTACAACAACGTGACTTTCATTTGTTAGAAATGTATTTTGATAAGAACTTTTAGCAGGTAGGTAGGTACACAAAGAACTAATTTTCACATTTTTCATGCGATCCACTGCACATTTTTATGTGAGAGAAAGGAAATAGGAAAGCAACAGTTTTCTCAGCCTTCCAATGATTTCCAGTTTCCGCTTCGTTCTGTTTCACCCAATGCTGTTATGACTTTCCTTTGTTTCTTAGACTTTATTTAAGGGACGTTTTTCTAACAAATTTATAGGCTTCCCCGGTTAGCGATTTAACTTCGTATAGGAGTGAATTTAAAATGAGACGTTACGTTTTTATTAAAATAAAGGTAATCGCCAACATGTGTGATGAACTGTTTATAGGTAATAAGGAAATATTATGATTGAATTTGTATGAATTTTTCTGGAAAACGTTCCATTTTAATTAAATCTTTATAAATGAACCTGTCAATTCCGTTCCTTGGTGGCAAAATAAACGATATAATTCAAAATTAAATCTAGTTAAAAGTGAAGTGCAGGTTCTCTTATAAGTATTCTTTTATTATGAATCCACGATTTACAAGCAGAATTGCAAATATGTAACAACAGTTTTTAGAATCTAATTAAAAAACAAAGCATCAGAATCGTTTAAAAACGTTACAGTGCTCGCTTTCTGTCACTTTTTGAAGCAATTTTTATTAAAAAGAATATTCTGCGGATGATGTGTCTCTAGAAGTAGTCAATATTTCTGAACATTTTATAAAACTTGTTCAACTGTTCTAAGATTAGTCATGACACAAGAGTGACACTTATTGAAATTCGTTCCACCAAAAGGAAGGTTTGCAAGTAAATCTAAATCGCAAATATTTCGAACAATTATGCATGCTACTTTATCGTATCTACTTTTCCTAGCGTGTCAAGAATGTAAAAAATCTTATTATAACTAACACCTTTTTCATAGCCAGGATCAAAGGCGTTGAAATATTGTTGCCCTAAGTACCGTAAATGTTTGAAGAAAGTCTCTGAATCCCCATACGAATCAACCTCTGTCCTAACTCTGCTGTCATCCCCATATTGTTATGTAATATTCATAATTTGAATTTATAAATAATAATAATAATAATAATAATAATAATAATAATAATAATAATAATAATAATAATAATAATAATAATAATAATAATGGGGTGCGAAATGCGGACCGGCAACCTCCTCGCGGTGCACCCTGGACAGGGAGGGGCAACCCTCTCTGACAAATGTCGGACGTGGGATTTCAGGGCTAACCACCCTGTAACCCCAAAACCTCTGGTTCTAGACCACTACAGAGGACAGGCCCCTCACAATCGACCCCATTCGGATGGGGGTCAAAGACAGGTGGGAGGGGCCTTACCGGACGGTCTTCACAATGACGACCCTGCAATTGTTCAAGGACGCTTTAGGTGGACGAGGGAACTACGGGATGACCTGCTCAACTGCCATGAGAGCAGCGAACCTGCGCGCAGGGGATACATGGCGCGATTACACCGGTTGTGGTGCGATATGCACCCGGAGTATCGCGCCTTCTCTCAACAACATCTGAGAGATCAAGTATCCTTCCTGCGCAGAACAGGTTACGTAAGGGCACCTCGTCAGCGTGAGGAAGTGCCTGCCGCACTTCCACCGCGGCAAATACCAGCTGACGAGCAACATCCTCCTGAGTACACCGATATCGCTTTAAGGACGAGGGTTAACCTTAACACCAGGGTTAACCCAAAGCCACAAGACCTGGCACGAATGGATTCGTTGATTAGTGAGGAGCTTCCAGAAGATGCCAACATCTGGCAGATCAACAGCGCGGTGTACGCTGCCGCCAAGCAACTCGTCCCACAACAGCGCCTGGCAAGCGCAGTTGATAGGGTCGAGAAAGCTAAGCGGCGCGTACAGAAGATCGAAGCTAAAATTCGATCGGCAAGGCAACACGCTTCTCGAATCCAGAGTGCGGTGGATTATATAGTCGCAGGTAGATCATTTACACCGAAGGTCCGGCGAGTGGCAGCCGGACTGAGACGCCAACACCACACTCTAAATCGCACAGTGCTGCAGACCATCAAGCAGCACTGTCTAGATAGGATTCGAGCGCTTATGGCTATTAAGAAAACTTTGGTCAGGCGAATGCGGAGTTTGGAACAAAACAAATTGTTTCAAACCAACCCGTCTCGCCTGTTCCAAGAGCCACAGCGTGTTGTCGAAAATCCGCCGACTGTTGATAATGTCGAAGCCTTCTGGAAAGGAATCTACGAAGTCGCGAGTCCATTCGATAATGACACTCCAGCTATAGCACACTTCGAGGCTCTCTGTCGTAGAGTCTTAGAAGAGCCAGACGAAGTGTGCCCGGCAATCAGTACGGAAGAGGTTCAACAAGCACTTGTTGGAACCAAGAACTTCGCTGCCCCGGGTCCAGATGGTATAAACAACTGGTGGTGGAAGAAGTTTCCTTCCACCCACCGCCATCTGGCCCGAGTTTTCAACTCATGGTTGAACGAGGGGCAGCAAATTCCGGACTGGTTTGTCGAGGGGCGAACTGTGCTAATCCCCAAAAAGGGGGATCTGTCTGACCCAAAAAATTATAGGCCGATTACCTGCCTCAACTCCTGCTACAAGTTATTTACTCGTATCTTGTATACCAGGATGTTGAGGTCTGTTGATCCGGTCTACCAACAGATAAACGAACAGCGTGGTGCCAAGAAGGGCCTGGCAGGTTGCAAGGAAAACCTGCTGATAGACCGCTGTATTACACAGGATTCTGTGCAGTACAAGCGGAATCTGTCAATGGCCTGGATTGATTATCGCAAGGCATTTGATACAACATCCCACGAGCTTTTGTTACACTTGCTCGGATGTCTTGCGGTACCAGCACCACTAGTGAGATGCATCGAACAACTGTTACCGCTTTGGAGAACTCGCTTCACCATAACATCCGGTGCCGAGCGAGTTTCGACAGAGTTGGTGACATTTAAGAGAGGAGTGTTTCAGGGTGACTCTTTGAGTCCGCTCCTCTTCTGCATCTCACTGCTGCCGCTATCTGTTGGACTCCGCCAAACCCGCGGGTATCAGTGTGGGCCACCCAGCAACCGGAGGCATAAGGTCACCCATCTATTTTATATGGATGACCTTAAACTCTATACCTCCGGAGAGCGAGAACTTCAAAATGCTCTCAGGGTGGTCGAGGAATACACGCGGGCAATTGGAATGGAGTTTGGGTTGGACAAATGCGCAGTCGTCCACCTCAAGAGAGGACGATGCGGGGAATTCCACGAAGATGCGCAGCTCGCAGACGGAAGCATCCTAAGACATTTGGATGCCGGAGAGACCTACACATACCTGGGTGTGGAACAACGCCACATCCAGGATGTGAACCAAATAAAGGATTCTCTCCGTGGCAAGTACAGACACCGACTCCGAAAGATTTGGTCTTCTGAACTTTCGGGGAAGAACAAGGTGTCTGCCACTAATATGCTTGCCGTTCCGATTCTGCTCTACTCCTTTGGAGTAGTTAAATGGCGAGTAGATGAGCTGCGCCAATTGGACAGGGATACCCGCAAGATGATGAATATCCATAGGAGTATTCATCCTAGATCGTCCGTACCTCGTGTGTACCTCCCACGTCAACGGGGGGGCCGAGGACTCTTGAGTCTGGAGTGTATGCATGGCAGAGTAGCACTGAGTATGGCATGCAACATCCTCAGGAGCTCGGATCCGCTCCTACGATTAGTGAGAGATCATGAAACCGTGGGAGTTGGCGCTTTATTGTTTAAGGCAGCACAGAGGGCCGCAGATGAACTCGGTCTCGTGTTCGACTACAGGCGAGGAGGCAGGCGAGGTGCTGATGCAGAATCAGTTACTGAGCTTCCGCCGAATCGTCTGACAGCCCAAATTAAAGCTGCCGAACAGAGGAATCTGTTCAGGCAGCACGTCGATAAACCCCTGCACGGTGTTTTCTATAACAACATAGAAGCACTGGGTTTATCGACGGAGCTGACCTTCGCATTTTTAAGGTCAGCGGGGCTGAAGTCGGAGACCGAGGGATTCATTGTGGCCTGCCAAGATGGTGTTATTAACACATTGGTCTATCGGAGTCGCGTGATGGGTGTAGAGGTTCCTGATATCAACTGCAGGACCTGCCGTCAGGCGCCGGAGTCGCTCATGCATCTATTATCTGCATGTCCGATTTATGCGACTTCGGCCTACATCCGCCGACATAACGCGGCATTACGAGTGCTATACTACCATCTTCGGCACTCGTACAAGATAGACCAAACACCAGTGCTGCCTTATATCCCCGGAGATATCGAGTCCGTTGTCGAGAACGAGAAATGCCGGATTTACTGGAACTACTCGTTCCCGACCGTCAGGCGAATTCAAGCCAATAAGCCTGACATAGTCCTCCTCGACCATCAGACCAAGGTGATGTATGTCATCGAGTTCTCAGCACCTGCTGAGACAAACATCGCCTTGAAGGAGGAGGAGAAACGGACTAAATACAGAGATCTCCGGTACGAGCTCCAAGTGCTATATCCAGGCTACTCTGTCAAGATGGTCGTCCTGATAATCGGTGTACTCGGAGGTATGAAGCCCACGCTGCTCTCCGCATTGAAGACCATGCCTGCCTGCCAAACATCGGCAGAATGGTTGGCTGGTCAAATGCAGAAAGCGGTCATCCTGGGATCCCTTCGTCTACTTAGGGCACACGAGTCTGGAATCTACAGTGACTAACCCTGCGGGATGTGGGGAGTTGCTGTAGATTATTCGCTGGCGCTCTCTCTGTGTGGTGTCGGAGGCCACAGGGAGACTGTCCAGCATTAGGTTCGGGAAACCGAAAAAAAAAAAAAAAAAAAAAAAAAAAAAAAAAAAAAAAAAAAAAAAAAAAAAAAATAATAATAATAATAATCGTCTTTATTAAGTACAAAAGTACATACGTGGTGGTTAGAACAAGTGGCGAAGTTTAGCTTGAAGCTACTCTTACACTTAACCACTTGTACTAATTATAAATAAGAGATGTAAGCTAGTTAACTACAGAAAACAAATACAAAAAACAAATGAGCATAAATATGAGAATACAAATTAGGTAGGCAGTGTAGGCACATAACAAAAATTAGGAAATAAATGAGATTGTTTTTTAACAAATCATGTAAATGAAACTAAAAGTTGGGCTTTAATGCATTTTCTAAAACGATAAAGCGACATTTCTTTGAAAGTACTGTCAATATTATTGTACAAAGTGGCGGCATTATATGTAAAACTACGATAAAATAAAGCTGTTGAATGCTGTGGTATAGTAATCAAATATGGTTTTCTAATAGTACGGTCATGAACATTATATCTGTGAATTAATTTTACACGCAAGTATATCGGCGTTGATGTGATAATAAGTCGGTGAATAAATACAAGAAAATGATATTCAACTAATTTATTTATTTTTAACCATTTTAATTCAGATATTTTCGCTGATATGTGATCAAATTTTCGAAGATTACAAACAAATCGTGCACACATGTTCTGAGATGCCTGAATTCTATTTTTGGTGATCTGATCTAAACAGGGATAGTACATAATGTTACAATAATTAAATAACGGAATAACTAACGATTCACAGAGTTTTTTTCGGAGTTTAAAATTAAAAATACATTTATTTGCATAAAGTATTTTTAAACGAACGTATACTTTTTGTAACAAGTTCTTTACATGACTAACAAATCTTAATTTTTCATCAATAATGACACCGAGATTACGGGCTTGATTACGGCTTGATTAGAAATTGAAATATTGAGTTAATTTTGATATCAAGGTGTGATTTAATAAAGTCTCTTTTATTATCTGAACAAAAAAGTAACAAAATAGATTTTTTAGGATTGATTCTCAGATTGTGTTCCACAGAAAATTTACAAATCGACTCTAAGTCTTTATTTATGTTATCATTTAGCCTGCAGTATTTCTTCAGAGGTAAAGTAGTGGAGTATTTGCGTATCATCTGAGATTGTAGATTTGATGTTTGCACTATTTTAGATATATCAGATATGTAAATGAGAAATAATAGTGGCCCAAGAATAGAGCCTTGAGGTACTCCCGAAACAATTGGTTTGAGGCTAGATGTCATTCCCCCTACTGATACCACCTGATGTCGATTTTGAAGATAAGAAGTAAAGAAGTTAATAGCTACTTCGTTGAAGCCATAATATTTCAATTTAGAACACATCAACCTATGATTGATTTTATCAAACGCCTTAGAATAATCTAAGGATACTAAGATTACACATAATTTTTTATCTAACGCTCTTATAATGTTGTCACTAAGATTTAAAAGCGCAGTGGTAGTACTATGCAATTTACGAAAACCAGACTGACTTATGGGAATAATATTATTTACTGTCAAATATTCGGATACTTGTATATGAACAATTTTTTCCAACAATTTAGAAAATACAGGCAGCAAACTAATAGGACGTAAATCAGTTAATTCTACAGGATTATTTACTTTCGGAATCGGACTTACTACTGCTTGTTTCCATAGCTCTGGAACATAACCAGTCTCCAGACAGAGATTTATTATATGGGTAATATGGACCAAAATAACCGGCAAACATAATTTTAACATGGTAAGAGAAATCCCATCAAACCCAGAAGCATTAGATTTTAATTCCTTAACTACAGATGAAATAACATAAGGGTCAACAGCTTTTAATGAAAAATGTATGTCAGGTAAATCAGACGGATATTCAGACGCGTTCCCATGCCTTGCCCAGCACTGAGGATGGTAATTTTAGGGAATTACTTAACAAAACGACTAACATTGTTCATATTCAATGATATGTTATTTACATTCAAAAATATGAAAATAAAATTGATATGGTTTTGGTAAATGGAAACATGCAGTTATGAAAAATTGTTATTACAACGGATTCGACAATAATTCCTAAAGTGGTTTTAAATTTTTTTTGCTTTGGGGGCTATGAATTCTGTTATTTATATACAATATTTTATAACATGTAGTTATGAAAAGTTTTAACAAATTTGACAATATTTGCATTCTAAAGTGGTTTCAATAATATTTTTCCGTCCAACACATTTTATATTTGCATGTTAATAATAGGTATATCAAATTAGATATTTTTGTTATTATTATGCTTGTGTAAAACCCAAATAAAGTTATAAATAATTGTTATGGCTTGAAAAACCTTGTAAATTAAATATGTTATCTTTCGTTAATTCTGCCACAGATATTTATTGAGCTTCCTCCCGCACAAGGCTCAGCCTTCTGGGATAAAGGGGGTCGTAATTACATGTGGTGTATTTATTATTTATTATTTATTATTTATTATTGAGCTCTCTCATTATGCCAATATCTAACGCTCATACTCCAAGGAAACAAAAAGTGATCCCCTTTATTCACCACTAACACAATAGGTGCAAAGTGTAAGTTAATACTGCCCAATTGAGCCTGACTCTTCCGCCGTTCCTGGCACGCCTTTGGCATCTCAGACAACACTTTCTTGAAAGATGTGTCAACCAGCTGAGTGATCGATTATCTCATGTCCCGTTTTCACCCTCATCATATCATCCCACATTACAAATAAGGCAGAAGCGACGGTGATAGGAATCACAATGCGCGTATAATAGGCAAACACTTATTAAATTGTCAAAGTAATCTTCTTGTCAAACAAGGAAAGAATTGGTACGGTGAATGCGCTGTGAGGCTATGATGTAAGGGAAATTGAACTTCTTCTATTTATTCAGGTCGGTTTATTTTCAGTTACTTTTTGCCCTGGCAAATTTACATTTCACGACTTTAAACTGCACTGAAAAGTGCAGTTTTTATCATATAAGAACGGTGGAACTTTTTGAATTTATTAATACCTATGTAATAGTGCATATATTTACTGACTGTGAATAAAATCTGAGAAACTTATTCATCTGTTTCGGTTAGTGACTGACTTTATTAATAAGTAGACAGTGTTTTGTTTTATTGTAATCTCTGTGGTACACAATGAAGAAAATGATGATTTTTGGAGGAATTTAATAGTTCTTACGGTTTAAATTAAAAAATAATGTTTTGAAAAATATTAACTCTAAAATAGCACTTGCTGATCCACAACAGCAAATTTACTTTAATAAATTATTATCAATTGTTTAATATTTCGGGATCACTATTCTCTATACATATTATTCTCTTCGTAAAATAGTATAATGATTTTGCCAGTGGATTTATATTATCAATATTTAGTGTAAAGCAAAATGTTATCGAAATCTGAACATTCGTCCAGCTGTCGGTCTGTTACGTCTCATATGTATCGCAATAGCTCAGTTAAATAATCAGTTAAAAACTTACAAAGTTATTACTAATAAATCGAATCTAATTAAAAAATCGTACCGAGAGAAAACAATTTGATTGAAAATTAATTCATTGAATAACAATAATTACTTATATGCGTTAATAATGGAACACATCTAATAACAGTCTCATTCGTATCACAGCCTTCACGCGAAAAACACATTTTTTTATAATTTTATAATCAGTTATTATAATACAGAGTAATTTACAACAAACTCCAGATATCTAAGTAGTATGTTCCTGCTATTAAGTCGTTTATGCACGAGAAACAATAAATTTTAATGTAAGTAATTGTTTATGATATTGTTTTATTGATTTTAAATATATAATTATTAAAGTGCCTAAAATAAGTACGTATTTCCTTCAATATGTATAACTATAATGATTAAGTAATTGTTTAAATATTAATTCTATATTTTGAGTTCATTTTATAACATTTTATTATATGCCAAAAAATTTACAATAATTAATTTATATCTTACAGTGCCCTGAGGATGGTAATAAATTATACCGAAACGTCGGCAAGTTAATGTAATAGTGTTTTAATTAAATTGGACCTAATACCCCAAAAATCTAAATCTTTAATTTACATCTAATAATGTTTCTGACAAGCCAGACTCGTCTGCGTCAATCGTCTATTTACATACCAACACTCCAAAATTTACCTAAAGTACTAAAAATAAAACCATTCTTGAGTGCCCTTTCTTGTAGCTCACCCTATAAGTAATAGCAACACGGATTTAGATCTGAACTATTAGGAGGCCAATGTTTAGGTTGCAACAAAAATGCAAGTGATACTTACTCCAAGAATTCAAAATAATCAAACACGAAAGAGAAACCGTAAACTCTTCTGCAAAAAATAATCTGCTCTGAATATTTGTAAGTTTTCCTATTATCACGATTTCTGATAGAAAACTTGATGAAATTGACTTGTCAACTAGGGGAATTCTGCAAGCTTTAAAAAATAATGTAAAATCTGAAAGATTTAATTTATCGAATTATGAGGAATGTTTTCTTCCATTGATGTAGATTGTAGCCCTAAATTGAGGTACCCTTATTAAAATTTCCGAGTATAATTACTTTATAATTGTGTATACAGGGTAAGTCGACCCTCATCATTATGGGATCTCGTAAACAGTAAGAGATACAAACAAAGTTACATTAGGGCAAAATTGTGAAATGTTGTACTGAGTAGGTAATATTACAAAAAAAGTTTTTTTTTCGTTAAGAAATTTCCTCGGAAATTTCCGAAAAAAACTGAAAATTGGAGTTCTAGTTTTTCTTCGATAATTTCGTTTGAGTCAAATAGATAAAATAAAAACACTTTTCCACACATTTTTCTCCACAATCATAGGTGGCCATCAATTTTCTTCGTGATGTTTCATTGCTACAAAACCATCGAGAACTTAGTTTTTTAAATACGGATCTAGATGTTTATTTTTATTAATTGATAGCTTCACCCCTCCAAAATACAATAACGTATGAAACAATTTTGTATGAAACATTTTGATTTTCTGTAATTTTTTCTTTCAAAAACCATGTTTTATAAAAAATTTCAAATTACGGACCTAAGTTTTATTATTTTTAATAAAATATAAAATATGTGGAATCGAATAAGAATAAATTTTCAGTGTTTGCCTAAATTACCAGTTTGCCTTGTTGCTAAATTGCTAGTACAAAATGAAGACAAAACCTTTGTATTTGTATTTAACAATGGTAATTTACAAAAAAATATATAAAATTGAAAATCGATAATTATGAAATCATTTATTACAAATGTACAAAAATTTGTTGCCTTGTTCTTCGAAGCATAAGTTAACGCGTCGTTTAAAATATTGCTATCTGCACCGTTAATGTTTCCCCACCTTAATGATGCAAACACTTTTGTAAATTCCCCCTCGAATTCCCCTATAAAAAAATCTATCGGTGAGAGATCCCGCGGCCGTTGGGCCATTCGACTACTCCACGGTTTCCAATTCATTGTCGAGGCAATTCTGCGTGAAGAAAATATCCCACTGCCCTTAGGTTATGGGGGGGGGGAGTTCCTTCTTGTTGTTGTTCCTTAAAAATGGTTATCGAGCCAGAATTACAGGTAGGCGCTCCATTTAAATTCTCTTCATAAATTATGTTGTTATCTAAAATACCCGCCCATATATTTGGACCAAAACGCACTTGCTTTCTGACTTGTCTTTCTGGATATGGATTTTCTCTAGACCAGAAATGTTCATTATTACGGTTGCCACAGTTAGAAAATTTACATTCATAAATAAATCTTAGGTCCGCACTGAAAATGTTTAAAGAAAATGGATTTTGAAAGAGAATACCTCATAAATAAAAAAGTTCAATATGTCATTGTATTTAGAAGGTGAGAAGCTGTTAAATAAGAAAAATAAATACTCGTATACAGGTCTGTACTTAAAATACCTAAGCTGATTATGGTTCTGCAGCAACGAAACGTCGTAGGAAAATTAGTGGCAACCTATGAATAAAGGAGAAAAATGTGCCGCGAAGAAGTGCTTTTACTTTTAATAGGTAACAGCGAAGTATAAAATTATCCCTTTACTTGGATAATTTTATACTTCGCTGTTATTAATTGCTTGTCTGTCATAGACACTAGTGGTTTGCCTTTATTATTCGTCTTTTCAATTACCTATGGCACACTGACGAGAACACAAAAAGTTCGAAACCGGTCTGTCTGTGTTTGGTATAGAAAAGACGAATAACAAACTTGGCTACTCCCATTTGGATTTACTCCTATTTATGCTTTTACTTTTCCTATTTCATAATCGAATTATCAAAAAAAACAAAAACTCAAATTTTCAGTTTTTTTCAGAAATTTCGAAAACAAAACAAAATACTACTTTTATCTCTTACGGCTTACGAGATCTCAATGATTAGGCTCGAATTTGACTAACCCTGTGTAGTTCAACTCTTTAAATGTATCAAATAGTTTTCTAAATGTGACAATATTTGTGATTGTGACAAAAAAACAAAAAATTATCAATAAAAACGTCCAAAAATTGTAGCTCATTATTATGTTTTAATTGCAAGTTTTCCCATATTATTTTAGTTACTGGTTAAATGCAGACGTAAAAAAAATATAATACGAAAATGTGGATATTAAGCTCTTTATTTGATTTTGTGCGTTGGTTGAATAAATATTTCCACTAGAATATAACTTCAGTATCGCTTTGGATTGAATTTACGAATACACTGTTTATTGGTATGTAATGAAATTATTTCGCAAAAGTTATTGTCCCATAAAAATATTCCTTCAAACGCTCGTACGCATATAATTTCCAATAAGAATTAGTTTCAATCAAATAAACACTTATATTTAGGTTTTTTTTCGATAATTCTATATCCTCGTAAATCCTGTTAGCCGAATCTAATCATTTTCGTTATCTGAGCTGCTGATGTTGTCCATTCTTTTATATAAAACGTTTATAAATGGACTGTAGTACATTACTAAAGACGTTTCTTTGTAATATAAGAAGGGATCTTTGTCATGTGGTGCGTGGGATAAAAACACTGATATCTTTACATTTGGTTGACATATTGAGTTCAATATTTTACGTTCCATTTTTATAAACACTGCATTAAGGGACTCCCTTTTTCCGATAAAAACACGTCCGAAATTGTGCTATAGGTCTCGTTTATATCTTGGTTAAAGGGACAAAATGATATAACTCCTAAACTCCAATTTCTTTCTTGGACAAGATCAAATATATAATGTTCAAATTTTAACGTTTTTTTATGAAAATTATATTTCAGTAATAAGTTTTTAAATCGCTAAATACCTTTAAGTTTATTTAATGCAATTCTAACCGATTTATCCATAATACAAATATAATATTGAAGTTTAAATAACCCACCTACTCATGCAGGGACTTGTTTGTCTCACCTAAAATACTAAGAGACCAGTTATTTATTTTGTTCATCTTATTCATATTTGCGAAATTTAACATAGCTATTCTACCACTCAACCAAGACACCACCCAACCAATCCCAGATACATTGCCACTTGTCCCAATTGAGATTCGTGCTCAGGAGGGATATGCCGCGATTTTGTCACAACCGGATCCTGCCCACTACTCTAACGTCTGTTTTTCATTTATCTAAGTCTAGTATCAATCAATTTACGTATTACAGTAATAAAAGGTAATATGATATCAAACGCTTTATTCCTTATGCTACACTACGCTGATGAGGAACACTAATTCTGAAACAAACGACCCCTGTTTTCTAGTTGGCGTAATTTTTCTTGTTATTACTTTACTAATAATTATTAAATGAGATTTAGTAATAAATTATTGTTAAATATATCGTGGTAAATACCAGACTATAAATGTTGAAAGTTCTAAAATTATTGATAATATTTCCTATATTATTATCATTTTTGTGAATAAATATAAACCTAAATCAAAATAAATACACATTAACAAACATTTGCGTTCTCTACTGATATTTATTTCAGTATATTTCAGTAATGTATGTATGCAAATATATAGTAGAAAATTATTTATAACACTCGAAATTTATATTGTAAAATATTTTATTCATAAATTATTTAAAACTACGTAATATGTAATTTTTTATTGTTTCGCCATTTGTCGATACTTCTTTATAATTGTACAACTATTTAATTTAAATGAATATTTACCAGTTTCAATAAAAACAAAATTATTCATATACAAATATCCCACAAAATATTTAACAAATTCCTGTATATTTTAGTAATTTCTTTTCAGTTTTGGTTATTTTTTACAAAATAAGGAAGATGAATAATTTTGCAATTCTGTTAGGGACATAATATTCTTTTTAGTACTTATTTTGTACATGTCTACTACTGCAAATTCCAAATAATGATATTTCAAATTTTGACTCAAAAAATGTATCCTCGTATAATGAATGGTTCTAAAAAAACGTTTTCCGATTTAATAACGAAAGCTAGATGGATGAACACTATCTTGAGTTCGAATCTTTGCTGTTGCAGATGGTTATGTCGCAGGCAATGGTTGTGTTTTGTGTCGTATACACAAATGAGGGGTAAAAAAATTAAACATAAATCTATTGGTTTTGCTTTGTATGGCTCCTGTTTATTACAATAAATAGACAAATTACATCCATACATACAATTTAGGTATATTTAAATTATTATTAAAAAAATAATATTGCAAATTAAATACTTTCGCTTAAGCTTATAGGAACTATCGTAACTGAGCTTGAAGAATGAAATCGCATCTTGGTTCTTTTAGTTTAGGTGACACATTGTACGTGATACACAAAGAACTAAGGGAAATACATAAAATCGCTTGTGCTACAAAGTACTCTTAAATAACGAAACAGAACATTATTATGTTACATATTATTACAGTTACTTACTAATCATAAATTAGGATACCTATCTGGGAATAGTTTCCTTGTTCCACCTACTTGCGCTGATTTGCAAATTAATTGTTTCTCCTGTAAAATAATCACCATAAAGAAATTAATATTGATATATTCTTGAATTAATAAAAACTATATCATTAAAACAAAATTAGCATAAGTACACACAAAACATGACTTTTGTGAACGAATAAATTGACCATTACTAAAGTTAATTAATTCACCCTTGTCCTGAAACCACCACCTATATTAGATTATTGGCTAAAACCCACTGTTTTAATGGTATTATTACTCAAAGGCCGTCAGTCGAGGCTTTAAATTATGTTGCCAATCTACGGTACAGTCAGTGCTGCATGTAAAAATATATTTTATAAACTGAAACCGATAAAGAAACCGAGTGCTGGAAATAAAATATTTCAAATTATTTAAATAACATTTCCTAATAAATCAAAGGCAATAAAGTTGAAACAGGAAAATCTACTATTATATTATAGGTTGTAATAAATTTAAACATTAATCCTTTGTGACAAATAAACTACTCGGTTAGTGTACGTATACCGATGTTTTATGATAAATAATTTAAAAACTCAGGTGATTCATGTTTTTTTTAACTGCATGCACTAATTTTTTTCTTACACTAATATTAATTTTTGTTAAAACACAAAGTTGGACCACACTAAACAAGAAAGTGAATAACAATAGAACATAGGAGAATTTCGGAGAAGATCCGAATTGATTTTTTTTCGAACGTTTAATCTAACTAAATTTAATATAGAAGAAATGCGGATAGTCCTGACATTTGATAGGGATTCAAGGTGCTCTTTAAATTTTGAGAAATAATAAAATAAATATTAATGAAGAGTCAACGAAAATCATATTCCAAAAACTCGTGTCGATACCTAAACAGTTTTGTCATTCACACACCTTTAATTCCATTGATATTTATCTATATCTACAGGTTGTCCACCTAAGACCCGGAAATCCAATATCTTCGTTCATAAAAAGAGAGGTTCTACAAAATCAAAATGATGCCATTTCGTCTGGGTGGGTGGTAACTTTTTCTTAAATGGCAACCTATATTTTAAAATTTTTTTTCGTGCAGAAAGATAACTAATACTCAAATGAAAATATTTACAGTTTTTGAAATATTTAGCTCGATATGTTTTTTTCAACTTTCGTTACTTATAATACCTGAAATTCTTAGACTATGCCAATCAGCACTAACAATATTTTGACTGATTGTTAACCAAGAATTATTCTTTGATATATCATATCAGAAATTGATCTGTGATATACTGGATGCGAGTAAAATTATGCCAAACATGATTACAGATAATTTAAAATATCTCCGTAAATGCAAATCGAACACCCTATAATTATTCAACCATAAGATTCCCCATTAAATACTCACAGCTTTACTGTACTATATTTAAGTTGAATACTTGTATTTTGCTACAAATTGAATTTAGGTAAAAAAATAGCTTTAAGCTCTGTTAGTTTATCGGAAAATACAGTCAACGGTGAAGACTGAAAATTTATTAAAACATCATTTTTTCGGGAGCTGCTAGAACTATTCTAATGAAACTCAAATATTCAGTTATTTATTTATCCAAGCAGAGTACAAATATACATGCAAGAAAAAATTAAAATAATATAATAACATTCAAACCAAGTGTTCAGTAAAACATTCGCAATATTTCAAATTGATGCCTTATAAATAAATATATATATTTTCCTTTAACATTTGAATTTTTGATTTAAATAAATCAGTATTCTGTATGGTTTATAAATCATTAAATAGAGAACTATGTTCAATAATACCTTTTCGAAACAAGCTTTGAATAAGAGTAATAGGAGAGCCATTTAAATAATAGTTATTTCCGAGGGGTGCGCAATTCTTTAAATATATAACATTTTAAATATTATTAAATGTTTTAAATATTAATTACTTTTTATTTATTACTTTAAATACCTACTTATTTAATATCGTTAAATACTTACTAAATACCTTTAAATACTTATTAAATACCTTTAAATACTTATTATATACCTTTAAATACTTATTAAATACCTTTAAATACTTATTAATGGCCTTTTAATACTTATCTATTAAATACATTTAAATACTTATTAAATACTTTTTAAATAAGTTTCATTATTTTGCATTGGAATGTCTTCCGAAATGTCATTTTTTTTAAATATCTTTAAATATCTTTAAATACCTTTAAATACTATTAAATACCTTTAAATATCTTTAAATACCTTTAAATATCTTTAAATACCTTTAAATACCTACCTTTAAATACCTTTAAATATTAATACCTTTTAATACTTTTTAAATCTATTTAAATACCTTTAAATACCTTTAAATATCTTTAAATATAATTTAATACTTTTAAATGCTTAAATAATTAATTATGGTGTACACATGTTTTGACATTTGCTCACCCCTCGGTTATTTCTGTGTCTAAAATTACACGAATGGATTTTATTAACAAGCACTACTTAATGATAAAGGTGCTTTCTACACTATCTGGGCATTGTAGCCAAAAAATTATGCAAAACTAAAATTTTTATATTCAGGATTCGGATTCAGGACGTCAAAATACATGGGAAAAAATGGAATCGGTTTTTGGAATGAATTTTTTTTGTGTAGCTGTGTTTTTTAATTTCTCTATAGAATTGGACAGACCCCCACAATTCTTGTAAATCCCAAAGCAGGTTATCACACTTTTAAATTCTTAATTAGTAGATTTATTTTGAAAAAAGGGACAAAATATTTCTTCTTAATACCTTGTTAATCTGGATAAGTAAATTTGAATTTTGATAGCACTAAAGTGAATAAGAATATTTTTAATTATAAAAGGTATTAAAAAGTAAATCAACCTACTACAGTGACTTCGGTTTTTGGTGCTTAAGCCAAGAAATTTATTAGAAATATAATAACATTGATTTACTACTGACTGAAAGACCACTACACTAGTCACGCATGTCCATATGATCTCCATTCGCCAAAATATAAAAGTTGTGACATCCAACGCGTGTGGCAACCATTCCTTGTCTCCCCTACTTGTTAATATACAAACAACAGTATCAAAATATCAGTTATTTCAATTCCATTTTCTGTGTGAAGAGCGCCATTGAGGAAGTGATAAAGGATTGCTCCTGTTTAAATTAACTTATTATGAACCGATAAGCACTACTGGTTAGATGAACTAACTTTATATTAGAAATAAAATACAGGAACTGAGTATGAAATAGGTCATACTACCTCACGCTATACATATCTAGCTATAAAATAGTTGTAGAGACTTACTACGGTGCAGCAACTTAATTTTAACTTTATAATTTATGTCTCAATATCTAAAGTTACGTGTTCAGTTTAGCGTAGTGACAAGTGCTCTTAGAAATGCTGTGTCTGCACATTTACAATTCACGATTCGTTTGGGCTCAGAAATATGGACCTGCGCTGGCGATGGACGTTTGGCATTTATTTTAACACCCGGTTTTTGGTGAAGAGGTTGATCAAGTGCTCCTCGGAACAGTACGACAATGACTAGGCATTTGGATTTTGACAAGTGGAAGGAAAGCGAATTGGCGTTAACCTTTTGCTGGCACATTTCATCATGTTGTATGGGAAGGGGCTAACGCATATGAAGGGCATTATTTGTGCTACTATACAATTTGATTATTGCGCTACCGTATCTGACATTTAATCGTCGTGTGATTGCGTTTCTGGTGTAATTTATTTACGGGATGATTCGGATTGGACATTAGATTTTTTATGTTATTAAAATTATTAACTATTTTAATTTATTGTATACGAAACGGAAAATATTTCAATTACTGGATAGGCGAATGTGTGTGACAATAATTAAAAAAATAATAGTACTTGTGTGTACAGGATGTCCCAAATTGCTTGATTTTGGCAGTTTCTCCTACTTCTAGACCAGATGAAGGAAAACCAAGGTGTCTAGAATTCAATTTTCGTGAAATTAGTGAAAGAAGATAAATATATGATTAAAAAATATTATCTAAAATAGTTATTGGAATATGAAAACTGCTTATTTAAAGAATGAAAAATAATAATTTATAATGACTTAGATCGTATTATGTCAAATTAACTTCATCATGTCTTGTATACTCACTTACTTTGGTTTGATTCATTCACTCTTAATAGGTATTAAATAACTTCTTAATTTATATACTGTAAAACTCAAAATTGATATTTTTATTTTTATTATTGTTAATATATGTTTTTCTTTTTTTAAGTCCCGGTGCATACAAATACCTACCTAATTATATCAAATAAATTACCTAGGTACCAGTAAAACCAAGTTGTTCTTAAAATGTTATTGTTAACTTAATAAAAATGTAACGTAATAATAAATCTAAATAAATAGTAAATAGTAAATAATAAAAATAAAAACTTTTTCTAATGTTTTTTATCACGCGAAATGTCAGATTTAATTAATTTCAATAACTTTTTTAGTTTAACACATGTGTACTACGAAAAAAGTAACATACATTTTTCTCGATTTTTTCCACTGATCGATAGCCCTTTTTCTCACTTTAAAATCCTATTGGTCGATTTTTTTTGACAATGTTCGTTTTGATTGGTTAATAAAGTAAGCATATATTACTCAGCATAATTGACGTCATGAGTTCGACCATAACGACCTTATTTTTCAAAGAAGTGATTTGGATTTTATATTTGCCGATTTAATAACAAAATTCTATTAATAAGTGGTAACTACCAATAAGCTCAATGAGTTGTCTGGAAACCATTAGATGGGGATTCGGTGTACCGTACTATCGCCTGCAAGGACCCCTGACCTTAGTCCTTTAGATTTTTTTATATGAGGCTTTGTCAAAGATAATATTTAAAACGCTTCCAGAAACGCGAGAAGACCTACAGCGTCATTTCCGTGCACACCGGAAGTGATATTTAAAATTTATATGCGTTTTTTACTAACTTTTAATAGTCGAAAAATACAAATATCCGCCATTTTGAATTTTTGAACGAAATTGGTTTTTTGGATATAACTTTTTTTGATGCTCATGCAATTGTTGGGTCGTAAAAGAAGCAACCCCACGTCCAGATCGCTCCTGAAATATATAGAGAAATACAAAATTTAGACCGGAGATATATATTTCCAGTACATTTGAATAATGGTCAAGGCCAAATACAATAAGGTACCAGAAAAACAGCATCAACTTACCAGCAATAAAGGTAAAATTTATTCTAAATTATAAACAGCCACCTGATTGGTCGAAATCCGAATGGGCATCCAAGGCCTATTTATGCAGATTCAGTAAATAGGACACTAAATTGTAAAACTGCCAGCTACTATATCTGGACCACAAACCACAAGTGTCAAAAACTTAAAAACAGGTCTGCCAATTTAAAGTCAATAACGCGACACGGTAACTTTAGTGTGCCGGGAGTACTTTGAACTAAAATTAGAAACTTTAACTTTATTAAATTTGTCACTATTCACAAGGACACTGTCCAATATTTGTTTAGATTAAGTTAGTTTAAGTTAGAGCAGGGACATAGTTTAAGGAACGTTTCACTTTGAATTGTCTCATTTGTGTAATAAATTCGACTTTTTGTTCCATCTATGTTTAATTGATATAACTAAAGCATACAAATTCATCTCAGCTGAAAATCTATAATACAGTATTTGTAGATCTAACTGTCAAATGACAAAATAATATTCATTCTGATAAAGATCTCTAGCATTTCAAGCTCCTTACTAATCAAATAAAAAATAAAACCAGCCCAAAATTTAAATAATCTTTATTCAAAAGGTGTACAGCAACAGATTAACAGGTAAGATACTTCTTCGATAGCAGAAGGGAACCCCCATAGGCCCTGAAAGGTAAAAGAGTAATTATAGCAAACCTATAGTAAGTTTCACGTTAGATTATCTTAACGCACTGTCGCTTATTGTTCAAACTGTTGGAAAATCCAGCCCAGTGGCGGACTGATCGTATGTTATAAAGTCGATAATTCAGAAAACTATATACAAATACTTGAGAAAAATAAATTTAAAATTCAAAAACGAAACAACTTAATTACTAGTGCATGCATGAAAATATATATGAGTATTAAAATTAAATATCTAGACGTGCAAATATAAAATATAATAAAATATAAAAATTATTAAATTATAATACAGTAAAAACCCAGCAAACGCAGAGTGTGACTGTTTCGTAACGTTAAGTCACAAATAAGTAACTCTAGAAGCATATTTCAAAGTGTGAAACAGATTCGTAATTATGGCAATATATCTGTACCTAAAAGATTTGTTTTGAAATTGTTTAATATAATACAAAACATCTTTGGTGGGTTTGGAAAAATTCGAAACTGTTACCTAACAAATGTTATTCTTAATTCCACAAACGTAAATATTTCGTAACTTACAAAACGCCATACTTTCAATTGTTAAAATTTGAGAATATTACGCAATTGTTGATGCGGTATTCCTTCAGTAGCTATAAACAGAAACAATTACGGAATTATTGAAACAATTCATTTTCAGTTGTGAAGCGTTGAAAAATTTACATAATTAGTAATACGTTACATTTTCGCTATACATGTTCAAACAAATGCGTCGTTTCTATAGGCTAGAATTATTTCTGAGAGAGAGATAAAATTCAAACGACCAATAGAATCTTGGGAAGCTGCGCCGCGCCAGCGCGAAGAACTGTTTCCGGCCTCAACACAAGTTAGTCTGAATGTGTAGTAATGTGTACTTACACGTGTGGTGTAAACAAGTGTCTGGTATTTGTGCAAAAAATACTATTGTGAAAAACAATTGCACAATATATACACGTTTAGAGTATTAGGTAAGTAATAAGTACTAATAGATTTAAAATTAGATAAGTTTTAATTGTATGTATTGTAAAAAGCGTTAATTTCCTGGACAATACCTAACATGGCGTGGGCACATTAACAGCGTGGGTAGCGGATCTTTTTACTATTACCTATAAATCGAATAAAACAAACGCTTTTCTTAAAATTTCGTGCTTATTTAAATGGATAACTATAAATAATAATAAAGAATATGTACAAAACTTTGCTACTAACTATAATATTCTACACTTAGATTATTATATCTACTTTACTTGCACAGTACCTACGTATTTATTTGCAAAATTGAATCGTTGAGTGTTCTTTTTTTTGCTTAGGAATATATTATTTTGTATTTCTTTTTGAAGTGATTCTCCGATGAGCAAGAAACGCATGTTTTTCTTTTAAATTGTTTCAATCAAAAGGGAATGAAGGTCAGGGATTAACATAGCAATTTTAACGTTAAAGTGACTAAAAACATGATTCTTAATTTCTTTATAAACTACTGGTTTGCCGTAATGAATAAAATAGTTTTGATATACAGGATGCTTCCTAAATAACAAAATATTTAAAGAAGTAATTCTTCAGGTGATTTGAAGTGAAGAAAAGTTTATATGAACATATGTTCTAAAGATTTTTGTTTCTGAGATAGCGGGCGTTGAATATTTTATTTCACTTCTGATTTTATCTGATTTCCCACAATTTGTAACATATGAAACTGAATTTTATGGATCGTCTTGCTCTTCAAGTAGCCATTTATCTTACCGATTGTCTTTTTCAATATTTCACTTCGGTTTGTAATTGGACAAAATGTTTTCGTTTTTTATTAAATAATACCTATCTTTAAAAATTTAAATATTTTAACAAAATTTGGTGATTCAAATCGAGGGATTCAAATCTCAGTAATTATAGTTTTGCTGTTATTTGTAGGGGGCACCTCTGCGTATCGTTCATACGTTATGTTTTTGGGGGATTTTTTATTATTTTTTTTTAATAAAAATTCCTGCTTTCCCGTTATTTTTATGTCAAAAAGATATACCTTCTAAATGTCGCTACGAGTAACCGTTTTCAGGGTAATTGATTTTAAAGTAAGCAATTTAACCACTTTTAAAGTATAATTAAATTTTAGGTTTATTTATTTAAAAGTCATTGTTATTCGTACTTTATTTGCTAGTGTTGCTATGTAATAAATTTTAAAAATCTGAAAAAGAGAATTTAAAGAAACGTCCAATATTTTCATTTTATAAAAATATCTAAAAGGAGGTAAAAGGCAACATTGCTCCTGGGGAACTTTTTTAAGTTTCGCAACATTCAACACTTCCGATATAAACGTATAGGTCACAGCTGTGAGCGCTAATAGATCAAAGACATTCCGTCGGCCGTCCACTATATTCTTCCTCTGTGCCAAAGATATAAAAAAACACCAGATAGTTAAATTATCGACAAAGTATATTGTCTGTCTGTTTTTTATGTACTTCAAAGGATAAATTATCCAAAAAAACTTCACAAAAAGGCCGCTAATAAAGTTGACGCGTTTAAAATGTGTAAACACTGGTATAAAAAATATGACTTCACAGCATTTATAGTGGTCCGGTAAAAGCTAATGAACGAATGTAAAAAACAAATTCAACCTGACCTATCCTATTTTCCCTTGAAATGAGATAGGTCAGTTAAATTCAAAATGTTGACGTATTTTATTTCTTTTTCTCAAAAACTACCGCGTGTATTTCTTTCATTTTTTTTTATATGGATTTACCATCCCTTTGCAACAAGCTTCTTTCTCTCAGGAATAATAATATATGTAATTGTTTAACTTCATTTATTTTGTGGCCTAGAGTTACATATACACAGGTTTCATAATTGAAATGTTTTTCTCATTTCATGACAAAAATAAAACCGTGTCAAATTCTTGACAATCCCCCACCTCCTCTTCTTATTTTTATTTTAAACTAGATATAGGGTGGGGTTAGCGTACTCACCTTAAGGAAATAAATAAATTGGGGTTCACTCTGTACATTGCTAGTTTGATTAAGAACTGATTTTTATTTGTAGATTCATGCAGGAAATGCCTTCCATTTATGACAGTTGATGCCAATTTTGAAGGTGCCTGTAAGGACTGGTTTAGAGCGGCCAGCCAGAGATTGAAGAAAACAGAGAAAATGAATTAATTATTTTATTGTACAATGGACAATAAATTGTTTTGAACATCTATTTGTCAATATTTTATCTTTTTCCTATATTTTAAAGGATTCCTCCAAATACACTAACAGTGAATATTAAGGATCAAGGATTAATTTCACCTAGATATAGAAAAGAGTTTGTCTTAAATGGATTTATGGTCTGTAAAGATGAGAGATTGAGAAAGTGAATTTTGTTAAATATTGCAAAAAGTGATTTTAAAGATGGGTCCTGAAAAAGTAACGAGCCCCACTACTGGCAAAATGTGACTGCTGTCTTCGGAAAAGAAAATTACTCGTCCAATAACAAACGAAGCCAGGTTTGCATATTTTTTAGCGTCTGTAAAATGCTGCTATATGCATTTAAAAAACAAAAAGACTCCAATGATCAGGAATGGGTAGGTGAGGGATCAGGGTGGGAAGGTGGATTTGTGCACATATATCAAACCTGACTTTATTTGGACTATTTGCATAATAAGTATAAAACAAAAAAGAAACTGATTTGAAAGTAAATCGTAATATTTATATTGCTTATGATAAGCAACTTTTCTGAAATTAATGAGCAACCTTAAGGTTTCTAATAACGTGCAACTGTTGTGTATCTGTACTTAAACTAAATTTGCATAACGGTTGCGAAGTATTTATATAAGTTTTGTATTTACAAATAACTTGGTGAATGAAACTGTAAAAGCCTAAATGTTTCAAGATATTTTCGGAGTTAGATTTTGGTAAAAACGAATTTATTACAAATGTAAATTGGCATTTGTTACGAATATTTTGTTTCGCAATTGTGTAAAGTAATAGTTGCAGTTTATTAACGATGCAATGTTGCGGACAAATAAGCAATTTGTCACCAAAAACACGCATTTTTGTGACTGAAACAAAAGTGTAACACGAAATATAAGTAGCGTTAATGTTCCTTAATAGTTTCGAAGCGGTGTTTGCTGGGAAACTTACCTTGTAAATATAAATTAAAATATAAATCAAAAATCGTTGTTTCCCCAAAAGTCCTCATATCATTAGAACATATACGTATATAGGAAAATATAGTAAACTTAGCACATCTAAATCCAATAATTCAGAAGCTAGTCCAACGTTTCATGGGACATTGTATTGTTTTTGCAGGCTACAGAATTTATTCATCCTTAAATAGGATCGTCAATATTTTTTACGTTACTAGACACTTGGAGCTTTATGGTATACCTTATAAAAAAATATAAAATTACATACGTATTTGTACAATATAATTAATTATTGTAAGTAATAAATTGATTATCACTTCCATATAGAGTGGACGAGAGCTTGGGAGTGTATACATTTTGTCTATATTCATCAGAAGCGTTTGTTACCACCAACTTGAGGACGTAAGTTACACAGCAAGTACAGTTTAAACTAACATAAACTTTAGAATAACCTTCCTCTCAAACGTCTTTATTGGAAGAAGCTGCTTGCTACTTGCAACTTACGCTAAAAGGGTAGATTAAGTAAAAGAAATTCTGACTAATAGAAACAAAAGTTAGGGATTTGGAAGTGTATAATTTTGTGCTACTGTATATGGCTATTTAAGAGTTAAAATTACACATTGCCTAGTTATACTACGTGACATATTATCTATTTTATGAAATTTGTCCAATGTTGAAATTGATATTCAGAAATTACGGTGTTTACTATTTTACACAAATACTTTTTAATTAGAAGATGAGTATAATTTCATTAATAATGCACACATACATATAAACATATTTTTTTTAATACAAAATGTCAGTCCTTCACATTTTATTTTATATTTTTTACGTTAAAACATAGCTATTGTTTAACACAAACGTATCAAGCAGGAAAAAATTGTATTAAGGAAAAAAGGCTTTTTGAATTGAAATAGTACTTTTATTAAAAAAAAAAAATTCATTCTGTGCTTATTTTGCGCCATTTATTTTGATTTGTTTATTGAAAATTCAAATCTGATGAATCAGAACGGGCCTCGAATTTCTATAACCGAGTTAATTACTGATTTTTTTTGTGAAATTGCGTAATACATAATAAATACGGTAGAGTGGCCTTTTCTTTACTTTAGCCACATTATTATTCTTTTTATTATTATATATTAAATAAGTAACTATATGAAATATAAAAATTTTGAACACTCTCAGCTTAATGATTTTCACTGGGTACTATACAATAAAGTGGCAGTAATACTATGATAATAAATCCCAGTTCCTCGTTTATTAAATTCCTCTCTCGACAAGAGAACGTTAAGTGAGATAACATGCAACAACTGGTGCATGAAAATATAAATATACAGGTTATGTAATCCAAAGAATAAATCCTAATAAAGAAAATATCGGATATCGAGTTAACTACAAAACTGTAATTTAAATAATTTTGGACAAACAAAAAGATCAAATCAAATATTGCACCTTTCTTTTTTCAGGTATAAATATAAATATTGCTATTAAATTTATATTTAAATATAGCAAAACTCTAAATGGATACCAGAATTCACCACTTGAAAATCTAAAAATAATTTAAATGCACTGGATGCGCAAAAAGTAGCTTTTGGTACTCGTAATGCTTTTGAAACCTTTAGTAAACTTTTTTACCTTATATTGTTGAAAATAAAAACAGTTATTTACATTAAATTATTAATTACTGTAAATTATTGACACACCTAATTCTTAATTGCTTAATAATTAATCTAAATATAGAACATATTTTATTTACATTATTATGACGAATATTAGAAAATACTAAATTTTACATTAGTTGCTATTATCTGAATTAAAGTCAAGCTATTTTAGCAAGATTCCAAACTTGACAATATTTTGAAAAACTAGGAGAATGTGTTACTACAAGGGGATTACGTTTGGGCTCTGATAGTACTGCAAGCCGTGAGTAAATATATCAATAAAATGAAACCATTTGATTTAAGTATAAGTTAGAAACCTTTTTCACACTGTTAAAAATTTTTGTAAATGTTTTATTTTTACAACCCCATTATTTAAAAAATATGTTTTGCTACCTACACTCCTCGCGCTACAAAGCAACCGTCCCGGAAATGATCTCTTGATAATCTAGATATCCATTCTCTAATTAGATAGAAAATCTCTTGACTAATTATTCAATTTCATCAATTTGACGTTTATTTCATTTTCATATTGATACCACATCTAGTTCGTCAAACAAAAATAATGTATTCTCTGAATATAAAATTTTGCTTTAATATTTCATTTCCACTTGGTAATTATATTCTTTATGCGAAAAGCTAACTGTGTCGTTAATTCATGGTAATTACCGTAATTGCAGCGATTCAGCTACTATCAGAGCCGTACGTTCAATGTTTCAACTTCCTAATTATATAGTTTTGTTATAGTAATACACGTTACAAAACGTTATTGGCAAACTGTAAATTACACAGCCCATATGTTTTAGCGAGACTCTGAATGACATGAGGTCTGAACAAACTAATGTCTTTTGCTAGTATTTAGTAATTTTATATTTATATTGCATTAACTAAAATATTTTCTGATCCAGACCGGGTTACTTTATTTCAAAAACAACCACCAATATTAAAAAATACCAGCTTTTGAATAACTTGCTGAAAATGTCATTATATCCTTGGTGAAAATACAATGGTGGGCCTATATAGTGTAACTCAAACGCATTGCTATCTATACATGACCTTATTTTTAGGTGAATTCCGCAAAATTTTCAAGAATGTTTACCAGTATGTATGGATTCATGTGTTTAACTGTATTTTACTCTCCATTAATAACGTGTGATTGTTTAGACTCACTTAACAAATCTGAACTGTCAATGTATTAGAGTGGAGGTCGCAGAAATAAACGGATAAACGAAAATTAATACTACTTAATGGCTGTCTTATCTCATCAACCTTTATTCAGATACCTGTTGATTTGATAATGATACTTATTTACTTTATCTTCACAGGAATATGTAAAGCATAAGAAAATGTTCAAATAAAAAAGATTTAGATGAATAAAATCAACAATGATGGAAAAGAAACATATTCTAACACTCTGACAAACTTAACCAAAAATAATGGAAAAATATTTTTCCAAAACTTCTGTGTGAGGTGGATAATTTCAACTTTTGTAGATAGCAGGCGTTTTTGTGTACCCTCTATAAATTAATACGAATTTTGCTTTAACAAGCATTGAGTAAAAAATAATAAAGAGGCACAACTACTGTCAAGGTTTCGAGATTTTAGTGTTGTACTTTTTTACCTATAGCTTCATGATTGTCTTCAATTTTAATGGCAATACAGCCACATTGCAAATACCTTCCCGTAGCACTAAAAATTGATGACAGTCATCAAGTTATTGACAAAAAAATACAACACTAAAATCTCGAAACCTTGTGCAGTTGCGCCTTTTTAGGTTGAAGTTTTAAAGAATTTCAAAACGCTGATGGAAGCTTAAAAATTAAAAATTCGGAGCATTACTTTTGACCTATTAAAAGTGTGCAGATGGGTTTGTTTGTCTGACTTTAAATAACATGAATAACATTACGAGGATATACTAACTAGGTGATTAATTCAATGTAAATTTACACGTAACCATTGCATTATGAGATGCATAATTATTATGTAGTTGCACATAACATCTGAAATCAATCAATTCTGGCGGTCTGGCAAACCGGAACAAACAATGTCGACTGAAATGAAAACAGACCGCAGTTTCAAATCTCCTGGAGTAAAGGGAAATGTATGAATAATAACATTAAAATCCTATTTTCGAGTAATGCGGCAAATTCTGGTGAAATGCATTTGTCATTTAATTCTTTCAGAATCTTTTCAAAATAATATTAGATGTCGTTGGTGTGACTGACTACCAAAATCACATTTATTTACGTCTCATTAACTAATTTGGTGTCATCTGGAGAAGTGAATTATTTTTGAAATTCACTTTGTCTTTGTTTGCGATTTCCAAAGTTTCAATATTTGTTTCAACTGTATTTTTTAAACAAGCCGTATGTTTCTTAAACCTGATTAGAATTAAACGGCTTGTTTATCCAACATGCTTTCTAAAAGGTATTTTCATAAATTATTTGTCTACTATAATTTTATTGCTCATTTCATTGCTTCGCCGAGAGACGCCAATTTTCCAATAAAAACTACATTTTACTGGAATATTGTCCCAATATGTAAGATTATTCGAGGGACTATGTGAAGGAGTTGGAAATCATAATCAATTAAGTTTAAAATTGCAAGATAGTACATTTAACATTGAATGGAAAATGCATAGGAAATATATCTAATTATAAATCATTTCTGAACGCACAAGCCTTAATTCAGAGTTTGATGACAATTTTATTTAAATGACTTAATTTTTTAGTCGTCAGGCTATTCGGAAACGGTTCTATAATGTAGAAGGCACCATTTATAAATATATTTTTATTTAAGAAAACCTAACCTGAAAATTTCAACAATACTATCTAAAGGCAAATTGACGAAAAATCGATTTTGCTTCTTTAGCACCACCTCATTATGCTCTGCTATTGCGGCGATTGTTGCATTTCAAATTAAAAAAAAAAATCAGTTGATAGAATAAGCTGAAAAAATTTCTAAATCGGAGAAGGCTTGCCCCATTTAATCTTTTATTTCTTTCAAAGATTCTCCTTCGATGTAATATAAGTCTTTAATTTCTTCTTTATATTACTATCAATAATGTCGAACTTTAAAACTCGTGTTGTACACGAAATTCGTTGCTCTCGAATCAAATCTAATTTTATAACATTTACATTTATATATTTCTCCAAAGCTCCTTGGAATCCTATATGCATATGTCATATATTCAATTCAGTACGTAAGTAGGTAATATCCTTTCAATCATTTCTATTTGTAGAAATCGGAGATTGTGGCTTCGATATCATTTAAAGTAAAATGGCATATGTGAGGGTTATTACTGTAATATACTAGATCTTTTGAAAGAATATTTATTTACACTGTAAATTGCTTGTATATAACATGATAAAGCAGTTGCAATTTAACTAACATAATACTCAAAAATGAAAAACATTAATCAAAGCTACACATATATTTGCGCTGCAATATATTGATTTTGGCCTGCATAACTGGGTGAAAATTAATGATTTTAACCCATTAGCTGATGTTTTGTCATGAAATTAACTGAATCAATTTCAATCAGTCATGAGAACAACGAAATATTTAAAATATACTGTAATTGTAGAATAGTATTTTGCGTTCATTGAAAATTATTATTTTTAAATTTCTTCTTAGTGAAAATAAAAATTATGTGGAATTAACTACAAACAACAATGATACATATCACTAAATCATTGCAATTATTGTACGAAGAAAGCAAAAAAGTTTAAACACAAATCGTACTTCATGCTGAATTAATTGAATTGACTGAATAAACGAACAGTACAAATCCTTCTACTTTTCTAGTAATTATGTCTATAATTATTAGTACCTACCTCCTGAAAAAATAATTCAAGATAAGGCAAAAATAATTTTAAGTAGAGTTAGTATTGGTACCTACATCCGTTACTTGATATCCTAATAGAAGTAGAAAATAATTAGTTATGAAACCTAGTAGAAAATCCTATCATATCCTATCCTATCCTATCGCAACTAAAGTATGGGTAAAAAATATATTTCTTTACAAGATAGCATTTTCTTCCATAGTTTAGAGTCGATAGGAGGTCGTGCCATTCCCCCCGGTGAGAGATAGTTGACATTTTGTCCTGCTGCTGTTGACATTCCGATTCAATGCTATTGGCACTGGTGTGTAAAATTGGATTTTGAATAATGATGACATATCTTCAGAATTGTAACACATAATTTAAAAAACACACATAAATCTTTAGAGTTATCTGATCACACCTACATTTTATAAGCAAAAGTCTATATTCACAATGACATGTAGGTCGTAGGTATTCGATTATTAGAAAAATAAGAAATGTGCATACAAAAAATGAAATAAATTGGGATCCTAATCCCAATACGAAACGAAATATTACATTGGTTTGTTTAAACGGGTTTTGAAAATGGAACTTGGAATTTATATACGACTATTAAAAACTTAGTACAAGACGTACCGAAAATAAGTTTTTGAATATTCTCAACCTCAAAATCAACTCCGATGCCTATTGAGTCTTTAAAATTCATTCCTTTAAGATTCGTATAAAATTGCATGGGTTAAACGAGGGATCGCCTTCACTTTTCCGTTCTACGTCTTTAATATCAACTTCTCTCTTAGAAATACCTTCAGCTTCAACTGTATTTTTGTCAAACTGTATATCATCTATGTTTCCCAAGTTTTTTCGTAAAATTACTTTCACCCACTAAAAATTTTTATTGCTTGAAACATCAGGGAAATATTCCATAGGCTCTTAAAGACTATTATAATTTTCAATTTCCTTTATAGAAGATGAGCTGACTGATTTATATTTTGTAAAGAAGTGTATAATTTTAACCATTCGCAGTATAATATTGCTGTTCTCGAGAAATGTATCGATAACGGGTATCTTGGATAGAAACTACATTAATACTTTCAATATTTCCCTAAACATATTAAAATATTAAAAGCTTTGAACTTAACTCGCTAATTAGTATTACATTTTTTTTTACTCAATTTTCTCAATTCTCTTGTTGGCCATAGAACTATGTGGAAGTATAAAAGGTACTAAGTACCGTTCAAATGATGCTAATTAATTTATAAAAATTATAAGTTATATCGTCCAATATAATATGATGTTAAATCAAATTTAGTGCTTTAGTATCATTAAGTGAAAAAAAGCAGCATCTGCCGAAAAAATCCTAGTGGATAAAATTTTGCACAAACCTTTATCTTGACCTTAGAAGCAACGTCTCAAAAGTCCCCATCAATATCGCGCTTGCATCTTCAGTTATTCAAAGTCAAAAGTCACAGAAATCAGTTTCTCGCAAATATCTCGCTTCCCATTGATTATATGACTATTTTAGTCATTACAAAAGACAAGACTACAAGAAAGGTTATATAAATCTTTCACGTACAACCAGCCATCTTTAAGCTATACTTCAGATAAATTATGAGCAGCGGTTCATCCGTTTCCACACGACTTCAGAGGTAGGGTGCAGGTGCGTTTTTTTAAATGGTTTCCCCAGTAGGCCTGGTCATGTTTTTCCTTGTTTTAAGTCAGGTCGTTCTCGTCCTCTCCCTCCCGACATGTTCCTCTTCGTTGTCTTTTCTCTCTTCGTTTACTTCTTCCTCATCATTTTGTTCTGCTTCTCTAATATTTTCTGTGATGAGGTCAACAAGATTAATCTCATCTAATTCTTCACCTTGAATATTTTATATTGAGTCTTCAATAGCACTATCGTCGGGAAGATGTAAATCATTTAGTTCTCCCAATAGGACGTGCTTCTTTTAACCAGCGGTTCTCTTTCTCAAACCACGTAGAGAAAAAATAGATTCAAAAGATATACTCTTCTTCTAGCATAGATAAGTTTCCCAATTGTAAAAACCGTGTATTGTTTCTACATGCCATCACTGGGTGCGACACAACATCTGCACTCTTTAACAAAGGAATAATAAAAGTTCTTAAAATGTTCGAGAAACGTCCAGACTTACAGCAATCAGCGGAAGTTTTTAAGCAGGGAAATTGTCCAGTAGCGACCATTTTGCAGAATGGAGTACTCATTCTTCTGGCAATATATGGAGCTCCTAATGAAATTAATGAATTAATTTAATTTCATTCCTTGTCCTTATCCGACGATTCCTGAAAACAAAAATATCGCAGTTGACGTTTGTGCAATTGACTGTAGAGTATTTAGTATTATTATTATTACAAAAGTGATGTTTAGCAGGGTTCGATAATAAAAATAAATGAATAAATGAATAGTGCCATATACCCTGAAAAAGAAACATGATGCAGCCACGGACACGTGTTTCGGAGTTATTGCTCCTCATCAGCGTAGCGTAGCTTGAATAATGAATCCGTATGAAAGGATCAGAAACAATAACTAATAGCGGTAAGAAAGTAGCAGCACACAGTACTCAATTTGTACTTTCGTGCACCATGTGCCAATTTATGGCCTCAAATGATAACAGTCAGCACAGAGAGCTCTATGCGCACTGCTCCTAATCCTTTCATACGGATTCATTATTCAAGCTACGCTACGCTGATGAGGAGCAATAATTCCGAAACACGTGTCCGTGGCTGCATCATGTTTCATTTTCAGGGTATATGGCACTATTCATTTATTCATTTATTATTATTATTATTATTATTATTATTATTATTATTATTATTATTATTATTATTATTATTTAATAATATACTAGAGTTGAGATGATAATATAAAAATCAAATGTTTAACCCTGGAGTAAAGTGATTACTGTCATTGCTACAAATCAGGTGGTAAACAGCACTAATGAGGGAAACACATTTTCCTTCCACTTGAACTCATAGCTATGATTTAAAGGGGTACACAATATTTATTTAAATTATTTATTTATTAAATCTTTCATGTGTGCAATATATAATACACCACATGTAATTACGACCCCCTTTATCCCAGAAGGTTCTAGAAGAGCCTTGTGCTGGAGGGGGCTACACATTTAAAGACCAGGGACACACATCCAATATCCGTGTATAATGGAAAAATCCCTCTTACAGTATTTTCCATTGCCACGACCGGGATTCGAACCCGGGACTTTTGGGTGAGAGGCAGGCTACCATCTCGACCATCAGTCAAGAAGTGAATAGTTTTTTTAGGACGTCCTATATACCTAAATATATATTTGTATGAACTTCTAACTTTTCACACCCTAAAATTCAAGAAATAAAATCTTTAATAAACGTCGAGCAATTCCTATGGCATGATATTTGCTGATTTATGCCGAACACTAACTCTAATTGCACCACTTTAAACTTATGGATCGTGAAACATATTGGTATTCCTCATTCGCTCCCATAAGTAAGTCAAAGCTTGTGCAGAGCCAATGAAAGTTGAAATATACAACTTTATAGATTTTATGGCACTTTTCCGTCGTGATACTGTAAATTTTTAATGGTAACACTTCGTAAGTAAGTTTAGTGTGCAGCAACAGCGTCGCCCATGCAGATTTACAAAAGTTTAACATTCACCCTATTTAAAAATAAATCGGCTGTAAGTGCTTTCTAAATTTTAAGCGTTCACGCCAAAACTTTAGAGCATGCGGTGTTAAAACTAGTATTACAGGCGATTAAAGTAGAACTCTCTCACCCGCAAACACCTATAAAAAGCTCTCAGGGGCGTTCTTTTACAAAGTCAGCTTTGATTCTGCTCCATATCACACACACATAGTCTAATCCCAAGCTTGTCCGTAAGTTAAACTCAATGTAACAGGTATCATTTACTAAAATTACCGCAAGAGTTCAGGTGAGTTTACTAATAAATTAAATTAGAAACCTTGGTTAGAAACGAACTAATCTAATTAAAGTTGTAAATCTGAACTAATGCAAAGATGTTCTTATACTAGGGCAAAAAATTAAAAAATTGATCCCCTCCAAAAACCCCAAAAGGTATAAAATAAAGTCAAACTAGGTTTTAGAAAATCTATCTATTAATTAATGTCGAAGTTGAAGGTTACCGAATCGTAAGTTAAGACGTTATCTATTAAAAATTTCTAAGCGATGTTTCTCAGAAAAGTTATGAAAACTTTTGAACACGATTTTCATCTTTTAAGAGACGATAATCGTGGAGAAGACAAAGGTCAGAGAGGAAATTGCGGTCAGTTGACCGTTGTGTTGTCAAATAATTTAGAGGTTAAGGTAGTTGTGCTAAGAAGAGTTGGATCAAATATGACATTTCCGGAAAATTTAAAAATAACCATGTGTTGCATAATGAAACCAATAATCATCTCGGAAAAAAGCATAAGACCCAGCAAAGAGTATATACGTAGACCAAATAAGTGCTTATTATACGTAGACCAAATAAGTGAGTCTTGCTAAGAAGTCCAATGGCGCCCAGGTAAAAACGTCTCAAGTTAGTGAGCCCAAAAGTTCTACATCGAATATTGCAAAAGAGGAACAATATCGATGATTTGCAAACAACTATTCCGTTTATTATGTTTCTATATGGACTCAAATCAACACCGAAGTGTTGCAAAATTAATTTTTATCAGTGAGAAAACAGAAGTCCGGCGATTCATGAGTTAAATTCATTTATTGCAGAAGTAGCTAAGCCCTTAAGTAAAAGAGGTCAAATCCAACTGAAGTAAAGTAATCCGAATATAGTAGAAATATAAGGAGCTAAGTCAAGCAGATGTAAAAGAAGTCTAATCAAGTTGAAATATCCATCACATCACTGATAGGTTCTAGGATTAAGCTTTTGAGGGTTCATTACTTAAGAGTAATAATTAAGTTCTTTAAAGATAGCAAATTCAATTTAACTCCTATCTGATTGAAATATAATGTACTTCAATAACTTCGTTTAAATCTTTATATTTGAAAATATTTTGAGTTTTATTGTGATGCAAACTGTAACTTAAAATTTCGAAGGATGCAAGCAGGCATGATGTAAACTTGATTGGGCAGGTGAGTGGCATCGACCTATATAGGCTCTTATTAAGAATTTTGTTAGCGAATTGTTAGGTAAAGAATCCGCGTTTTAGCCTGTGACATTTAACATTTACTCTTATTGTCTCAACGAACGAACGAATGTTAGCTAATTGACACATTAACATTTTTACAGTTGTCCTGATCGTTATCCTGTCTCCTGTCCACAAGGATTGGGCCGTACCTGACTAGCCTGGAGAAATCAGTTCCTCACAGTCGTCCTTTATTATTTCATTGTTCTCAGATATCATTTGTGATCAATGTCAAATAAAATATTGGCACTACTTAACAACCATTAAGGGTTTAGCCTATACAGCATAGAAAGCAATTATAGGCTTCGACCCGGCTAATGTAATGTACCACACTACATGTAATTACGACCTCCTTTATCCCAGAAGACTCTAGAAGAGCTCCAATAATGGAAAAATTCCTCTAATAGTATTTTCTATTGCCACGATCGGGAATCGAACCCGGAATTTTTGTGTAAAAGGCAGGTACACTGTTGTGGAATATTATTGTAATTTTGAAGATCATCAATTTAGTGAAGTGGTGTGCTAACAAGTATATTTATTATCTGGAAGCTATTTGAAAATGATACGGTACATACTAATCATACACTAATTGTAATAATACATATTAAGCCTATATGATAAACACTTTCTTTCATTCCCGTGTGATCCTAAAGTAAAGGTAAATATTCTTAATAAGAAATATTTATTAAACAATTAAATAATATTTTTCTGTTCCTATAGTATTTCAGGCAATAAATGTAAAGTTTAAAAAATACCACGTGCTAATAATTTTCTTTAAAATTTGATGGCCAAAAACTGCTAAAAAGAATAGATTTTATGCTATGAATGTTGCAATGTTTAGATGCTATAGTTAGCTCCTTTAGTAAATTTGTGAGAATTTTATTTATTTAATGTTATTTTGCAATAATGGCCGTATTTTGACATATATTATATGAGAAATAACGCCCTAGGGAATTGTGAAATGAGAAACCCCAAGGGAATTATGAACTCATTACCATGGAAATAAATCATTTCTACAATAGAAATTACAAGTAACCTTCATTAACGTCAGTATAAATTAAATGTCAAACAAATGTCATATTATCAGCTATTTTGTGACATAATTCCAAAATTTTCGAATTAAATAACAGAGTAGTAGGACATTAAACGTTAAAGGCACCACGGGAGTTATCAGGATAATAACGCTTTCGGTCGACAAATTACACTGCCTACCTGGGGCATTATTATTCCCTTGAGTCCCTTGATACTTTAGTAACTATTATAGTTTTAAATGCTCTAAAATAGTTACTTATGTAACTAGTGCAAAAAGTGTATATTTGTTGCATGAGGCATGAAGTTGCAGACGAGCGAAGCGAGAGCTGCAATCATGCTGAGTGCAACAAATACACTTTCTGCAAGTGTTGCACACAACATTTTTTCTACGATCGAATTAAATAGATTTTTTTAAATTTTATTGAACAGAATACTCAAATGTCAAACTGACAACTAGAGAAATTGTCACTATCAAACGTCAAACGCCATCCATAATTAATTATGAATAAACTCTCATTGCCTAGTAACAAACTTACTTTTTGCGCTGTAAGTAGTGCAAAAAGATAATACTTTTTGCACGATCGTAGAAAATAGTTATTTATGCAAAAAGTGCGTAAGGTGAGATTTTTTCACAAATGGGAATTTGTGGGACAATCCCATGAGTAAAAAAAGCTCACGTTTCGCACGAATTGCATACAATATTTTTTCTACTACCGAAGTGGACCTAAATTCTCTAATAATAATATGAAACGACAAAACTTACCTATTACGTCAAAACTTCATATGTCATTTAAAAATCACAATACTGTTATAGCCCACTAAATTTTAAATGAGTGAAATTAATCAATGTCTATTATTTCTTTGTCTAATGTCAATGTCAAGAATATAAATGAAACTTCAGAATTATTGTAAAAAATTAAATCATTATTGTTAAAGAATACTGAAAAATAGGTGGTATGTTTTATAATAATACCGTGATATTAAATGGACTACATAAAATTAAATAACCGCAAATTTAACGTTTTTAAAATAAGATATGATTATTATAGGTGCTCTAATATAGGTATGCAATTGTTTAGTATGTTACTTTACGCACTAGTGCCTAAGGTAAAAATAATTTACGCACTAGCGCGTAAAGTTTAACTTTACGCTCTCTTCAGCGTGCGGAAACTTTACGATCGGTAGTAGAAAAAGCGTTTTTATGTACATTAACTAGTTTTTTAATGCATTTTACATTTACTACCCCTCTCTCTCTAGTGTGGAATCGTCTTTAATCTTTGATTTTACTAAAAGTTGCAGTTTGTAACTCTCCACTCCAAACTTTTACTTGCGAGTTAGAAAATTGTTCGTGTGCATAAGTAAGCATAGTAAGAATATCAATAAAAATAAGTTGTTATGAATTAAAAGGTAGTTGAATATGTGTCTACATAATAATAATTATGTATTGACTTACTTAATTAATATACCTACCAGCCAGGGCTTCAAATTATGTTCTGTCGCAATATCAATTCAGCCTTAGGTAACATCATAATCTTGTGTCAGCTATTAGTCCTGCTGCTAATAATATGCTTCAAGCTGCCGATAATTGATATTCTAACATGCAATATACAACCTTGGATTTCTGTCATATATCGACAAAGTTATTATCTCTACTTATTAATTATTAGGCAAAAGTTATATATTATACAGGTCGATTGATGCTTAATTATAAAGTCTGTCAATATAGTGGCATCCCACGCGTAGTTGCGATGGAATAAAATAATTCTTTGTGACATTTAGATTATGCATTACTTAATACATAACAAATTACGTATTTCTGTGAGACGCATGAATATAAATAACAAATACATAAACACATCAGAAAGCAGAATAATCTGAAACATTTTCTTTGACATAGAATCTATAATATTCTTCAACCGAACTCCTTTTCTGTTACGCTTTAAATGAGCTTCGGATACACCTTGCAATTTGAAATAATTAAACTTGCAGATGATTCACAAATTTAATTACGTTAGGCATAAAAATGTAAAACAATTTACACATAATAAACAAAGCAAAGATACTGACAAATAAAATTTTTAGAACTCATCGTTTGAACCTTGCTAAATGAAATTGAATACAGCGTGTTTAAAAAACATCTGTCGGCCCTGTCTGTACACTAGATAACTCTCTTTCATTATTTTCGCAGTTGATGCAGTCAATGATAGATGCAGTGCACGTGTTACTTACAGTTTGCAAAATACGATTTTAAATAGCAAATGTCAATTACTTGTGGTGTTAAATTTCAGAATATTAAAAAAAATCATTCTCAACCTTTTTGACCCCACAAATTTTTCAACAATATTAAATAACTAATTTCTTTTTGTTATGTTATGGTTTTCTAAGTACATATGCATCATAAAAAAGGATATGATACGGAGTAATAAATATTTTAAGGTTTATTATAATGAATTTTATTTATACATTTATTGCTTTTAGAATCATTAAATATTAGTTTCAATTCGCTTTGATATTTTATATATAATAAATAAATTATAATAAATGGTGTTAAATTATAAATGACAATTACTATTTGAAGGAAACACGTAATTATGTCACGAAGGGCAAATTCAATTATTTATTCCAAACTATATTTACTGCAACGCCCAGTACATGCATGCTTACATTTAGTTGGAATTAGGTAATTGCATTAGAGTTGCGTTATAAAAGATGATAAACAAATTAATTCAATTAAGCACGTAGGTACGGACAGGGAAATGAGCTTGGGAAGCTATTTTTTCGATGATGCAAAACTGATGTCACCAACGGAGGGGATAGTAGAAACTATTATAGTTAGTTGTTTTTTTGGGTTCGTTGAGGCAAGACGCCTCAAGGGTTACCCCTTCAGGGCCCCTCAGGTTAAAGTGCATTCTCCTCCCCAGGTTACTCTGACCCCCGTTGTAAGTATAATATATTTTGTATTAATTGTATTTATATTTCGTGTGCTTCTTTATATTGATTAAATATCGTTATTGTTGGAACCTTATCACCATCTTTTAATTTACTAAATACCACCCTTATAATTAGAACCCTCTCGTGTGCCAAGCGAGTCATTTATCTTATTTGTGCCAAGCGAGTAAACTATCTAGTAAAATAGCTTAGAGTGTCTTAGTAGTTATCTAGTTAAAATCAACCCCTAACGTTACATATGGTAGAAGTGTTAACCCCTAACGTAACATAGTTAAACCCTATCGTAACATAATATAATAAATTAAATCACAACGTAACGAATCTAGAAAACTTAACTTTGACGCTCTGTATCACCGAAGCTGTGTTGTAGGGTCATGAATTTAAGCTTATTCTTCTCATTATTGTATAAGCTACTATAATTGATACTACGTGCACTATTGTCACTCGATGCGACAAAAAATATTAGAGGGAGAGATATAAAGGAAAAACGTAATATTTTCAGATCTTGCAAACCCATCTTCGAGACTCTGTATCACCAAAACTGTTTATTGTAGGATCATGAATTCAAACTTATCCTTTACGATACCAGTGATTAAAAAATAGAAGAAGATACGCAATGCAAATAATAATAAATAAACTAAAATCATTCTCAACATTAAATTACCACTAGATTATAAATGATATAAAACCAAACACGACACAGTTTTATCAAAAGCATACTACGCGATTCACAGGAATGTCAGCAACTGACATGATAATCTCGCGGCCAGAATTGGCCTCGCATTTTACCACTTGCATTGTGTATCTTCTTCATTCTTAATCAATGTCGATACATAGTCTACTGTAATTGGCCCAACGTATTATTGTCGCCGAAACTGGCAAAAAGACATTAGAGAGAGGGAAAAACATAAAGGAAAACGTAATATTTTGAAATCTTGCAAACCCAAATTTGACACTCCTACAACCCCTGGTGAATTTTGTAATTTTCAGATTCTCAAAAGCTTTTGACTTTATTTTAATCATATCCCCAAGATATTGATTATTGATTATTGATTAAAAGAACGTGTGTCCCGTAAAATTTTTAGATGTCAGTGGAACTGCGTCAGTACGTTAAAGATTTCAAACATTTTCAATAGTCACACAAAGGTCTGTGAGATTTTTGTTGATGAAGAAAAATTAATCCATTTAGATATTTAAATTAAAAATATACAGCTTAATTATACCAACTGCGAATTAATAGAAGTCCCGTAAATCTTGAAGTTACGAAGAACTTTGATAAATAACCGTGCTTTACCACTTATGAAATGTTATCTTACACGGGAAACGTAATTTTATTAAGGTCTCATCAGAACATAAGAAAAATACGAAGAAATTGCAATGGCTTATAAAAGTAACGCAAAGAAAATGAAGCCTTAAATTATACAAGGAAAAACGAGAATCATTATCTGAAAACTTCAGTAAAGGAAATCTAACGCCCGTTATATGCTACGGAAAACAAAAAATAAATTACGTTGAGCGAGCTTTATAAGAGTTTCATGTTCCACGAAGTATACAGTTAATATATTTTTATATAAAAATATCCCACAATAGATATAAGTAAAAGACTTCTTTTGCTTTTAGCTTTTAGCTTTTAACCTATTAATAATATTAAAACCACATCAATAACTAAAATAAATTCTATAGATATTATAAAAAGTAAATAAACATTCTACGATACGATACAGTACTTTTGTACATTGTTGACCAATTTAATATATTTGAGAATATGTTTCCTACATTTTTAAATGGGACACCTTGTATATTTTTTCAAGCTAATGAAAATAAAATTATTTATATTGATACATAACTTTCAGATATACAATGCAATCATTAGTTTCTGTTTCTGTCCGAATTCACGAGGGTAGAAGATAAAGATCTGTTTTCAGATCCTGTATATTTTAATAGATCCTGACGATCCTGACGATGTAGGGATTGCGGGAAAATACTATAGTGTTGTATATTAAAATGACTGCGTGACGCTGGATAAACGAGTGCAAATTGTTTTACATCGAAAATCGAAGTCGAATTTTGTACAGTGTGGCAATAGAATTTGCATACAAATAGGTAGACAATATCTATTTTAGATCTACCCTGGAGATTTTCATTCAAATATCTATTTTATTTGTTCTAATATATGTATAACAAAATTTGTTTACTTTCGTCAATGACAATACATTTTCTTTTTTCAGGTAATTGTTATTCTATCTTCTTCATGAGTCGTTGGTAAGTTAATTAATTAATATTGATTGACCTGTACCACTAAAGTTTTTACTAAAAGCCATTTGAATAATTAATTCTGCACCACATGTGGTTTATTTATATGGTACGTTAAAACGAGAATAAACAACTATACTAGTAATTGGACATGAATGTTTAATTTTCAATATGTAGTTTAGATTTATGCTTAATTTGAGCCTTTTACTTCCTTCGATGTTATTTTAGTAATATATTTTAATTAAAAACAAAATAGTTATATTTTGGGTAGCTCAAAATTTTCTCAGAATTGATAATTGGTTTTGCTATTGACAAACTAGATTTATTTTCTATTTTGTAGAACATTTAAAAAATATATATTTCCGTTTGCGTGTGCGATATTGAAATGGGCGCTGATTATTTATTTACGTCCAAACACGTGTTGATTTCTCAAATCGAACATAAAAACAGAAATATGCTACCGAGTGAGACCGAAATAATTATATAATAAATTTTTTATTTATTTATTTTTATTTGAAACCTGGATATATTGTAAAATATCGAATAATTCACACTTCAGCAAATTAGATGCTTTAAAAAACTTTCTCTTTAAACCAGAAGTGGCAGTAACTTATGTTTCACGACATATTAGGGACGCATTTTAAAATTTCCATGAAAGTTGGCCATGGATCGTTAGCAATATTGAAAAAAATCACATAAATACAACTAATTAATTACAACATAAGATAAAATTGTTATTTCTAATTAGATGGCTGCACCCCATTGTTGTTTTCTTAACGTGCCCTGAAGACACCGAAGTTATCCCCGGGAAATCCTAGAATTTTGTATTACGTAAACAGAGACGAGGCCCTACGAGAATTACAATTGTAGGGTGCAAATTACAATTGTGAGTCGAAGTTACAATTGTAGGTCGAAGTTACAATCCTTTAGTTAAAATTGCAACAGTCAAAGTGAATTTTGGTTGAAACTTGCGAAAATTATTAATGACCCCTCCTTCGCAGAAAGTAGGTAGGTATTGTTTTCTTCTAATTGAGATTTATTTGCTGTCAAAATATCTGATATAACATTAGTCCGATGGCGAATGCCACTACCTTGTTTTACTTAGTTTCCTTACCTTCGTGAAAATAATAAAAAAAATATGATACACAACTGTTTTGTAGCCTTTTGAAATAAAGTGTTTCCTTCGTTGGAATATGAATACATCCAATCCCTTTCTAATTCTAATTTCTTTTTCAAAGTCGAATAGACGTACAAAGTTTTTATAAAAGTTCCTTCTTATGCGTAGTTGACTAGGGAATTGATAAATATTGAAAAACTTAATGAAATTGCAATGGTGTAGAAGTTCTAATTAAAGCGGGACACTGTCTGCCCGTCTGCATTGTACTTATCAGTGGAGCGTAATTATAAGTTTATTCATCATTTTTGTTGGACCACATTCCATTATAAACAATACCAAATTAGGAGTTGATATCAATTATTCTTTAAATATGAAATACAAATATTAGAATAAAATTTAACATCATGTCCTGTATCCTATATAGCTCTTGCGTTCATAGGAATTTTTTCCCAAAATCTTATTTTATATCAATGATTGCAGTTTCCGGATATAAAACTGGGCAACCCTGTATAGGACGATACCAGGTAGGTTCCCACTAAAATGATTAAATAACAGACAATAAAACACAACCAATTTTAAATTCTATTTAGCCAATTTTTTTTAAATTTATTGACAATTAAAACTAGGCAACAGTAATTGACAGGTCAAATAAAAATGATGGCATAATTTATAGTGGAGAGCCATACATTTATTTATACAAAAACATTTATAATAAAAAATAGTAAAAAGGGTAATTCGTTAATGACAAATTCCCAGCGATCCAGAAGACCAGGGAAAAATACCGAGTAGAGCGCAATCAAAACTAATTCAAACTCATTTCCGATGCAGAAATCGTCAACCTCGCCATCGTTGGGAGAATATTACATTTTATGCTTTTTTAAATTACTTATTTAACGTCTGCCTCCTTCCGCTAATAAATCAATTACTGACGCAAAAAGTATAAACACTAAAACTTCAAACTTGAAAATTTTACCTATTCTTTACTTTCTCCTGGGCGGGGGCTACAAATATTTAATGAACTCATATCGCAGATTGGCGGACGCGATCCTTTTAAACGATGTTGACCCGCTCAATCTCTATATTTCATCGAAAAAACCCATCATTACCACCCATGTTACCTTTTTAACAGGAAGAGAATTGAATTAAACAAATGAGTTATTCGCATAACTCCTTTTCGATTTAGGAGGTATGTAGTCCGCGCTTAGGAATTCTAAACCACGTCTACAAAAAATAACAAATACACGAAAAAAGTTGTTCGGCCAAAATCTGGGATCATGTCCTGCGGATCCACAACAATTATTGGTCGTGAGAAATTAGGCACGAAACTACTGGGCGGGGATATAGATATTTTTTATAAATTCGTCTAACTGCCTTGCCCGTCACATTTTCTACTATTAATAGATGAGACACCATATACCCTGATGATGATGACTGACTCTCTAGCTTTTAATAATGACAAAATGCGTACGCGCAAAATTAATGGGGGTAATTTATCACATCTTGTAATAAAAAAGTGGATATTTGGTCATTTTCTATTTTTATTATTTGTTAAATCATAAACATAGGTAGATAACTTCAGAAATAATTATTCATGCTGTTGAATATACAAACGTTGTACATGCAGAGAGAATACGAGTAGCATTAGTATCAATTACTTTATATAAAGTGTGCTAACATTGTAGCTAATGAGTCATTATACATCGTATCATGCTTTTGTATTAAATTAAACTTGCCTGTATAACTGATTCCATGTAAAACTTTACTTCAGATTTTAATTACGTCTATGAGTTGGTTGTAACTGAAATTTTGCTTATTGTCCGTCCAGTGTTTGAATTATTACATTTTGTACATTTAGTACACAATACCTCCATACATTTCAGATACTGAATAAAATTAAATTTTAATCGTTATATCGGTGAAATTAAATTATATGTTGAAATTATTCGAATGTAGCAAATGATAGTGGCATTATATACAATATACCTAATATTCAAAATATATTTGTGGTATTCCTTAATTTTCTTTGTTTACTTATTTGGGATTTGTTACCACATGTTTCTAAATATTTTTAAAATCCATACATTAAAATGAATTTGAGCACTAATAATGGAAATTGATTAAGTTATGAGCAACAAATTTGTATTATACCAAATTGGATTTGACTATTTTTTCCAAAATTATTTCACAGAAACTTTCCATGAACCTTCACTAAACTCCCACGTAAAAACACATTTGAGTACTTTATCACTCTAGAATATCTTTTGTGCTAGTATCATTTGACGAATCTTGTTTTCACAATATTTGTAGACTAGACATGGTTTCCAGATACAATAAAATGATTTATGCAATACCATCTAAATCAGATATAGTATGGGAATATATAATATTTTTATGGTGTATAGTTTACAGGCCAATAATCCACCGCTTTTGACCTAACAATTATATATGTAAAGAGAATATTGGATCATTGATTAATTGTAACAAAATCCTCTAAACCTCAAAACTGTATTATAAAGCAAATCCATTATAATATTAATTTCTAATTACTAGTGTTAGTAATGCAGTATAATATAGTAATTTAAAAAAAAAGTGTCACGTTCGGCAGATAGGTCCGTCATCTACTTTTGTATTTTGGTCGCCAATTTTTTAACTTTTATATCATGAGTAATGTTGATTCCATATTCCATATTTTTAATATTTATGTGTATATGCAATAGTAACTCTTTTTTACTTGCAATAACGCACTTTTTTACTTTCGAATCCATGCAATGATTTTCTATTTCATTTACATCATTTTTCTGGGCTTATTGCGATGAAAAAGAGAATACATAGAAGGAAGTGTATATTTGAAAGAATTTTTAGGTACTTTTTGAGATTGAAGAAGACTGCTACCCAGATGGAGCAAATATGACGTCATCAATTATTAATTGCCACACAATCTTACATACTTTGGCGGGCAAAATGCTATTTTTCCTCAACTATATTTTATTGATGCATTTAATTCTTATTTGGGTATTAGATATAATTTTCTTCTTCACACACTGTCCTACTGAAAAGTTGTTCGTATCGAAGAGAGCAAAAAATTCAAATATTTATCCATTGTCACTTATTCTAGAAATATAGTAATCCTTAAAGTACTCGACAGTATGGGTGCCATTGAAATCGTGCAATAGATCCAACGTGTCAATATAATCAAGATATATAGAGATTCTCAATCTATAACTTTATATACATTTATATCCAAAGCCTTTGATTGTAGTAATGTGTTATTAGAAGCACTCCTTACAAATTCTGGTTTTCCGCCAAAATCCGTTACATCACTTTATATCAACGACTTACCTCTGTAACATCGAATCCTGCGCATACCTTTTCTAACAACAGCGTCCTAACAATATTTTTCATGCAAGCTGCTTACTTAAATAGGTATCTCCTATACATATTCCTTCACTCAGCATATTCAGTCAGTTCGGCATATTAACAGATCAAGAAATAAATTTCTTAAGAACAGAAGATCTACAGCATGCACAGATATGCAGACGCGGTCAACAACAAGAAACTGCTAAAATATTTAGAAAAGAAAGAGAAAAAATTACTGAAATGCCACAAATAACATTTATAAAGGGTGATTCAAATAGAGCTTCCAGATGATATAGATCAATATTTTCAAAACCTCAAGTTATCTGTGAACGTCAAACTGCCTTTTGTAATCCATAAACATAAACAATATTAGTTATGGTGCCATACACGACAGAACAACGCGTTAAAATTATCCAAGCCTATTATGAAAATGAGTGAACGAGAAAAAATACATTCCGTGAATATTTCGGTGCTCAAAAATCGACCTCGCAGCACATAATTACAACTTTGGTCCAGAAATTCGAGCAAACTGGATCCGTAGCTAATGTCAAACTACTTCAACGTACTCGTAGAAGTCGCTTGTTAATCAAAGTGAAGAAGAACCCGGCATATCGATTCGCCATCGATCGCAGCAATTGGATCTTACATACTCCACGATGCAGCGAACTATGGCCAATAATTTACACTTACTTACTTACAAAATGCATATAACTAACACAAGAACTGAAGTCTAGAGATCATTTACAGCTCTGTGTGTTTGCCGAATGGATGCATAAACGAGGAAGCGAATTTTCGCACAAAATCATTTTTAGTGGTGAGGCGCATATTAGTCCTTTGGATTTCTTTCTTTGGGGTTATTAGAAGAGTAGAGTCTACAGGAACAAATCAAACACCATTGCAGAGCTGAAACAGGAGATTCGAAGCGAAATAGCCGACAATGAGTCTGCAATGTGCCGCAATACAACTTAAATTTTGATAAACGGATTAGGTCATGTCTTAACAGCAGAGGCGGTCATTTAAACGATATTATCTGGCATGTGTAATTGTAATGAATCAATCTAAAATACTGAATACAAAATACTTCATATTTGAAACAAATTCCGTGTTTCTTTAACAAGTTCATATGGAAACCCAAACTGAATCACCCTTTACAAAGTTCGGACGTCTGACTAATCAATTGTGTCCAATCCAAATCCATAACTGCTGAAATATATGTAAATCTTTTAAGAGAAGTTCTATGATCAAACTGTCCCATTGTTGACAGCGACCATCTAGTAGTTGTGAGTGAATGAACGTCATTGTAATCCGGTAGGCTATAAAGAGAATCTGCGTAGTATGTTATATTATATTACATTACATGCAGAATCTATTAATTATTGCAATGCATTCGGTACAATATCGAATGAGCTATTACTACATTTGCTTCAATCCCTTATCGCTACCATCACAACTGTTGAGATGCATTGAAGAGCTGCCACCATTTCAGACGAATTGCTCCACCTAACATAAGATGCTCAGCAGATTTCAACAGAGTTGCAAACAATTAGAGCAGGAGTATTCGAAGATTCAAAAAGTGACTACAACCGAAGGCAAGTAAAGCGACTACCGATTTATTTTATAGTATACGTGGAACAGTAACATGGACTTTTATTGGACAAATGTGCAACCACTTTAAGGTAATACAATGAATGGAACGCTCTGAAGAGGCGCAGCTCGCAGACAGAAGCATCTTGATATCTGACTGTCAAGATGTCTAACAGTGACACACTTAACTTGCGGCCGCTGTGCAGGTTGTTCACTTGGAGTGGTGGGTAGTATGTTTCCGACACAGGCAAACAAACGGTGCTAGCCGCACTGTTTCCGCTGACCTAGCCATCTCGTCTAGCGAGCCACCAAGTTTGTAGCCAGGGAATCAATTGTGTTGGAAAATTTTGTCTAGGTGCTATGCAAATTAGTCATGAACGAGCAACTTATAGCAGCTATTCATAAGCGAAAAGCAATTTTTTGGAACTCGACTGATGAACTAAGAAAAAACAAAATATATACTCATTCTCGTATAACTAAAGAATTTGTCTAGACCTTTTCATGTTCTTCGCCATCACAGCCTCTGTCCAAGTTCTACTTGTGTACCCACGCCCTCCTCTCATTATCGAGATTTGCATATCACAAAAGTTTTTTGGAATATTTAGAAAGAGACCTGTTCAACGAGCGGCCGACAGTTTCACAGTAGATGCTATGTTAGTGCTTAGCTCATTATACCGTCCAGTGAGGCCAGAATATATCCACCACAAGCCTCTATCCTCTACCGATTACTACCCACTACCCACCTGCTACCTCGGGTTTATTTATAAAGGAAGAGTTCCGTGACGAGTGCATATACCAGGATCGTGAAGTTTTAACATGCGAACTTTCAGGGAAAAACAAAATGTTTGCTTGCCCTTTTTTTGCCTTCCATCGTTGGGTTAATAAAGTGGAGTGTGTGAGTTAGATCAACCGACAAGCAAATTCGGGTCAATAAACCTGACAGCTTCTTTGATCATCACGTTGAGGGAGAGAGACTGAACACCTAGATTTACGGTAGAAGCTCCAAATATTGAACCCAGACTTTTGGAACCAAGTAGTCATTGTGATAATGAATGCTGTTCTCAAATCATTCTAGCATGTTCAAAAACCATCAAACTAATTGTGAGCCAAGTATAGGAAACAGTAATTCTAGGAGCATACGATACTAGAATTTACATTCATTAACCTTGTGGCTGGAGATAATTTGCTGGCACTTTAACTGTAAGATTCGGATACTACAAGCAAAATTATTCAGCGTCAGAAAATGAGAAAAAAAATTGTTATATTTGCTATTATCTATCATTATCAATTATTTCAAATAATATAATGCATATCATATTATCAGACATAGCAAAATACATTATTTTTAATGTAGCATTTCATTTCTGCTGTACTTTGTGTCCAGTGATATAATTAAATTATAAATGGACCAATTTCCCAAACTTTTAAAAATACACGGAAATGCTCATTACAAGTGTAAATATATAAATGTTTCCACTTTTTATTTATTTATGTAGTAATTCCCTGAAGTAGGCGCTGATGCTACTAATCTCCATTACTTTTTTGTTCTTGGCATTTCTTTTATCTGTTTTATTTCCACTTTTATCTCATTTACTCCATTTTTTATTTAACTTTTAAACACATTTGTTAGGTTTTGCAGGCTAATTAACTGCTAACAGGGTTTTCTATCGAATTACTGTCTGGGCGGAAAATGTTTATGTACTAAAAGCTGAACGGAAGAATAGCTCTTAAATCAAGTAGATTATTCATGGCTTTTGACAAATTTTATAGCAAATAGTACCACTGCAACCGTAGGCATATAATAGGAGAAGATAATGACATTAAATCGTGGATTATTTGAAGAGGGAAGCTGGGGAAAGCATGTAAAAACTTATTTCAAACTTTAGCAAAAATAGGAAATCTACTGGTACATAAACAATGTAAACCTATAAGAAAAGAAGAAATATTTACATGCTAATATATGGTGAGTTCTTTTATCGTAGTTTATTAGCTTAATTCCAGTCATCACAAGAAAGGAACGCAGAGTAAAGTAAATCGCGGAAGTACAGTAATTTCACAATTTTATTTTAAGGACGTAAAGTAAATACTTTCCACGTTAGGTATACTGACGAAAATACGTGTTTTCGACATTATTAAAAAAGAAAGAGTATATGTATATATATATACACTTATCGGTAATTACGATAACATTGAAATACTTTAATATTTCAATAAATTTGGAAAATATTAGATAATTAATATAAGAAGTGGCAGAGATGAATGAGTTATTCATTAATGCAAAATTTATCGGGATGTGTTATCAGAATGAACAAACATACAATATGAATTGTGGACGTGGAATAATCATCCCTCATTCACAAAGTTAATAAAGTTTCTGCTCATGCAAATAAAAATTGAAAAAGTACCTATTTCTGCAATTAAAATTATTCTGAAGGCAGAAAATTACAACGAAGCGTTCCAGTGTCCAATTAAATTTTATATCAACTTCACTCGGAGAACTTTTGTGAACAGAAAAATCACGTTTTAAATTGTAATAATGTGCAGAATAATTTATTAAAACATATTCAGATATTTCTGAACTGATTGCGTACTGTTGTGTAATTACATTGTGGAACATACTGTTCGCCATCTAACCCTATTTTCTGTTTTTTATTTAGTTCCAGAATTTTTATCTTGGAGAGGACTGGAACCTTCGATATGACGGTAGCACTGCACTAGACGTGCGTTTCGCCATATTGGTTAGCGAAACGAGCATCTAGTGTAGTGTTAGTGTTTTGATATTTGTGGAAAGTACATCAGTGCTAATCTCTCATTACAATTATTTTTAAAGTGATCCCAATGCGATGTTTTCAACGGTTACTTTGAAGGTATCAATCCTTAAGATATTGTTCATATGTCTTTTGAATGTATGACCCAACCATTCTTATTTTATTTAATTTTAAATTTGTTCTGTTTCTGTTTTACTTTTCTCCTCTTTGTGGTTTGGTTTAACCGAAACATATGTGCCTGGTCTATGTTGCTTTTCAGGTCCTACATCTGCAGAAGAGAATTGACATTATTTGTATTAAAAATGCTTACTTCAGTTGATTACATTCTGAAAGCTTAGAGCTTATTTTATATTGAATGCTCTTCTTGCTTTTTAGTTCTTTCTTTATATTTGTGTCTCCTTTCCATTTGTAATGTTTAATTATTTATTGACACTTTCAATTCAATAATGCATGAAGCGTATTTCCTTTGGTAGGAGGTATTTATTAGTCTTAACCATCTTGCATCATCGTTTTATATCGCCAATTGGGCCAATATTGTTGTTATAATCCAGAATTTCCAACATGTGGATGACAATTCATCTAATTCCTGATAGGGTATAGGGCAACAATATAGTCTTTTTTCTCACCATTTCTAACCTGTATCGTCTTGTTTGTTTTCCTCGTGTGAACCACGTCGTACTGTGATTTTAATCATGCGAATTGATTTCGTAGAGAATCGCTTCTCATGAGGGATTTGTCATATCGGTACGTGAGTAAGAGTATAAAAGATTCTTAAACTCCACAAAAACTAAAAATTGAGATAAACAGTGTTCTAGTCACTGATCGACTATTAATCTTTATATTTGCTTGAACCATACACTAACTCAGATCGAACTCACTTATTGAGAGTGTTCATATTTTTTTCAATTAACCGATTTTTTATTTTTTAATGGATTTGAGGAGTCTATTTAGCGTACCCTAAAATTATCCATAGATTACTCCAAATGCTTTTAGGTATTATTTAAATGACATTTAAATGGGAAACTTTACGATTACTGCAAATTGTATTGTTTAGCTTAAATCTCATATCTTATGAGTTTTAAGCTAACAACAATAAACGGAATTGATAGTCAGACTGATAGGATATACCGCGTAATATATGTGTGAGATGACTGTATGCAGTTTCCTGGAAGGCATAATGCTAATCCTATATCTAAATGCCCTTGGGACTACTAGAAGTGCACTGTTGTATTTAAACAAAAGATCTAGGGTCTGGTTTAATTAATTACTCCTGCGTAACATAATTATGTCTGAAATGCCAATTATAAAACGACGTGATGCAGTTTAGTGCAAATTAATTTCACCGGCATATTTGCATGACATTAAACGACAAATGCAGCTGCACCATATTATCACCGGTACTCATATTATTCTTCGTCAGGATTTAGTGATTTTATTAAACTTATAAAATATAATTTTTCGGGTCGTTAATTCTATAATAGAGAGAATGGGCTGCAGGTTATAGAAACAAAACACAATAACCTCTACTTTACTCAGTTTTTATTTTCTTTTTCCTCGGCACACAATGTATTCTATGTTATCTAAACAAATGAATCGAATTGAGAAGTTTGACTACAATGCTCATATCAGTTTTTTACAATATGTTCTATAGATCATATAAAATTATACTGAAGAAATGAAAAAAATTGTTGACAAATTGAGAGAATAATAAAGTTTTCCCAAAACTGTAGTGATTTGTGTGACGAGTTCTATACACGAAAAACTTAATCCTGGGCCAATATATGAAGATGACTTTAACAAATAACACTATTAGACTTCCTAGTAGATCTACTAGTTCATGATGACATCACATCATCTGTAATGATGCGTTAAATAATACTATTCTGTTAGGGACTTGCTAGAATGTTTTTCAGTTATGGACGGCAATATCAGTAATATTCGCCATAAAAATGTTTTTATTTATATATTTTCATATATTATAGCAATAATTAAATCTTAGTAAAAATTGTAAACTGTTCTGTAGGTAATTTAGTGAACATTAAAATATCAATTTATTCAAACAGTAAAAATAAGTAATTAGTCAAATTTAAAAAATTAAATAAAATTAAATTAAATAAAAAATTTTCAACAATACCGAAAGCGATATTTTCTTCATATTTCGTAATATGAATATACACACACACACACACACACACACACACACACACACACACACACACCCACCCACCCACACACACACACACACTCACCCACACTTGCGTATGCTTGTTTTAGAGAATAATAAACCAAAATATGTTCATATAAGTTAGAACTGTAATCTATTTTTAGTCTAGTCACCAAGTTCAAATCGGTGAAAAATAGTGATAAAGCTCCTAAAAATATGAGCGATAGCTCATTGGATTCGGAATGACGTCTAGAAAAATGTATTCGAAGGAATAATTAGCACGCAAAAAATTACAAAAGTTATTAACAAATTAAGTTGCAAAAAAAAAGGCATTTCGTTTTTTGTTAATAACTCCGAAACTATTCATATTTAAGAAATTTTAAAAAAAGCTCCTTAAAGAGGAGGAAATTTCCAATGAAAAAGTCCCAACTCCCGGAGTTCTATCTCCATTATTTATAATTTTAATTTAAGGCTGAAAATAGGGCTCTGCGCGGCCGCTACGGCATGCGCGCACCGCCTCAAAAGTGAGTACGCCACAGAAAATAATTTTTTTATAGTATTATATATTAATTAAAAAATTTGAATTAATTATGGTGTATTTTGAACGCTTAAAAGAAAAAATTCCCGTTGGAAAAAAGTTTTAAAATTCATTTTTCAACAAGTTAGGCTATTGTTAATTAACAAAGTTTTTTCGGATCTTCGTCTTCATTGTAAGTAATAAAAAATGTTTAAATAATTGCTCTATAAATTTTTCGTTTCTTGGAGCCCTTATTATATATATACTCAATAGGATCAAGTTATTAAAGTTTTTAAAAATTGTTTATTTTGTTAATTATAATTTGTTTAAGTGAACAAAAAATGAAATTTGTAAAAATTGTTGTTAAAAGAATTTTTTTAAGCATATGTTTTATTATGGTTGTTTTTGCATCTGCTAATGGCATGAAACAATGTTGTGAAAACATTTTTTACATCTTTTATTTATAAATTTTTTATAAACAAATGGATTAGTTTAATATTTTAAAAAATTTTTTTTTACCATATTGTTGTCTTGAGAAAATTATGATTTTAAAAAAAAAATTTTTTCCTTAAATCCATTTTTTTATTGTTTATAATCGTTTTTTTCTATATTTCCATTATTTAAATAATTAGTTAAGAAATTATTTTATCTTTAAAAATCATTATTAGCATTTCTCAACAGGTAACCAAAAAAAAAATTTTTTTTCATCAACAAATTCATTGTTTATTAAGTTAACAATTTGTTATAAACAAATGTTGACTATCATTATATTTTTTTTCTAAAACTACAAAAAATTACAAAAACAGCCATATATAACAAATTGTCGGAAAAATTTTTTTACAGCCCAAAGGCCCTTTAGGCTGTAAAAAATTAAAAAAAAAAAATTCCGACAATTTGTTATACAGGGTGAATCTTAGAGTGGCGGCCATATTTTTGGGGTTAATAGTACTAGTCGTCATGAACATGAATCCGAATTTTTTTTTTGTAGGTTGTAAAATGGCCGAGTTATGAATTTTTTAAAAAAATTCGCGATTCATGTATAATTCTTATAATTCTGGCGCCGCTGGGCAAGCACTTGCTGCATTACGTGTGGCTGATCGACAGTGTTGCCAAGTGTAGATGATATAAAACCAATCGATTACATTTTCACTTTTCATTAATAATCCAGAGATACCCAATCACGAGAGAGAGATCCTAAGGGTACCTAGTGAAAACGAAAAATTAATTAATTCAATTGGATAAACCGGTTTATTGAAATACGCAGTTTTAACTTCCATAATGAAAATTGTAATAAAAAACAAAATGAAAAAGCCGGCTGCATAGTCTGCATAATTTTTATGACACAAAATGATAAAGATTTTAAAAACAGAATTAGTTTATAGGAATTTTACCACACATCAGCTGTTAGAGTCGCTGAACTCTTTACAAACTATGACACTGACCTAGTTACAAACAAGCAGGTGCATTAACAAAAAAGAGCGATAAAAAAAAAGGTTCTCCTGAAATACAATAGCCGCGCACGGCGCGGCGTGCCATTTGTTTTTCTATGTTTTAGTTTTAGTTTTAGTTTTAGTGTTAGTGACCAGTCAGACAGCAGCTAGTGTGGTTGTGATTATAAAATTAAATAGTTTAAGTTTTTAGTGAAAATTTATAAAAGTGGAAGTTTTGTGATTGTGTTTAATAATTGAGTGAGGTGTACCTTCTACGTGTGTGTATTTTATTTTAGTGGTGTTTTAGAGGCGACTTTTATCTGTGGGGGCACATGAAAAGTTTGGAGTACACAACTTCTGTCAACAACGTTGAAGAATTACGGGAAATAGTAGAAAACACTGCGAATCACATAAGGCAGAATACGGACTTCAATAAAGTTAGAGATTCTATGATGCGGATAACGGAGGACAGTTTCAACACCTGCTATGAGAAATGCCGATCCAAGATAAGTAAAGATTTATTGTTATTAGAAAAAATAATTTTCTGTTCATTATTTGTTACTAAGTATTAAGTTTTTTAGTTATTACTTTTTTTATTGTTACACTCACGGAGAATAGTTTTTACTTTGTTATTGTTTAGATGGTACATTTTATTTAGTTTCTTGTTTGCTTTACTATTAAATTCCCCGTATTTTATTTCAATCGTGAAGTTTGGCAACAACGCACTGTTCAAGACAGGCGTGTGCGTCTCAGTTATTAGACGTTACTCTCGCTAGCGCATTCCACTGGCGGGGTACCCAAATTCAAATAAAAACCCTTTTTATTTGAATTTGGGTACCCCGCCAAACAATATTCATTTTTCATAGCGCGTTAAAAAAAAAAAATTTGTAGTTTTGTGTTCCCATAGTTGAACGGAGTCGCCTCCTGTAAATATGGCCGCCACTCTAAGATTCACCCTGTATATGGCTGTTTTTGTAATTTTTTGAAGTTTCAGAAAAAAAATATAATGATAGTCATTTTTTGTTCACTTAAATTATAATTAACAAAATAAACAATTTTTAAAAACTTTAATAACTTGATCCTATTGAGTATATATATATAATAAGGGCTCCAAGAAACGAAAAATTTATAGAGCAATTATTTAAACATTTTTTATTACTTACAATGAAGACGAAGATCCGCAAAAATTTTGTTAATTAGCAATAGCCTAACTTGTTGAAAAATCAATTTTAAAACTTTTTTCCAACGGGAATTTTTTCTTTTAAGCGTTCAAAATACACCATAATTAATTCAAATTTTTTAATTAATATTTAATACTATAAAAAAATTATTTTCTGTGGCGTACTCACTTTTGAGGCAGTGCGCGCATGCCGTAGCGGCCGCGCGGAGCCCTATTTTCAGCGTTAAATTAAAATTATAAATAATGGAGATAGAACTCCGGGAGTTGGGACTTTTTCATTGGAAATTTCCTCCTCTTTAAGGAGCTTTTTTTAAATTTCATAAATATGAATAGTTTCGGAGTTATTAACAAAAAACGAAATGCCTTTTTTTTGCAACTTAATTTGTTAATAACTTTTGTAATTTTTTGCGTGCTAATTATTCCTTCGAATACATTTTTCTAGACGTCATTCCGAATCCAATGAGCTATCGCTAATATTTTTAGGAGCTTTATCACTATTTTTCACCGATTTGAACTTGGTGACTAGACTATTTACGCAAAGAGGCGCATAGGATATTTTTTATATTACTTCTATCTTTTGTAAAACACCCTATATGTGGTACTGATTAAATTATTTTATTCTGTAATATGGTAATATTTTTCTGGAGAAAGACATTTCTGATAGAATGTATTTTCACGAAAGTGAGGCTTAATGTTATAGATACCTAAAAGGTCTTACAGCTCGTTACTTTTATCTAGTATAAAAAAAGTACCAATCTAACCGAGACGTTTTTACATAGACGTATAGAACTAATGTCATTTATCATATTTTATTAAGGAAGGCAGATATAATGCCAGCATATTTTTTTGTAGATATTTAAATAATGTACCTAAGGGTTTTAAACTCCGACTCGGCAACATCATTTATTAAAAATAAACAAAAAATTTATACAGACGATAAATACGGTATACTATTTATTACAAGCTTTTATTTAACTTGCAATGTTTGTATGTTAGTGTGTTTGTTTAGGTCAAATCTTGCAACTGAATTTTAAAATAGTTATCCCCAACCGATTGAGCTGAAATTTTAGTTTGGATGACAATGCATGTTTAGCTAAGTGACGTCATTCTAAATCCAATATGGCCGACTCACAAAGATGGCGGACTAGTTATTTTTTATGCACCCCCATGATATGGGTATCAATTAAAAGGGTTTGCTGAGAAGAATCCGAAATATAAAATGACGTCACACTAAATTCAATATGGCGGGCGCCCCAAGATGGCGGACAAAATTTTCTTATCTACCATCATAATATGGGTATCAAATGAAAGGGTTTGCTGAGAAGAATACGAAAAGAATACGAAAAAACCTAAAAAATAAAAAATAAATTAATAGTAAAAAAACATTTTTAAAAACAAGCTTTTATTTAAATGCTCTAAAAAGAAGAAAATAAACTTTAAATTAAATCAAACCCATCAATTTATTACATTATACAATTTATATGATATAAAAGCTTGTCGCGAGATTTGCCTGTGTAAATAAACAAGAATACAATATTAAACTCTCGCGACAAGCTTTTATATCATATAAATTGTATAATGTAATAAATTGATGGGTTTGATTTAATTTAAAGTTTACTTTCTTCTTTTTAGAGCATTTAAATAAAAGCTTGTTGTTAAAAATGTTTTTTTACTATTAATTTTTTTTATTCTCTAAGTGGTTTAGTTTCTCTTCTCAAACCCGTCTAGAGAAAGTGAGAGATCATAGAGTTGAAATTCAATAAACGATGTGAGCATGCAATTGTTGACTTATCCTTCCTTTCACCACCACTGGAATTATTATTTAAAAAATTTAATATTCCATCCATTTTAAAATACAGTGGTCTGTCTTGTTGCCCAGTGCGACCAAATTCTGATAACCTCGTCAAAATTCTGCAACTGTCAAAATGAATGAATAATAGGCAGAAGTGTCTGGAAAACATACAAAAAATCTATGACGAATGGGGTATTACATGATACATAAATAATTTAAATTAATGTTAAAACTCCACTTTATAAATTCAATTGCATGAAAAGAGTGCTTACCAAAAAAAAAAAAAAAAAATATGAGAAGTGTAACTTTTAAACGCATAAAACAAATTATATTTAAAAAAAAATTAATAGAAATCTAATCACTGTTATTGTCAGAAGTAGATTCACAAGTGAACGTTTCTTTACTTAGCAGAACATCAGGAAGGTATCTCTGGTCACTTTGTATATAAGAGGTGCAGAACTTTCTGGGTGAGAGATTCCCTACAATTAAAAGTTATTAAAAAGGGTGGTATCTCAAAAGGTGTTAAAGAAGTTGTGATTAACGCTTTTTAGTCTTTCCAACAAAATGGCTTCCTCTATTCTACAGCACTAACGCATCAGCAGGATTCTTCCCCACCATGGTACAGAATTCCTTAAAATCTTCAAAAGGTGTTATGTCCAAACCAGCAGGGAACAACAAGCGTAGGAAGTCTGACCAAAATATGAATTAAAATATCGAAATAACCGATAAAAGAAATTAGTAGACGTAGAAAGAAGTCCTGAAGAGGTAGGAATGGCAAGTACTCTTACATAAAAAAAATTTTCAGAATACCAATTTAAAAAAATACTCACTAAAGGGTAGAAGGCGGTTTAATCTGTAGCCCAGATCAATACTACAGACGCTGGGTTATTCAAACACGTTATTCCAATGTGCACACGAGGTTCACACAAAGAAATTCTTACCTACTTCAAGTCGAGGGTTCAAGAATCCGACATCAGTCGTATGTGATTAATTAGACAATACCAGCCAAATCGCAAAATCACTTTCCAACGGCTCCCAAAGGTATTTGGATTATAATAAATTTCAACTTACATAGAAGCACCACATCAATCGTAAGTGAACGACAAAAAGGTTCGAATCATATGATTCGTACCAACTTGAGACAAAGGTATAAAAAAAAGAGAAAAACCCAAAGAAAATGATTCCTAGTAAACTTCCAAATGATAAGCATTTAAAAGAACCACAGTTAATTAAAAAAGAGAAATTGATAAAAATCATCTATATTACATTTTGCAAGAGGAACAATTACCAACGATAGAAAAAAGAAATCATTATTACAATAGAACCACATCAATTTTTACTCTACTAGCGTATTTATTAAATATCAAATAGGTAATCAGTAGATAAATATAAATACACTGACGATCAATTGAAGTGACCCAAGAAAAATTTCAAAATTCCAACTCATATATCTTTTGATACAAGAATCGCAGAGCCATAAATCTTTTTAGGTATTATACGCCTCAAGAATATGTGACACATTTTGCTTGTCCTTGTCTCGTTTATTTTTGGAGCTACGGTGATGAAGGTTGAACTATGTTTTTCTGCCAAAGTTTGAGGTCGTGCATGGAGTGTCCCAAACCGTTTTCGTATATGACAATTTAGTCATTTTGTACCCTCATTCATTTTTGATTGATTGTGCTAACTTAATTGTTGTTGATTTTATGAGGATTTCTATACAATAGTACCTACATTTTTTGACTTTTTGACAGGGGGAGAACTGAATTGATATTTTTCGCAAATGAAATTATGAATGCGCGGGATAGGTACCTCAAACAAATTTTGCGGTCTATTGTATTGCCTTTTGCGAATCAAAGAGACCCTGAATTTCTATATATGCAAGACCACATCGTGCTCGAGTAGTAAACAATTTTTTCGAAGAACATATCACAAGAATGGTATGGCCTTCCTGCTCGCCGAATCTTAACCCTATCGAGCATGTCTGGGGCGCACTTGGAAGACGCCTTCGCAAGTGAATGGTACCAGCTATCAATTTGGAAGAACTTGCTTTTGCGGTTTCAGAGGAATGGCCTCTTGTGGATCAGCAAATTATAGATAATTGCATTATCAGTATGCCCAGGCGGTATCAAGCTGTTATAGGAGCAAGAGGTGGACCAACTCGTTATTGACATTTAATGCTAAAAATTTTTATTTGTGTATTATGTACGTGTAAGATTTAATTGTAAACATTTAAAAAAGTAAGCATTTAAAGTAAAAAAATGTGCTGTTGTATAGAAAACCCCATAAAATCAACAACAATTAAGTTAGCACAATCAATCAAAAATGAAAATGAACGCAATGAATGAGGGAACAAAATGACTATATTGTCATATCCGAAAACGGTTTGGGACACTCCATGCACGACCTCAAACTTTGGTAGAAAAACATGGCTCAACTTTCACCACCGTATCTCCAAAAATAAACGAGACAAGGACAATCAAAATGTGTCACATATTCTTGAGGCGTATATCTATAATACCTAAAAAGATTTATGGCTTTGCGATTCTTGCATCAAAAGATAATATATATGAGTTGGAAGTTGATGCAAATTTTTCTTGGGTCACTTCAATTGATCGTCAGTGTATTACAAATAATTATTTGTGTGATAAATTAATATTGTCGTTAAAATAAGTAATTAAAATCATCTTTGGATCATAACAGTAGTCATAATAAAATGAATCCCAGATGAGTAATCTTTACAAGAACGGAAATTCCTTGTACCTATTTACGAAACAAAAGCTCTTGACATATTTAATTAGTCACTTTTGAGTGACATAATCACAGTAATTTACACAGTGATATGAAGCCTAATTAAAATTAATACGGCAATACATATTTCCTTGACAGAAAATGACAAACGCAGGTGCGCGAAGATGTTTATCAACTTAATCGAGCCTGTCATGAACTTAAATAAGTGGGTAGGTAGGTGATAGACATACGGTCAAAGTTTTATGTATATATTTATCAATTGTTTATGAAAGCACATAACTTTTCATGCACCCACAACAAGTTGAGCTAAATTTTATTTTGATTCCTAAAAATAAAGCTTACTTCAACTTATTGGGTGGGTAATGTATATCCAATTTGATAATTTCATTGGAATGATGTACGACTAACAGAGAGCAACTCCCACATTACGTCAAGCTGAAAAGACCAAAAAAGCGTTTAATATATTATAGAACTGTATATAAAATGTAAATTGAGGCCATGTTGATTCAACATTCTTTTTCCCCTTTTTGTATATGGTAGCTGATGGTTATACCTATACCGTGCGTTCCAGATGAATCACATAAATCCTTTTTATAAATAAACCTTTGGTTAATTTTGATTTTTAATTTGCCATACTATAATTATTTTATATTAATGTTTTACTTTGTTTCTTTTAAATCAGACAACAATTCGAGAATGATCCATCGTCAATAACTGATTAGAATGACAAATAATAAAAACAATCTTAACGAATTATGGGGAAATGTCATTTTATGGAATTTATACGTTTCGTAAGAAACTCACGGAAATTCTTTATTAATACACATTTTAGAGAGTAATAATTTTGGCAAATCTTAAAAATCATTGAAAAGCACCTATAAATATGGCTCTATAAGATTCAAGATTCTCGATATAACAAAATTTTAAAAATTTCCATAAATAATAATGGCTCTATGATTCATGATTCTCGATATAACAAAATTTTTAAAAATTCCCCAATAATAATAATGATAATAATAACACCACATGTAATTACAATACAATACAATACATACAACCCCCTTTACCCCGGAAGGCTCTAGAAGAGACTTGTGTGGGAGGGGGATACTCAAGATAAGTCCCACATATACCCAATATCGGCGTATAATGGAAAAATCCCTCTCACAGTAGATTCCATTGTTACTGCTGGGAATCGAACTCGGAAGTTTTAAGTGAGAGGCAGGTATGCTACCTCTCGACCATTAGTCATATTCAATTCAGTTCAAATAGAAGTATCCCTTAATTTTCGTATTTTACTTGTTTTCATGTCGGCACGATATCAGTTTAGTTAACTGGCAATTTATATAAAGGTTAAAAGAGTTTAATTGACAAATAAACTACCCCTCAGAATCTGCAAAATAAATAAAAATCTATTAAATTATTACAATGTAATGGAAATTATTGGTTTAAAATTCGATTACTGAGCTAGTGTTTCGGTTTTTACATCCATCCATCTGCGTTCACATTCAATACGATAGCTTAAGAACTTAGTCTGATCATATTGAAATTTGAAATTTAGAATATTGTTTGTAGTTAGAGGAAGAACCTTATTATTACTTTAAAAATATAATCAAAAGGTAAATAAAAAGTTAAAGGCTATTTTTACCACAAAAATGTTTATTATATAAAAATGCGATGAGTATAACCATTCTCACTAGTTTCTATTTAAAACATTGTCCCTGGTTACACAAATCCATTTAACAACGTAGGTAATCGTTAATCATGGAAACTAAATACTCGTATATCATCCACTTAATCCATTTATCAATGCAAATAATTTATGATGCTTCCTGTATATCTCTACGAGCTGTTTATAAATTTGCCAACACAAACCTACGTTCTTTAGTTTAATTATTTTTACTGTTTTGGCAAGGGCTTATGAAAACTTCTCGTAGAGTTTGCAGTGGACTTTAATTTAAGGCCAGCGGCAGACGTGATTGTGGTGCAAATACGCTTGGAGTAAAAAATGTAGGTAGTTCCGATATACGACGAAAAGGCTAATTGATGAGGAAACTTTAACCATTTAACAAAATCACGAGGGTAGTTAAAACCGATCTCTTAAATTTAAATTCAAACATCTCTAATTGTAATATTATGATACATGCAAAAAATTTGAATAAAATGAATTTGAATTTGAAACATACATATATTAAAGCTCGTACATATAGGTAAGTAATATCTTATGTACAACATACCTCAGTGAACTCATAATTGCCCTAATTTTAAAAATCTTTAATTTCAACTTACCTACTAAAACATGTTTAGTTGATTTCATTATAGACGCAAATGTTTTGCATTTAAAATGAAGAAAGGCAAACTTTTTAATATTTCGCCTTCATTAACAAAACTAATTACCTACTATGACTCTACCAAAATTTCTTAAGATACAATATTGATATATACAGTACACAGCGTATATTATTGGAAAATTAAATTGGAAAATGAGGGGAATCGAGTACATTCAGAACATGTTAAATATAAATAGCACTTGTGATTATAGTAATGCTAAGCATAGGCGCACCCAGAGTTTGTTCTTGGGGGGGGGGGGGGCATAAAATTAATAAGAATCGCTACATACAATCTACAATCAGATTGTAATAATGTACGTGTGCCAAAAAATCACATATAAAACACAAAAAAAGGAACATTGTAGTTATAACATAGAATCAAAAGTAACAAAAAACAAAATAAAAAAGAGTCAAATAATAGAATACCAACAAAAAACAATATTCATATTCAATATTCAACATTTTTATTTTCTTTTTTCTTTCTTGGGGGGGGCTGGCCCCTTGGCCCGCCACCCCTGGGTACGCCTATGATGCTAAGTATCTTAATAACTATTCATTGAGATACAAGGATATAGACGTTGATTCAGTCTTAATTTTGAATATTTTGGAAGAATACTCTGCTGGTTATGATACGGGAAAATATGATAAAATATTCCACTCACTTGTTTCCTAAAAAATACAAGATGTCAAAGTCAAAAATAAATGATTTTTTCAACAAATCTTCTTGAAGAAAAAAGGGAAAATCGAACAAAACCTTGGATTCATACCATCATTGTATAAAATTGTTCTTGAAAGTTAGGTTCATCCAAATGCATTACACCAGTGGCATGCAATTAGGTGATATAAAATTATTAATTAAAATCCTCATTTAATTTTCGCATTTTTTTGTTGGCATCAACGTGTAGATCCAATTTAAAAGGCCAAGGTTACACAGTAGGAATGCAGCATGGTAAATTACTTAAATTAGTTAGGTAATTGCTTAGTAAGCTCAGTTAGTTATATAATATCATATAAGAATACACCCACGTCACAAAAGAAAAGCTATTATATTGCTTACGACCTTAAAATAAAAGAAATAAACTTGTGTGGGCGAACAAGCTCCCCATCTCTTCTCATGCTTGGCAGCCTTGCTGCGGGTCTTGCGCCCACTCGGCCGGTAAGTCAATGCGTGTCTGGTTTCCGTAGTAGCCTCTTAACTGGAGCACCACTAACCGTTGTAGAGGGTTCCTGTGATTACTTCAGGAGCTGCAGACAACTGTCCTAAGAATGTGTTTATTAGCCAGCTATATCCGTCCACTTGAAATGTTACCACTGGCAAAGGTTCGTGTGTGTACACCGTGTCGTCCAATATTAGCTTGTAAACAACATTATTGAGTTCCTGGAATTTTTCATTAGTGACTAATCGGAATTAGACTTTTGTGTCTTTTCAAACGAAGACGTCAAAGTTGAATATTGATTAAGTGTATTTGTAGGTTGCTTATGAACGGGAAAATATTTCTTCATAAAAAATCCAACCCACAAGACACATGATCAAAGTACAATTAAGTACACAAATTTGTGTAATTTTTACATTCGAATAATCTTTACGATTTCTATTTATTCATTCACAAAAATATGAACATAATTTTCTTTCCATTTTATTAGTTTTAAATCAGTGCTGGTTAAATAATAATAATTATTCCTTCAGAAGAAAAGGTCACGGCAATTGTTGATTTTAAACTACCAGTACCGACCACGGTAAAACAACTACAGAGATTTGTAGGTATGATTAATTTTTACCATCGTTTCAAAGCACATTTTGCTGAAATTCTAAATCCATTGCACGAATTAATTAATCAATTGAACAAAGACAAAATTAAAGTTATTGAACATTAGTCAAAACTTCAAAAAGAGGATTTTAATAAAGCAAAACAAGCGCTTATTAAAGTTCCTTTACTAGCTCGCCCAGTTGAGGGAGCATGTTTATATCTCACGACTGATGCTAGCAATAATTGTATTGGCGCAGTCTTAGAACAGCAAGAAAACGGTATCAAACGACCATTAACTTTTTTTTTGAAGAAATTATCAAAGTCAAAATTAAATTATTCTCTTTTTGATAAATAATTATTCGCAATTTACGACTCGGTACGGCATTTTAAACATATGTTAGAAGGAACAACTTTTGATATTTATACAGACCATAAATCAATAGAAAAAGCTATTTTTTCCAAATCAGAAAAATCACCTAGGCAATTCCGATACATGGAATATATATTACAATTTACTAGTAATATTTTCTATGTTGGTAGTAAAAATGTAATTGTTGCTGATTTTCTGTCAAGAATAAATGGCAATGATAGGTATTTCTGTTTTGAAGGTTAAAGATTTTAATTTAGAAAAGATAAGTCAATCTCAACAAACAGACGATACTTTAGTACATTTACTTGAAATACAAAATTCTGAAAACCAACTTTGAAATATAAATTAACGTTTGTAAAATTTGATAATCCTAAAATAAGTATTTGGTGTGAAACATCGTTATCAACTCCAAGACCATATATCCCTGATTCATTAGGATATCATGTGTTTTCAAAAAGGCATAACATCGCTCATCCAGGTAATAAAGCAACTGAAAAATTAGTAAATAATAGATTTTTTGGCCTAGAATGAATAAAGAAATTAGTGTATGGACAAAACAGTGCTTGTCTTGTCAAAAGGCCAAGGTTTTAAAACACAAGTTCCTAGAAGTCGTTTTGAACATATACACATGGATCTAGTAGGATCATTAACAATGACTCATGGTAAAAAATATTTATTAACAATAATTGATAGAGCTACTAGATTGATAAAAATTTACCCTTTAAGTAATATCTCAACTGATACTATATTGTTTGTATAATAGTATGATACTATTATACAAACAATTATAACTGAATACGTGTCAAAATTCGGTGTTCCTTGTAGAATAACACACGATCAAGGAAGACAATTTCAGTCACACTTATTCAGGGAATTCGCCCGAAGATTGGGTTTTCAGAATTTGCATACCACAACATATCACCCGTCAGTAACGGGATGGTTGAAAGAATGCATAGAATTTTAAAATCAGCCTTAATGGCTAAGTTAAAATCAGCCTTAATGGCTAAGTTAAAATCAGCCTTAATGGCTAAGTTAATAAAAATTGGATAGATGAATTACTTTTAATTGTGTTAGGACTCAGATCTGCTTTTAAGGAAGATTTACAATGTGCTTCAGCAGAGTTAGTTTATGGTCAACCATTGCGTTTACCGGGAGAATTTTTTACTAGTCCGGTTACAAGACATGGTATTGGGAAAATATTTGTTTCTCCTGGATTAAATACAGCAGAATTCGTTTTTGTTAAAACACCAGGAGTTAAATCTGCTTTAACACCTCCATATGTTAAAGTCATTCAAAGAACTGACAAACTTTTCACACTCTTAAGAGATAATAAAGAAGAAATTGTTAATATTGATAGGTTAAAACCAGTTTTTTCCGTTTGTAAACCGAACGACATTACTTGTTTTCCTAAAAATAAAGTTAAAAAAGTCTCTTTCGACTTAAATCCTATTATTTATAGTATTTGATTTTTTTTTTCTCTTACGGGGGAAGGTTTGTAGCGGAACTTGCTATAATATCTTTTACCTACATTTTGTGTAGTTAGTTTCAATATTTAGTTTGTATATTTTTTAACATTTTGTAATAACTAACTTTTTTTTAAATTCTGTCTTGACCTTGGACAAAAACCATCAGCCAGCTAGCTGCACAGGTAAAAGTAGGGAAGGAGAACTAAAAGGTTGAGATGGTTGACGGATCCATAACCTAAAATTAGACAATTGTTGACAAACAACATAACCTGAGAATTTATTTTCTGATTTAACATATTCCCTAGCTTGATCCATAGGCTCTTGGATCTGAGGGGTTGAACGAAGGAAATTAATTATCAAGAAGGCCTGGGGAAAAGATAAAAAAGATGGTATTAAGAGAACGAAGAATATCAGAATATCAGAATATATAGAGATATAAAAATAATAACATCAACATATTTATTTATTTATACTCACATAGAATAAAAAGTTAAATACATTTTTAAGGAAAACTTATCTCTTTTTGTGAAGCTATTATTCTTGTACAAAAAAAAAAAATAAAAATAATAAGGTAATTTTATCACATATATTTCTTACCATTTATATAAACTACATTACACTCAATGCCATCTATATTATTAATATGTATTATTATTTATGAATTAGGTACTTAACTTCAACTTAAATTCTTTATAAACAGACTCACAATTTATTGTTTTAGACACTCGCATACAGTTTTCGAACTTTCGCGAGGTTTAATTAATGTTTTTTTTTTTGTGAAAAAAATCCATTTCCATATATTAGGTACCAAATCATATTGTATTATTATATTTATATACATCTTTGTAAGCTGTCTTGTAATTTTATGTATGTTTGCAAAAAATAAACATTGTTATTATTATTATTATTATTATTATTATTATTATTTTATATATTTGTCGACAATTTTAATTACTGTATTATGGTCATTATGGATATAAAATAAATTATTACAAACTTATTTCATTCTAGTTTATTGTACAATAATCTATCATGCGTATATAAAATCTTTAATAATCTCGCTGCACTGATTCATCTCGGTAAACGAAGTCACAAAACATCTGAATCAAAATACTTTTACGCTTCCTACATTGGGTTAATTTAATTGCTTTAAATATAAAAGTAGAAATCGACTTTTCCGTTTTATGATAGCCGGTAGATAACAGGAAACTAGATTTCTTGTTTCAATACTGCCTACTATTAGCCTAAATTAACTAACTGTAAGTCCCTAGTTGCTTGCTAAAGAATATAAATTATTATTTTTATGAGTCACTACTTTATGAATAAAGTCACCATCAGGCACAGACAGTGGTTTTCCTGCTGGCAAGTCCAGCTAGGTCTTTTTATTTACCCACAAATTGACCCCAGTCCATGATCTGATCTGATGATAGATGGTAGAGATCAAATATCCACTGTTCCTGTACTGTTAATAAAAGAAAATATTTTTTGTTTGATAGGATATTGTCTAAAAGTTATTTGTGGCATCTTTCAGTTTTTTCTTTCTGTTCTTATTTGGGATTTACTGCCACACTTCCTGAACATTACCCAGACAATCTAAAAAATATCTGGATTTTAAAAAAAATTACCTTTACGCCTGTGACTTTACGTCAAAGGAACAGTTAAAGTTTGGTTTTTTTGACATAAAATATAATTAAAATAAAATAAAAACAATGATGTTTTGCAGACGTTTCGGAAACTTAATCTGTTTCCTTTTTCAATGCTAAATAGTCTTTCTCTTGTGTAATTCGTGAAATTACACAATTTTAATGTTTATATCATAACCATTGATACTTACTACGCTCACAGAGAAGTTGATTAGATATGATATTCAAGTTGCTAAGTTCTTCTTTTAGCATCGGTAACCATATTGTACAACAATCTACAGAATAATTTGTAACGCATTTGTCTTCATTTAGTAAAATTATTGCAGATTCTTTAATTTTTCTCTTTTTACTCTATATCTAAGCACATACGAATTCTTCAACAGTGATTACAAATTAACCTTTCACAAAACCCGTCCATCTTAAATACCAACCTGGTACAATGGATAATTGATAATTTAAAACGTCAACTTTCACATGTCGTCATTGCCAGTTAAAATTTTTAAACGGATATTAATAGCACCATGTACATAAATACTAATATGCCGGATATAGGACATAATAAACATAATAATAATGTCATAATAAATATAAACTGCATGAAGCATATTTCGTCAATCATCATTAAAATGAATACGAGTATTTTATGAGAGTGGTTTCATCATAAATTAGTCTCTAATAAAATTTTGTATTTTATCCATGAATAAGAATGTATGATTTGTGATGGTGTGTGTAACTACAAAGTACAAATTTATACTTAATGCCTTTTTCAATTCGATCTGTTCTGATCTTATAAACGTACACTGTATAGTCGCGTATTTATTCATGGACAATTTACAAGTAATATATATTCCAATTTTTTTACTCGAAAGGTAAGATGAAGAGCGTTTAGTACAGTCGAGGTTACAGTGTAAACTAGGTATAACAAAGGAACTGAATTTTTTTAATATATAGGAAATCTGGCATATACTTAGTAATTGTAATTGTGTACGTCCCCCTTTACCACAATTAATTATTATTATAATTTTTCTTTATATACGGCCACGAGTGTTCCAAAACAGCATGTAGATATTTTAAGAGGTGGTTGCTGAGGTGATTTTATGCAGAAAACTGCATATGAACATGTGCCTAAAATGCCTAGTTTTCAATGTACCTATAAGATGTTGAAACTTGTACTGTAAAGGTAATAATAATAATAATAAACGTATTTATTAATTGTATGCATATACATACATACCGGGTGACACAAGAAGTAGTTACCCCCCCCCCCATTTTTGTTGGCATTTTCATAGATGAAAATTTCAAAATTTTTTGGTGAAATAAATACACAGATTCTCATATTTTGACATAAATCATGTGTTAAAACCACTTCCGATTTAACCGGAAGTGGTATCAACTGTCTTATTTTAAATGAGAACACCCAATTTTTTTTCAACATTTGAAATCTACATAAAATTCCCTTTCTAATGATGTATAACACATTGACATTTGCTTTCAAGATGGCGGCGAAACATTACTTTTATATTAAATCTAAGTTGGCCATTGATTCGCCACCAGAAAACAAAACGTGGTTGGGAGGCTGTGGAAACAAAAAAATTATTTATTGTTGCTTTGCTGATAGCATTATTTGCAAACATTTGACATGCATAATGTCTACTAGGATCATTTTATTTTTTTCGTGTATTTGAAAACAAAAGTTGAATGTTTCACATTTTTTTTAAATAGGAACCTATGTTTTTTATGTGATGTGTGAATTCTACATCAAATTATCTTCATGATGATATACGACATGTTCCCTTTTATTTATTCCTTAGCAGTCAAATTCATCTTTGTCTTATTAGAATTGTGAATTGTCTTATTAGAATTGTGAATTTCACAATTCTAATAAGACAAAGATGAATTTGGCTGCTAATGAATAAATAAAAGGGAACATGTCGTATATCATAATGAAGATAATTTGATGTTAATTTATCATCTTTCTGATCTTTCAAATAAAAACAGATTAATATTTTCAGTTCATAATATATAATATAATAATAATATAGGTTATCCACATACTTTTTAAATATCTTATGAGAAGCAGAGTTTTTAATAGACTTACAATATGCTTTTAATATAATTTCATTTTTATTCAGTCGGAAATAATTATTATTTACAATTTTCTTCATATTTAAATTACTTCAAACATCAAGTTGGATATTTGATATAAACAGGTGCATAACTGAAGTGGATATTGGAAAAATATGAGCAATATTTGAACCTCAATATTTTTGGAAAAATCTTGATGTGATTTCTTGTGATTGCTAGCAAAATTCATTGGCTTTCGTCCACTGTAAATAGATTTTTTAAATTCTGGGTGTTTCTCGTATCTACAGGGTGAGTATCCAAGCCCTTACATTTATGTTTTAAAGTTTATCGTTCTCCCAAATCCCTGAAAATGTTTTTGAGATTTTTAAGACATGTTCGTTATGATTAATAAGTAATTCTAAAGAACCGATTTGTAAATTTATTTATAGCTTTGTTATTTTTAGAGATATAATTTTTTATCGAAAAAAGTCTTTACATTATTTAGGTCTGCATTTTAATACGATTGCCAATAACAATTTTTTCTACGATATTCAATGCTCCCAGCAAATGCAAATTAAACAAGTTATATAATTTATTGGGAAATTAATTGACAAGAGTCAAGAATTAATTAAAACTTTTTATATTTTTTTCCAATCTTCTTATATTCGGCACTTCGTCAAGAATCTCAAAATAATGTTTTATCAATTTTGATAGAATATTTCAGAGTCTTGGATAATATTGCCGAAACGGTTTCAGAATTTTTTAGTTATCTCTATATCATTAATCGAGATATATTTTTTTGTAAAAAAACGTTTAATTTGTGATTGAGAGAGCCACGATTCCTAAATTAGTTTTGAACTATCAAAGTCTAAGGAGACATATCGGTATGAATAAGACGGTCAATTTTTTCTACCATTGCCGCACTGAAAATGTTTTCAGGGGTGTCAAAAGTATGTATGTAATTATGTAACTAAATACACTCCATTGGGACCAAAATTAGTTAATTAAATAAACTTTTTTCATCTAATTAATTAAATAAATCTTTTTTCAACCTGATGTTATGTAAAAATTAAACTTTGTTATAAAAGCTTCAGCCTTTCGTTATCATCTCAACAAGAAAAAGTTATCTTGTTGGTCCCCGCTGGCAGTTATAACTGCAAGACATCTACTAGGCATACTTTCAATAAGGTTGTTTACAAACTGTTGAGATATGGCTTCCCACTCTTCCCGAATAACTAAAACAAGTTGCTCTAATGTCTGCACCTCGGTCTGCACTGGATTATGTCGAGAATGAATTTTTGGTGGCCATTCCATTCTTACAATTTGAGTTTGATCTATGGCTTCATTTACTATCCTTGTCTATGAGGCTTATTATAATCTACCAGAATAAAACTATCGCCAAAGTTTCGAGCACATTTAAAAACTTGTTTTTTATAATTCCCCACTACGCCTATGAGTTACAGGAGGCTAAATATGTTTAGGAGTATATCAAAACTTAAGGATATCATCCACCAGTTGTTGTGCTGCCACCACAAATATTTTTAAAAAACATACTTTTGACACCCCTGAAAACATTTTCAGTGCGGCAATGGTAGAAAAAATTGACCGTCTTATTCATACCGATATGTCTCCTTAGACTTTGATAGTTCAAAACTAATTTAGGAATCGTGGCTCTCTCAATCACAAATTAAACGTTTTTTTTACAAAAAAATATATTATTATCTCGATTAATGATAGAGATTACTAAAAAATTCTGAAACCGTTTCGGCAATATTATCCAAGACTCTGTAATATTCTATCAAAATTGATAAAACATTATTTTGAGATTTTTGACGAAGTGCCGAATATAAGAAGATTGGAAAAAAATATAAAGTTTTAATTAATTCTTGACTCTTGTCAATTAATTTCCCATTAAATTATATAATTTGTTTAATTTGCATTCGAAGAGGGTGCGCTGGGAGCATTGAATATCGTAGAAAAAATTGTTATTGGCAATCGTATTAAAATGCAGACCTAAATAATGTAAAGACTTTTTTCGATAAAAAATTATATCTCTGATGGTCGAGATGGTAGAGTACCTGCCTCTCACCCAAAAGTCCCGGGTTCGAATCCCGGTCGTGGCAATGGAAAATACTGTGAGAGGGATTTTTCCATTATACACGGATATTGGATGTGTGTCCCTTGTCTATAAATGTGTAGCCCCCTCCCGCACAAAGCTCAGCCTTCTGGGATAAAGGGGGTCGTAATTACATGTGGTGTATTTATTTATTTATATTTATCTCTAAAAATAACAAAGCCATAAAAAAACTTTCAAATCAGTTCTTTAGAATTATATCATATCATAACGAACATATGTCTTAAAAAATCCCAAAAACATTTTCAGGGATTTGGGAGAACGATGTAAGGGCCTGGATACTCACGCTGTAGATAAGAGAAACACCCACAATTTAAAAAATCTATTTAGGATGGACGAAAGCCAATGAATTTTGCTAATGATCACAAAAAACCGCATCAAGATTAATCATCTACTTCCAAAAATATTGAGGTTCAAATATTGCCCATATTTTCCCAATATCCACTTCAATTGTGCACCAGTTTAGATGAGAAAAGCATTTATTATTGTTAAAGAAATATATTTATTGTAAGCACTGAAAGACTATTATTAATTTCAACATCGCTAGTTTCATAATTTCATGAAAAATATCGAATTCATTTTAATTTTCTATTTGTCTCATATATTAATGATGAAGATTAAGATGCAATATCACTAACTAACTTGGTCATTCAAATTAGATTCAAAGTTTCAGATTCAGATTGCAGTATGGAATTTTCATTAATATAATTTATAGGTATGACGCTCTTCTCCTCGCTATTCAAACGGCTTAGACCATTGCATTGCACAAAACAGTGCATATGAGACCTAATTTTCTGCAAGAAAATGCTTTGATCTTACAACATGCCTTACAACCGAAGTTATCGACTTCAAAAGACTGTTAACGGTTTCACTCCTTTTGACAAATAAAGAGGCATTAGTTCGAATGTCGGCATTTGCCAACTGTTAATGTCATCAATTGGTGAATTGTAGGTATCATTTAACCATTATTGTACTTGGACGTAAATACAGCTACATTGACTGGAGACAGAGATAATAACTTGCAAACATTACTTGTCTTTTGTTTTTGATAACTTCTATACCGCAGGATATTCAAATCTTTTTTACTTGAGTCCAAGCCTTATAGAACTTGAACTGTTTCTTCTTTGTATGCTTTCAAAATACGAAAAAGAAATGTTATATTCATAATTCCGTTATTCAATGCTTCAAGGATAAAGCATGTTGAGAAAATATCAGAGAACGCGAAAAATAAGTAGACTAAAATTACTATCATCGTAAAGAACACGAATCTTAAAAATTAAAGAAAAGCCCATGACCAAAAGCTACAAGCAAGTAAAAACATTTTTCTTAATTAATTTTTTTTTCAAATGGACCAAGAGAACAAACAATAAATCAATACTATCTTCCAACTTCTTATTCCCGAACATTTTCGCTAATATGACTCCCTAAGAAGTGCTTTTCAATTGAACATTTTCTATTTTGTGAGCATATAATGTCCAAGAACTTTTCGGAGGTGCGAAAAACGAAATATTTACACAAATCTGTCTGCTTAGGCTACACCGTTTCCTTAATGGGAACCCTTTTGATTTATGCTCCATCCAACGAGTCCAAATATCTGCCTTTTAAATGAAAACGAGGACAAGAGAAGTCTAAGAAGCTGAGCCACAGAGCACTACGAATTTTCTGTTGTTAGTGATGTTTGTTGAATATTTAGCACCTCTTTTGGATAAAACATGTTAACAGTCAGGATTATTAACCTACATAACTATGGCTAATAATACAGTGCAGACAAGTTTTGAATACAGTGCTCCAAATTTTCATAATCAGTACTGATTTGTTCGGATATACTGGTCCTTGCTCATTTTATGTTCAAAACTGGAGTTAAAAATATACTCACAATCGCAGTACGTATATAATATTATTTTAATAGAAAACAAGAAAGTAACTTTCTTGCCAAAAATGCGCTACTCTGTTAATGAAAATTATTATTACTATAAATTTACGCGTACATTTGTAGGCTACAATGTAGAAGAACGAAGTAAATATGATTTATGAAATCAATCCTAAAAAGCACTATTATAGACTTTCACGTATGGTAATTTCATATGTGAGGAACATTCAGAAAAAAATTCAGATTGATGCCTACCGACAGTATTGACAAAATGTAACTTAGCATTTCTGTACACCTCTGACAAGGTGAATCACAAAGTTGATGACGTCTATAATATATTCAGCACATAAAGGTGCACAATGTATCAACAGCGAATGTACAATAAATTCAATTCCTCCCCACAATGTTGAAGTAGTTCTTGAATCATGGGAACTTGAGATTTACAACTGTAGAATACTATGTGAGATATAACTTCCAGAAGACTAACGTATTGACGCCCGACTAACAAACGAAACCATTTTATACACGCTTTAACATCGGTAGTAAAATTTTAGTATCACATTATAGGTGCTATTTGAAGACCTGACATTGGTGTTAAAGGGAATCTTCGCGCCGTACTCCGTTCTGACAATTTGCTTTGCAGCATCGGTCAGCAAAGTATAAATTGAGAGCTGTCTTATATATTTTATTGAATGTATTTTAGAATGTCGTTTACACGGTATTTTATTGTTTACTATGGTGTGTCGATCGCATATACAATAGAATAAAATATATATATACATCAATTCTTGATTTCAAAGGTATTCAAACATTAAAATATTATCTCCACGTTACGAATAAAATATTAGCCGATATGCCATTCCGTTTCCTTATGCTGGTCTGCCATTACAATTTAGTTAATTGATTTAAACTATATTTAGGTATTTCTTTAACATGAAATATGCTAACAGGTGTTTTATTTACTTATTTAGTTAATGCATATTTTCATCATCATTTTCACCATTCATACTCACGATAATTCAAGTTATTCAGTGCATTAATGGTATAGTTAGTTATGTTGGTATACAACTAAATTCGAAATATTTAGAGATAACTTTACGTAGTTTATTTGTACTAGGTGGAGCAGATTGGTACACTACTTTCTTTAGAGAGAAACTTTAAGGATTTTGCCTCGAGCGCCAGTCCCTGATTTAAGTGGAGGGACACCACTTTCCTCTATCACCGGTATGATAGAGAGTCTGGATAGCTACACTGAAGACATGATCGTATCCAGGGGTTTGGTACCCTGGGGGTCAGTGCTGAAAGAATATATGTCTGCACACCATGTAAGATTCTTGAAATGTTTAATATACCAAACTGAATAAAAGTATAATTAGTTACAAAGAAAAAAAATCCGTAATTCCGTAATAACTTCGAACCGTAAATAACAGTGGGCAAGCGAAACTAAAGCAAAAAAATAATAATAAATCGATTCGCATGCAAAGTCACACGATAGGGTATAAAAAAAATAAAACAACTAAGTAGATTTACTAGTAACTGTGGTAACTGTAAAAAAAATGTTATAAATATGGAAATTACTATCAATTGCTATCGCAGGAAGAAACCATTAGTTGAGTAAAGAAATTAGATACGTTATTATTATGTAAGTACATGCACATTTCAGCAGTAACGGCATATGCGATTGTCAAAACCAATTAACAAACATTTCATTACGAGTGTTAAAGATGACGGAATGAAGAATGACAACACAGAACTGATAAAGACCATTATAAGAAAATATTATTTTAACTGATGTATTAAAATAATATTCTCAACACAATTGGCTATTATTTTGAGCAGATTTATCAGAACTGTATCAACCAAACGAAGTAACAAGTGTTTGTAAATAAATATGCAATTATTAAAACAAATTTACAAATTAAAAATTAGCCAGAGGCATATTTAATTTAAATCGACTCGAATATATTGTTAATGTTAAAATGTTTTAATTGAAAGTCGGTGGGTCTGTTTGTTATTGAAATTATTGGGCGAGATTCGGGCTAATCTAGATCTTCCAGGCGTTAACAAATGCTTTAACCACCTGTTCAATGTGGATTTCTTTGCCAACCAGGCTTTCTGAATGCCCAAACAGCAAAAACATATCTTATCCTTTTATGATACGAACACAAAATTTCCCTCTATTACAAAACTTTAATTTTTGTCCTTGATCTACCATGCAGCGACACGCAAAGATAGGAACTCTTCAATCATCCAAGTGTTGGCAGACGCACTAGCCACCTGGTTGGTTTTGGCCTCTACACCGAGCATCTATTTGAGTACAGAAATGAATTGAAGGACAATACTAAGCTAAAATAAAACTGGAACAGACGTTGTTAGATTTCTAACAATTTACTAAATTACCTTTACAATTAAATCAAGTTAATCTTATGCACTGTTCAATTCCCATGGTTCGCGAAAAAATTACAATGCCCTTAAATTAGCAGGAAAATAAATTGGCTTACTTCTGAAAGCTAAAGTAGATCACGGAACGCCGAATAACAAATTGAAATCCTATTCTTACTATTTAACAGGTCACCCATTTCGCCTCCTGTCATCTTCAACTTCACTATCAGGAATCTGTTTTTCACGCATTGAGATCCTTAAATACTTCGAAATATTTGTTACAGGTCGAATATACGGTATGCAGAAAAGTAGCTGCTAAATGTTTAAAATCAATTAATACCTTATATGAACGTTATTTCAATTTTAAAAGTGCTTCACTACGAGATAGATACCTATGCAATTTAAAAACCTCTATTAAACTGTAAGTTAAAACTTGCTGAAATTAGCTGAGAGAAATATTATCTTACAGGATAGCTTTTCCTTGCTTCCTTTGAAGTTTCATTAACGGAATTATATTGTTACTCAAGTTCTATTGGATATCCCATATATCTGATCCCAGGGTAAACATTTTGTAATATTATACTTTTCCAGTCAGTTATACTGATATCATGTTCAATTTCAAGTCTGTAAGTAATTCAAAAGTGTGCTTTAAAGACAACGTTTCAAATTTAAGGCAAAATATAGCCATTCCAAAAAATTTAAATTATTTTTCCATCGCCACTGTACAAACTCCTTAACTATTTTAATTATATCTAATATAGCATATTCAATTTAAAAATCCGATCCGATTTTAGCGAAATTAACTGTTTGGGGAGATATTTTAGGTGATCCATACTTTTCGTCCACACTATTTACAAACTAGCTGTGCAGTATTCCACTCTGGCCATAGTAATACATTATAAATTTAATATTGGCATAACATTCAAATCGATATATCTTTAATTATGGGTACCTCGAAGGCGAACTGTAGATGTAATTGCTGTAATATATCTGGCTCTAGTCCTAGCCCATGTTGTTATACATCAAATAGCAGAATATATTGGCAATTATATAATGAGTTCAATATCATAAGTTTAAGACATATATAATTACTAATGGTATTTAATCAAAATCAGTGTCATGATAACGTAAGACTGGTTCGATGAATTTGGTATCTACATTTGTATAAATCAATCAAATAAATTGTCGATAAATATAGGGCGAGAAGGAGCAATGGAAGAGGCGGAGAATTTAAATTACTTTAAACTTACCTAACTACCTACTTTCTAACATAATTCTACTACATGTATTTCATTATTTTTTTATGTGGTGTGTTTGTTTTGAAAATAATTATTATGTCGTCTTACACCACGTTATTTTTATTGGAAATTTGAAAACAAGTTTAGTGTATTCTTAAATCAACCAGCTATTTCTTTTAATATTAAATACCAACAGAATAAAGCTCGGAATAAAGTTAGTAACTAAATTCAAAATTCTGCAAACACAGCCGAATACCTACGTAAACTAATTTTTCCTTAATGCGTAAATTGGTACTTTATCGTAGTAGCGGCATAATGAAACTGTATAGCTCATTGCTATTGAAATATATAAACAACGTTCATAAGTTATTTCTTCCTGTCCTATGCTAACGGCCTCAAGTTCATGCATTGTTTTTCCTTTATATCCTTCAAAACAGCCTCGCTCCATTTCCTCCTTTCTACCTCTCTTTCTTTTTCGTTCTGATATTTTCCAGCCAGCCTACGTATTTTACACTTCTGTCGTCTTCCGTTCTTTCGAAATGACCTAGCCACTGTAGTCGACGGGCTTTCATAGTTTTTGTTTGGTTCTTGATATAAATCATAAACTTCTTTGTTCCCAAATATTTTCAACCTTCTTTCAACCGAATATTCTTCGTGGAATCTTTCGTTCTCTTGCTTCTAATTTTAACTGCACTGTTTTATTCATTATCTATGCTTCACCGCCGTATGCCAGCGTTGGTCATAAGATAATCTTGTATTCTTATCTTTGCTTCCCGTGATACTTCCCTTCGACATTATGATTCTGTGGATTTCTCCTATATATCTGTAACTTTTTGGTATTCTCAAGTTTATTTATATTTCCTTTCATCATTTTGTTATCTATTAGTGTTCCTAGATAGACGTAGTCTTCTATTTCTCCAGTTTCCAATCTATCGCCGTTCCCTGTTTGTACCATAAGTACCTATTGACCGCTTCCAGCTTGTCTTTAAGTTCTATGTATTTGCTCTTGTTCGTATTAACTTGAGGAACCATTATATTTGCTGATACCACCAACTTGATTTCTACGTCTTCTAACTCCTTTATGGTCGGCGATATTAGCAGTATGTCGTCTGCATATCCAAGGCATTAATGGTTCTAAACAGCTATCTCTTTTTGCTTTTTCCAGGACCATATTAATTAGTATAGTCTTTAGAGGGTTTCACTTCAAACTCGTTTGATACTTTTCCATTAACCTTTACTGCACATGTTTCGCGTAATGTCATTACGACTAGTCTTATAAGCTTTTTTGGAGCTCCTTCATTGCTTCAACCATTCCATTTCTATTTACAGTGTCATATATAGGCTGCCTTAAAGTCTATAAATAGCATGTGTACCGGGACCTTATAGTCGTAACATCAAGTAAGGATTTGTTTTAAAATAGTTCGTGTGTCGTAGCTCTGTTTTTCCTAAATCCCATTTGGTACTCGCCTAGCATGACATCCGTATAAGCTTCTAACTTCCTTTTACTAGCGTCGCCAGAACCTTGTAAACCATATCTAACAGAACTATTCCTCTGTAGCTACTGCATTCTGTTACATCACCTTTTAAAAATATGTACAATACTTGTTTCTATCCATTGGTGCTGCATAGATTCAGTATTTCAGATTTCCTTAACCAGTTTATAGAGGTTATCATGCAGTATTTATCCTCCGTATTTGAGATTTTCCGATAAATGCCATTCTTCCCTGGACTTTTATTATTTTTCAATGCTAGTATATGGCTGCATGGTCAGTGACCTAATGCCATTAATAATAAAAAAAAAAAATGCTAGGATAATTTCTTCTACTTCCTCAGTCAGCGGGTCTGACGTATCCTCCTAATTTTCCTTCCTTTCCTCGTAGTGTTCCAGCGCTTCTTCTACTCCTGTGTTTAATAATTCCTCAAAATATTGTTTTCATCTTCAACAAAAATTTGCTTTTCGTTTTCCAGTAAATTCCCATCCTCATGTTTCGTTTTAATTTTCAGTGCATTTTTACATTCCTCATACTCATCACTTTTTCTTATGCCTATTGTTAAATTATTTTTGGTCGCTACTCGCTCCTTCCATTTTGTTCCACTTTTCTTCTATTCCCGCTCCAGTGTAAGTGCCATTATATATTATATGTATACTTCTTTAATATTTTCCCTGTAGTTAGATACTACTACTTTCTGTTGACAATCTTCCCTATCATGTATGTCCCCTATCGAAATAGAGTAATTTTATTTCACACTTAAACAAAACTCTCGACGAACAATTTAAACAAATTGAACTGTCATTATTGTATTTTTCTTGTATTTTTGCTGTTGAAGGAAAACTAGTGTATGTAACATATTATTGGAAATTACTACTACTCTGTGTACAATCTGCTTACCAGCTTACCATTACCAGAGACTACAATAGTGGTATTATGACAAATCAACAAGACCAGTAATAATTATGCCGTGAAAGAGAGCTGCTATTAAATACAATCGAAAGATATCCAAGACTCAGGGACTTTGTCGAGTGAATTGTATTATATCAGGGAAGCCTTCTCTTTTCCCTCAATTTTCTTGCTATTGTTTACACACTTAATCGAATATAGCACCGAGATTTACTGGGATTAGCTCCCTATTTCTACCAGATTTTCAGAGAGATTTCAGGTATCAATTAACGTTCCTATGATACTTAATCTTATATTAATTAACACACGCAACTTTTAATGGATTCTTTCAGTCTTTTTTGTTATTCCAACGAGATTTTAATTACAAAATTAATCAATTGTCCTAAGTATGAGTGGCAACTCCGTATATACAAAAATGCCTGAAGTATTCAATGTGCCAGATAAGGATTATAATGTAATTATTTGAAGAATATTGGCCTGAAATAGACACTAATTAAAAAAGGCTTTCGTGACGTTTGAGTCCCATGACACTAATCCCTTCGAAATTTGTATCGGCGCTTTCTCGAAATAATTGACTTTTTTCTCTTGATACCCGTATTCTTAATGTGTTCTTTTGCCATAGTCACACAATAAAATATCTAGTTATTATGATTATTTTAATACCGATCCAAACATAAATTGATATCAGATAAACTAATTGTTTAATTTTGTTTTTAAAACGATAACACCCTATAATTACTATTTGAAATGAAATATGAATTAAGTATTTTCTTACAAAATATTAAATTAATCTGAGAATTAATTAACTGAAGTTGTTATCAAAAAATTTAAATTTACAACATTGTTTAACAAATTTCCTGCAAACTATTGCACTGGAAAAAAATCAATATGTTCCCTGTAAAAGAATGCTGTAATAATCGGTACGTGTAACTGATATTAATTTTCTTTCAAATAAAACGAAGATGTCGATTTGTAGGACATAAAATTTCAGAAATCATTTCACAACACTGTAGCAATCCGTTATTAACTATAAAAGTATAGAGCAATTTAGTGCCCACTAAAAATTCTAGTACGCTATTAGACAACAGTACAATATGTTCCACAATATTGGCTTTCTGTACGTCTATACATTTTCCCAGATAATCGTATTTCTTGTGTGGCTTCATAAAATATTTAAGTTACAGAGCGTATGCAAACCTCTCATAAAATTCGTCGATCTCGATGTGAAAATGTTATTTGAGTAAAAGTTATATATGAAATGTAATTCTGTATGTATAGATATGAAATTGGATTCAACTGTGTGCAGCAGGTTGGATTTAAAGTGTTTGTTGAGAATCAACAGTTATTTTATAGAGCTAGACTAAATTTGATTTAATTTAAGTCTTCAAATAATTTGCATAAAATAACACTGGTGCTACAATATTCTTCAACCAGATGCCAGATTGAATGACATCCATGTTACTAATTTCATTTTATCTGTCAAAACTTTTAAGGTTCTTTTCCTTGTAGAAATTACAAGAGAATAAAATTATCAAAGCCACTGAAATATGGGAGTTTAAAAATCAAAACGAAAGATGTAATGAAGGACAGGTTTCGAAAAAGTAATAAAAAATTGAATTATTTGAGAAAAATGCATTTTTGGAGAATTATTTGCATAACGCTATACTTTATTATAAGATATTTAGTAAAAAGAAAAGTTTGGGTCACAGATGGAGCCTATAGAGCTTAAGTGATTTTTTCAAGGTGATTTAATTAGTTTTTTGAAAAAGTTGAATACTTAATTCATAAATGGCATGACCGATTTCAAACCGGGAAAGTTTGATTACTAAAGTCTAAAAATGTATATTGGAGGCATAACATGCTAATTATATTTCACAACAGGCAACATGAAAAACTCAATTCTTCACTGAAATTCGACATAAAGTCACTATTGTACATCGGATCAAAATGATATTAAGTCTAATTAAAACGTAGTTAGTCAATAATTTTTCATAAAATAATTCATAGCACTTAGTCGGAAGCGGTTTTTTGGGAATGTATCAGCCCATATTTATTAGGTATATGTCATCCAAGAATTATTCTTGCTCACAGAAATTTTTATATCGTGACCACTTGGTCAATTTCAGACGAAATAATAATTAAGTTAATCGAATGCCTTTTCAAGAGGTGATGTTCATTTAAATTTCTAACATTCGCGTTCAATAAATAGAAAAAAAAATCAATATGTACCCCGCTTTTGCTATTTAGTCAATACTTAAATAGTTACTAAAATAGTATCAAAATGTACCCCTCAACTTTCGAATACAGGGTGGTCCCTAAAAAGGACAAGGTCTACTTATTATATTCCTCCAAATGAAATCGCGGAGGTGAAATCATTCGTCGTACAAGAAAAATAATATGGGACATTCGCAGAATTCAGTATGACTTGATTTTTAATTTAGTAATCGAACTTAATACTTTGACTTCAAAGACATTTTGTTAAAAAGTGCGCTTGTTTCATTAATAATATAGCATATTTTTCTGTAAATGAATATTTTGACAATAATAATTATACTTTTTAACAAATTAATGTGCTGCTTATATGAATCGAGCTACCTGACAAATTCTTTCAATTTCAGCACTCGATTTTATAAAATTAAAAATCTCATCTCCCATCAGATAATCCATAATGTACTGTAAGAATTTAATATAAAATCCATGGTGATTATAATTGGTTATGTCTCCATAAATTTTCGCTTATCTTGTTTTCTGCATGACATTTCACAATAAGGGAATTTGTTAATCGTTCGAAATCTTCATCTAAAATCTTTTAACTGCCTTCTTTTTAAGTTGTTCTTTGTTTACCTATTCTAAAAAATTATACGTAATTATAAGGCCTATTCATAAGTCAAGATTATGTATGCCTGTTGTGAAAATTATTATAAAATCCAAATATCTACGAGATAAGATACAGTTTATTTCTTATTTAAAATCATGTTAATTAATGTAGCTTTTTTCAAAAAGGCTCTTCAGTTAAATTTAAGTCTTAGAACTTTATAGCTATTGCAGGATTTAATTATTGAAGAAAATAAATAATTGATATTTTTTTGTAATAACTTACCTTTAAGCCAAGTGATGGTCTCTCAGCAGGAGCTAAAAGCTAATATACATATAATAGTTTTTATTCACGTAACTCTGATAATGCCATGCTTCTTTTTATTTAATAAGTAAATATCAATAAAATACCATTATTTTAAGCAGAACTATTAATTTCATGAAAATTAATATACAAGTCTGGCCACTCAGTTGTTTCGGATACAGTTCAGTAAGTTGCACACATCTCCCCTGATTGGAACCGGTCGACGGTCGACGCTCCGTCTCAGACTAACGTGATTATGAGGCGCAGTCGAAGTTGTTAGGGGAGTTGGTGCAACTTACTGAACTGTATCCGAAACAACTGAGTGGCCAGACGTGTATATTTTTTCTTTTAAATGAAGCACAATGTATATTTTTACATATTTAATTTGAGGGAAAACTCTGTCGAGCAATTTATGGCTTTTTGATTTTTATTGTAATACCGAGTTATCGTCTGCTGACATACGCAGCCATACTAGAAGATCATTTTAAACAATTACTGTAACTGATTCTTGAATAACATACCACAGAAATTAGACAACCCTCAAATCCAATGCTAAGGCTATCTGGAAGGGGGTTACACATTAGAAAAACGCAGACCAACATCAATTTTATGAATTGTTTATTCGAATAGAAACACAATAAAATATTAATTAAAGTTAGAGAAATCTTACCGAGGCAACTGTGGACGGACCCAGAAAAAAATACTGTTTATACTTTTAAATAATGTCACTTCAGTTATAAATAAATAATCAAATATTTTGCTGCTTAGCTTTAGCGTAAAATGTCTGAAAATTTAGATTTTAGATACAGGACATTTTCATTAAAAACATTAAAAAAATTAAAAATTACCATGCCATGTAAAAAAATTAAGAGAAACCTCTTTACAATTCAGTAAATTCGCGCTTGTATAACATAAGCAGAATTTGGTTGTTGTGTCGTTTAAGTGCATCCCTTGATTACGTATCTGCAAAATGTGTTTTATTAGTCAATACTGATATCCACACAACTAATTAATTTAGTAAACTTTATCCTGATCAAAATGTTTTCATTTTTTAAATAATTCTGCATCGCCGCATCGGAAATAAAAAACCTAGAAAATGTTGGAAAGATAATTTAACACCAATTTTCCAACCATACAAATAGACAGGTCCTTTAAATATTACCTTAGGGGAGCTCCTATGACAAATCATTCTGTATATTTAAAAATACTTGCACATTTTGGTACTGTACCACTACCCATTAAATTTGAATCTTATTAATAAGGCCTATTTTGAACCTGAGAATTTAAGACATGGGATATTGGTATACCCTGTATATAAAATAAAATGTCAAATTTACACCATATTAATACAAGAGAACCCTAAGTGTATACATAAAATATCATATTTTATATCTAGGAAGGATTGTACACTTTCCGTATAAATAAGATAATATGAGTTTGACGTGATAGCGAATATGGCATATAAAATCCATATTGTCAAAGGCAATTTAAAATTTGTTCAGCTACAAAGGAATAACGTAATCGTAAAACACGCTCTTATATATTTTATGTCAGATTTAATATAAGAATAATGCAGTATTACGTTTACTTTATGTAATCAGATATTTCATAAGTGTTCTTTATACTACTAGTTTTCAAACCCTCGAGAATTGTAATAATCTTTACATAAAATAAAAATTTAGTTAAAATTTTATCGTGTTTATTTGTTTAAATTTTATTTACGGTTTAGTTGGTTTTGCATGTTAAAAGATGCATCGAAACAGAAATATCAAAGAAAAAAGGGGTAAACATACGATTTATGTATGTATGTATTTAAAATAGTAATAAACACTATTCACTAGTATCAATGAAAAATAAACACTACAAAGACGGTAAAAAACATTGTCGTAACTGAAGCTAAAAATAGATGAAATGCAGGTAGTCACTGCGAGAGGGCGATACTGTTTATTTGCTCTTTCTTCACTGACACAACTGGTTTTAAGTATTAAATGTATTTGATTATTAGGAGCGAGAAGAAATATTCAATATCGCCCTGGTAGTGACCATCCATAATTATGTTAAGAAACTTAATAGGGTAATTATAACACTGTATAATATATGAAACTGCTGGTGTTCCAAACGCATGGTAATGCAATAAGCTATCAGTGAAAGAATTTTATATTACCATGAACATTTATTACTGGTTTACATATTTCACAAAATAATAATTTCTGACTTTATGAAGAGAAAAGCTGTAGGTATAGCAATACTTAAGAAATTCGAATTGGTAACCAGTGCTGTAAGTATTAAATTTTTCTAAGAAAAATGTACGTTTGTTTACAGCATTTAAGATGTTTCATACGCATAATGATTATAATTAAATATTGTTTATCAGAGGATTAAAATTTTAATTTTTTTGTTGCTAAACGAAAGTTCATTAAGTTATAATCAATAAGGGTGAAAAATGTCCCTCGTATTGTAGATAGCCATTGTAATAATGGAATGTCCAACATAAAGAATACTGAGATTGAAGCAGTATTGAATTTTATGAATGAAATTTTTTCTTTATGATGACGCTTTTGGTCAAAGTGTCGACGAAAGCATATCAGATCCTTCAGAAGTGGACATGGACATATATGTTGACTATAATAAATGATGGTGTATGCTATTCAACCGTCATGTTTCGAGAAAATTAATACTTGTATATATTAAAAATATCTTAACGTCAAATAGTAAAAAAAAGGTTGAGCTTATAAAAACTTTATTTTCGCTATCTAGAGATACTAACCTTTATCAGATACATTTTCCAACGAAATAGTAATATGCATAAATAATATGCAAATACTTCAAAGCAAGCAACTACACTAACAGTTTAATTACTAAACTGGCAAAGATAAGACGGCGACTTCCACACTGCTATTTACAATCGTCTTTTGATTTAGTGCTGTTAAAAGTTTTGAAATTAGCTGCTGTAGCCTGCACTCATGTGTTCTTAAGTGAATGCACATAATGCTAAATGTTGAAATAAATATGTTTTTACAAAATTAAATGTATCGAAGGTTACTTTAAAAAACAAAGGCAAATTAAATTATTAAACATATTTTATTAAAAAATAAAATTTGAATATGTAATTTTTATAACTTTTCCTACGTTTTAACTAGTACTTTAAATATATTTAAAACTGACCTATTACTACTAAACTGTTAACACGTAGGAACGAATAACATAAGGGATTTCTCCAATCATTCTTATCAACTTGCCAACGCTGGAATTTTTTGGACAAATCTGAGATCCTCATTAAAACTTTAGATGGAGAATAATACTTAGGTACGTATTATTCTTGCCCACTCAATCTTAGCTTTCAATCAATAGATGATTAAGAATAAAAAACCTTAATTGCGTCTGCTTTAATTACATTGCGATTGCGAGGTTTAAAATTTTGCTTAATTTGTTCTATACTGCCTTTCCCTTTTGTAAGTTGAATCAATAGAAGGGTTCCTTCAATTTGAAAAGCTACTTGTGTTTTCAGGCAGAAGTGCGCCAAAAACATTTTTCCATCGTAATTTATTTGGGATATTAAAATATTAATTTACGTTATTTCGAGCGATGTTTATTATTTCCAATAAACCGGAATGGGGACGATAAGTAGCGCAACTTAATCTAAATTAATTAGATTGTCAATTCCTATAGTTTGTAATGGTAAAAAATTTAAAATTTATTCTTACCCCGCATTTTTTTTCCAATCCCGAACCAATGATGGCTTCTCATAGGTACATCACGATGTTAAACATTAGACCTCTTTCCATCTTAGAATGCATAGAAAAGGACTATTTGTTTGCTCGTTTGTATTATTAATATTTACTGATTCAGATGTTTTTGATATGCTTATATTGTTTGCAAACAAACAGTGGATGGGATATTTCAGAATATGATTTGGTTTATTTGTATACTTAGAAAAGCGAGAGAATATTCGACTCGACCAAATATATCGTAGATGATAACGTTATTTAGGTTTTTGTACGTTACGACAATACATTATGCAAAGTAAATTGATGATAAAATATATGTGACAGAAACTGATGCTTCAAATATTTCTTATTAATAATTTTTCTAAGGCTTGTATAATACCTTCTATATAAATACCATTCTTAGCAACGATTTTATGCAATTCGACAATAAATAATTTCACAAATTCGTTTTAAGCTAAAATATTTTTTATTTTAATGAAAAATCTCAAAACAGCATTTTTATTGTAATTGTTCTTACATTGAAGTCGAACTTACAAGGTGACCCATATCATTATTTCAACAGCTGAGTTAAGTATTGCAATATCAACTAAATTTTGCATTAAAAACAAATCTTAATCTGTCTTAAAATATATTTAGTTAATAAAAAGTATCCCCTTTACACCATCGCGCGTCTATAATGTTTCTTATAAGGTAAGCAGTGTTATGTGGGAACTATATAAACGAAATTTCTCCTCGAATGATTTTAAATTAAGGGAACTGTTAATAATTAATGTACGATTATAATCAATGAATACTAAGTGGAATCTATTATTATATGAAATAGCGCCTCAAACCGTTAAAGCAGGAGTCTGTGCCCTATGGCGTTAAAATTATTCGAAACTAACCCTTCATACTGTTGACGATGAACATTTACTTTGACATTATTATCCCAAACCTCAATCCAAAATTAATCCCTAATGCTTATATATCTGCAAAAATTGGTGAATTCTAATTAGTGGTATAATGCTTGGTTGTTAAGAAATAAATTCACGTTTAACTGCACATAAGACTGAATTGTAATAATCAATGATGGAAGACATGCAAGACTAAGGATTCCGTTGCCACCTCTTGTATAATTAGTTCAAAGTTGAATGATATAACTTACATCAATGTAGAACCAAATATACGGCTGTCTAGTGTATACCAACCTAGTTGCTAGTTGAGTCAGTATTGTATCATGACCATTAAACTTGTGCAAAACTTTATAGAATCCGAGGTACCAGTGACACCTCTGGAGAGCACAAACTACAAAATGCTCTTAAGATGATCCAGAAGTACGGGTGAGCCGTTAGCATTGAAGTCGACTTGACCAAGAATGCTTTATTATATCTAAAGAGAAAACTATGCGGGAATTATCTGATAACGCTTAGCTTATAAATTAAAGCATTGTTTGATTCGTGGTTGTCTTTATGATCGTCGTATACGTCATATTCAATATTGAAGACCAAAATTAACTTATTGGAGAATCAGAGAGAAAAATTGGAAAACAGAAAAACAATAAAATAGTTAAGGATAATTTTACTAATTAAATTATTTATTGATAATTTGTAATAACGGGTCTATTAAATACAATCCACAGTATGTGAACAAACTGTTTAAAATCACATGTTTATTAGATCGTTCCACATGCACACCGGCGAAAGTCAGTTACAACATACAGTATAGTATTAGAAAATTGTCGTGACAAATTAGCTTGTGTAGTAATCACTTGTCCTAATTATTATCTTACCTTATCTCAAATTTGCCCTATATACATATTTATATTCATTATATACAAACAGTGTGCTATGCCAAATTCTCTTTAGATTCGTCATAAGAATGTCAAAGTCAGAGAGAGGAAACGGGAGCGAGAGAAGCCTATTAAGAAATTAGTTTGTATAACTTAAACAATTTGCTTTAAGGACTCGACATTATTTGATTTAAGGACTGTCATTTATTTAAAATAATTCCAAGATTAACATTAATATCTCATAATATTTCAGTTCATTTAAAACAGTAGTTTTGATATTTCGTGTATAATTTTATATTTTGTTAAAATTATAACACGTCTGATGCTCTAAATAATAAACTTGCAAATTGAGATTTATCGTTTTCTAAAGGTTGTATATCCTTTCAGTCTGTCTACGACACAAAATACAAAGGATTCAATTTTATTAAAAACTAATTCAATTAGAAGCGGAGAATTCGAGTCGGGAGTTTCAAAGGGCTTTTTGAATTAGTTGATATTAATTTTCGTACTCTAAATTAACTGTATATTCATATAAATTCTATTATTTACTACAGTTAGATTCCAATTGAGCTTGTAACCCCATAAAATTATTAAAGTTTCCGACGCACCTTCCTCATAAATGTTTTACGTGGCGGTTAGGTCAATTTTCCGATTTAGGGTTCTTAAGCGAAACATTAAATATGTCGGCGGAAATAAATGCACATAAAATCAGTATTTGAACAGCCCATAAACCTGGGCCCATGATCCATCACGTGACCTTTGCCTTTAGGGAGATAAAACGCACAACTAGGAAGTGGTTGCTAAGGAAAAAGTAAGGATTTATGGGCTCGTGATAGAGGGAGATAAATTTAAAACTCTACTAGTGCGAAATATTTAATACTTGTACATTATAGATAATGTTTTTATCGTAAGGTATAGCTTTCAGCAGCGATTACGCCAGTAATGTAATACAATAAATAAATTTCACTTGATGTCACGAGTTGAATGAGTATTTGCTCATATTGTTTGTAGTTTGTTTGTGGCGGATAGTTAATATTCATTGAACTTAATTCTGGGAATCACGCCAAATTCTAAAAAATAAATAGAAATAAGAAAATTGCCAAAATATGTCAAGATAAAAGTGTAGTATCAAAGGCAAACCTCAACAGTTTGCCCCAGAAAATCACTGTATATAGTTCTAAATGAATATAAATACAATATTGTTATCTAAAATTCGTATCATATATTATATAATATACATTTTGTTATTATATTTTCTAGTGAAAATCACTGATACGAATTTTAGATAACAATATTGTATTTATATTCATTTAGAACTATATACAGTGGTTTTCTGGAGCAAACTGTTGAGGTATGCCTTTGATACTACACTTTTATCTTGACATATTTTGGCAATTTTCTTATTTCTATTTATTTTTTAGAATTTGGCGTGATTCCCAGAATTAAGTTCAATGAATAGTATTTGCTCAGATCACAGAATTTAGATCCTAAGGGATAGGTATTGAAAATATAAAATAGCAAACATTGAATTAAAAGATATTTTTAGTAGAATGTGGTCATGTAGGTATATACTAATAATATGGTAAATTAAATAATTCTAATTAATACTAGGAATTGGAAGAAATGTTAAATAAAGTAACATTCAACTTAACAGGTGATGTCATTTTCATTCAAAGCTTTGCATAGTTTCAGCAAGTCACTTATGAAGTTATCGTAACCCAACTTCCTGAACAAACTAGAAGCGCAAACGTTGACAAGAAAAACAAATCAATCATTAACTTCTTGGGCAGGGTCATTCGTATGGCTCGATTTTGGTTTGAATACAAATTATCCAAAGAAGTTTTGGGTGTAGAAATAACATGAGTCAAAATATATTGGTTCTTTATAAAATAATAAAACTCTTTTTGTACCAACCTAGACCTGCTGAGGAAATAAGTAACTCTATGGTTCGAGGTGGAAAGGATGGTTGATAAAGTAACGTTTGAAAATTGTCGAAAAACATGCTGTACTATTTATGAAGCACCACTCCCTCAATACTGCCACAACTAGAATTCAAATTTCAGTAATAATATATTTTAGTAGCTTATTTGTTTGCTGCGAATGTTCTTTCAAAAAGTCGGTACAGTGCTCTTTCATCTTCATGGTCATTAATCAGTTAACGGAGCATCCCAATCAACGCGTCCCAGTATAATTTTTAACATTCAGTTAGAATACAACATAATTGAAACTATTGAAATGCTGATGTTTGAGCGCAGTAGTAGAACAATTATTACAACCTCGTATATATTTGAAATTCAGGAAGAGTAAGCAAAGCAGCGTCCTGACAGAACCACGTAGGTGAAATTGCAGTCAGATTACGTGTTGATTCTATAATATGCATATATATTACGGTTTTCAAGTTTGTAGAGCGGAAGCCGACGAAATATTGACTTTGCTTAATAGTGCCGCCTAATTTGAGTTTCTGTCAATATTGACTTTACTTGCACACGCTGCATGCTGTAATCATCCTCTAATGATTCTATTACGAATGGAGAATTAATTAAATCGGTTAGAAACAAATGCCAAAGCGCCTAATAATGAGTTTAGCATTCGGCGGGGTTCATTTAGTACGCTTAAGTAGCTTTTTGCCGGATATGCAAACTCTCCTGGTCTGAACCTCGGAGCGCTAAACACGATAAATGTTTTTAAATCTTTTTTCTACAGTACGCAATTTAGAGTTTAAGCAATATAGTTTTCACTCTCATTTAGGTATTGTATACTTTTATTTAGGATTGGGCGGATGTGCAGATCTAATGTTAATCTGTTGCGAGATCTGTTGCTTTTAGGGTGACCAAGCTTTTATGTGATTATATTATTTTTTAAAACAAAAGGAAGAAGTAGGCCTGGAATTATTATACAATGAAGAATTTCCTCAATAATCTAAACTGACAGACATGAAATTTAGAACCAATTAACTAAATAGTCGGTTTTTATAACAGATTAAATGCTTACAATATGATAAATATAGCAAAATTATATAAATAAATCAAGCATATTGTTTATATACTTACTATTTGTTTATTTCCTGAGCAACTACTAAGTGTACTTTTTGTTACAGGTATACAACCAATAGGGCCCATAATTAGTATAAAAATATGTAAGTATATTAATAATATTAATAATAATAATAATAATAATAATAATTGTGCCCACTCAGAAACTGGCGGCGGAAATTAATTCATATATTTTATGTTGATGATCTTGAACTAGATATATCATCTCCAAAGAGCGCAGACTTCAAAATGCTCTTAAGGTGACCCAAAAATTCACACGGACCTTTTATATAGATTTCGGTCGTCCATCTCAAGAGATGATGATCCTGCATTCTCTGAAGATGCGCAGCTTCCAAATGGAAGCATTTAGTTTTAGTGTCATGCGGTAATTGAAACAACCAATATTTGTTTGGGTGCACAACAGAACTACATCCAAGATGTGAAATAAATAACAGCTTTCTACATGGTAAATCCAGACCTCGACTCCGAAAGGCTTGGTCAGATACCTACAAGATTATGCAGCTTCATGGAATTAATCCAAAATTGTTCGTGCCACAAGTTTACTTTTTACGTCAACAGGGGAGCCGAAGGCTCTCAGAACTCGAGTGTATGCATGGCAGTTTAACACTGAGTATGGCATGCGATATTATGAGGGACTTGGATGCACTTCCGCTGCTTCTAAACTGTAGGAACTGGAGAACGATTATTCAAGGTAGCAAAAAGTGCTGCAGATGATTACTCAGTCAAGTATTTGCCATCAGTAAAGGAGACTTCGTACTTGGTAGATTGTTGAATTTCCATTTAATTTTCTGATAAATAAATATGTTAAGGCAGCGCAGCACGTCTATAAACCTACGCATAGTGTCTATAACTACATAGAAGCTTTCGGTGTGTCAAAGACACACATTTTTAATGTCAGATTGGTTCTCGAGGAATTTATTGCGACATGTCAAGATGGTGTCACTAACATTATACTTATATACTTGTGATGACTCTAGAGATTTCTGATTTCAATTGTAAGATTTTCCGGACTCACTCATTCATTAACGTTCTGCATGTTCCGTCTATAGAACCTCAGGATTCTATAATTGAGAAAAAAAATCTGAATCAGCTCAATGCATGACATCGGCTAAGTCAAAGTTCACCTTAAAGCAGGAGAAGAAGCCGAACGAAATCTCCAGTACGAGTCCGAACTTCTGCATCCAGGCTACTAGATCAAGATGGTTGTTCTAATATTGGATATACTAGAGGTTAAGAAACCTAGGCTGCTTTGGGTACTGACGACTTCTTGCCTGCCAAAAATCAACAGAGTGATTGGCTTCTCAAATGCAGAAAGCGGTAATTTTAGGGCCCCTCTGCTTAATTTACAATCAGTGACCCTGCGAGATGTGAAAAGTGGCTGTAGCTAATTCGTTGGTACTCCCTAATATAATCTGGAGGCCATATTTTGTTGTGTACCGCATTAGAAGAGCGTGTACCTGTATAATTGTATGTCTTCTTTCGAATAACTGTAGACATCATTCTTCTCAAATGATTTGCGACCAATACTCTTATTTACTCAATACTTGAATAATTTCTAATTTTGCTAAAAAAACTGCTACTTATATAATAGAATGAGTTAGACAAATATATTCTGCGAGCGAGTTTACATTTTTCGTCGCATATTATGCTAAATAAAACTTTTCGATTTCCACACCAAAATTTGAAAATAAACCATATACAAAGTAAGAGAGAAATTCAAAAATACATTTATCTGTCTGAGTTCATATTTATAATTCACTAGTGTATTGTATTATATTATTATGTTTATTTCACTTTTTTGCAAAGTAACAACCAAAAGAAATATGAGAGAAAAATCGTTAAATACTCTGTATCTCATTAACGAAGGGTCAACGAGATTTTGGGCGATTTTGTAGACGATTCTGATTACTCTCAGTAACCGCAATCTCTTTATGACAGACAGCGATTACCGAGGATAATCAAAATCACCCACGCAAAAAACTAGTCCCTTTTGTGATACAACTCTTTATATGTATGTAAATAAACGTGAATGCTTGCTGAATTGTTATTGTGTTATAAATGGAAGTAATAAAAATGCACTAAATTTTTATTGCATTTATTTGATTTTTGAAATAGGTATATCCCTATCGATTACTTTTGGTTATACTTAATCATAATATCGGTTGCACAATAAAATGTTTTACACTAAAAATAAAAAATAGAAACAAATGATAAAATACATTATTTGAATGAAACTTGGTAAATGTATGAATATTATCACTGTAGATTATAAAAATTTATTTTACCTCCTCACAAACACAAAATATTTTTGAGATGATAGGTACTACTTTATTTCTCATGTTTAATGTGTTTCTACGCTTAAAATTAGAATAGTCTGTTATTTTATGGAATTCTGGGTATGATGTTCCTATTAATTAGTAATATTGGAAATGTTCAACGCAAATTCTTAAAGTATTTCGTCTATAAATATAATGGAGTATATCCTGAAATAGGAATTTCCCATGATGGTTTGCTTCAAAGATTTTATGTTAATGATTTGTGTACTAGACGTATCCATTCAGTACTTTTCTTATATAATATTCTCTGTGGTAAGTTTGATTGCCTTGAAATTCTCGGTATGATCAATTTTCACGTGTCACCCATTTTCACACGCAACATAACTCTATTCTATTTGCACCTAGTACACCTAGTACAAATATACCTGTTCAATTTCTTACCAAAATAAAAATTTGGTTCGATCATAGATTTTCATAACAATAAAGATAACCCTGAGATACACTACAAAAGAGGCTGCGCATTTAAGTCTTATTTGGTGGACCAGTTGACAATTAACTAAATAATAACAGAATAGTTAATGCACTTTAGAATCAGCACAGAAAACAGCAGCCTAGGTTGTGTTGAGTTCTTGCTGAATTGAAATTTAAAATGTTATTTTAACTAATGAAATGCGTTTTCCGCATATGCTAGCGTTTTGCTCGTTTCCCGCTAGCGTAAAGACTCATTTGCTTTTATTTGTGAAATGTAACCACAAACTACTTATTTACTTCAAACTTATTTAAATATTTAAATAAAAAAGCGGGCAACTTTTAATTTTTAATGATTACAAAGTGAAATACACTGTTTCGTCATTGTTTTTTTTATTCAACTACGAATGGGTTCTTTGATTTATTTGTGCTGTGCATTTTTCATATTTTGTTGGGAATTGAGTGAAATATAAAGTTAAGGAAAGATAAAAATGCGGTATGACGGAAGTTGAGAATATTTTATGTTCTATAAAATATTAAATAAAATCACGCAGTTTTTGTCAAAGCACTAAAGATTACACTACATACATTTTACTTTAAATAATATATATCTTCATTTTATACATGAGAAAACGGAGAGAAGCGTACTGAAATCTGACAAAGAATAAGCAAATCATATGAGTGTTATTGTTTGTTACCTGCCCAAGTTACCAGAAATACCCTCCGACAGCCAGAAAATTAAAGTAAGGAAAAGGGACCTACAGTTTATAGCGGAGCTCGGATACTTCTTACCCCTATCCATAACTGTTGAACGTTACTTTATAGTTTTCTTCTTGAACACTAAAGTTGGTGAATTAAACAATTCAATAATCTACCTTCCCAGAACCCTGTTGTTCCCAAACCTTTATGAGCAGGGTAAAATATATATCTGCTCAAATAATATGTTTTCAAGCATAATTCATTTGCATTAGATATCAGTTTTAAGATTATTTTACACCATGAATTAAAATATTCATACAGTAATCATGAATCTTTCATTTCCGTTGGACTGAGAAGCGCTTAGAAGTGCCTCTATCAAATTAAGCTCTAAAAAGTTTATGATCAAAAATATATCTCGTTAATATCAATCCACACACTGCCAATGTTAAAACTAATTAGAGCTGACTCTTTTATTATCAGATTAATGAGAGTTTTGGTGTCCACACCCACGCCATAACTGATGCAGGGTGAATAAAATTTCCGGTTTCATTATCTTTGGGAGGAGGCTGTTAAAGGGTGGAAAGGCTAGTATATGGAGCAAAACAAAGCAGGCGTGTGTACATATAGCTGGTTTTATCGGAGCGCTTTTTGACACCTCTCGCTGTTTTGTTCTGTAGCTTTGTCACCGTCGATAGGTTTGGATAGGTTATTATATGTGGAGAGGAGTGATGTTTCACCTTGATTGCTATACTGCCCGCGTTTGTGGCAATTCTGTAAAGCTCTAAAATAAAAATAGTTCGCGCCAGAGAAATAGAAGACATTTCCCATAACAGCATTTACTGCTACATACTGCAGAGAAAAGAGTATTTCATTTTTGATACATAGTAACTCGAGAGAAATTGTGTTGTTGCTCGTATAGAGTAAATCTGAGGCGATACTAAATTTAAAAAGGTGATTTTCTCATGTATAGTACACATACAGGTCTATTGTTATATTTTGCTAAACTGGTTAAGAATTGCAAGTCACATAATTAAAAATTCTTTTATTACAGTTGTTGTTTCTTGTTTCTTTACATTCTTATTCCATAAGAATTGCAACTGCGTGTTTTTACCCCCAAATTTCCTACTTAGTTCCTACATTTTAATAAAAGCTTGTATTTTTTTCCTTTTGTTTTTTGTTATTGTTTTATTTTATTTATTGATTTGATTTGTCTTTTACAAATTAAGCATACAATTATTATTTACAATCTTTTCAAATTTATTTTAAAATAATTAAATTTGGAATCGAACAAAGATATTTTCAATTTTTTTTATAAAACCAAAAAAATTTTGATCATGATGTACCTAATAACACAAATTGGAGCCAATTCAAACCTTTATAAGAAAACATTGGCACAGTTCATGTACAGGGTGAGGTAAAGAAATATTCAAGGAAATTGAGTTTCCTTTTTTGTAACAATTTTTTCAAAAAAAATTTTTAAATCACCCTGTACGCATGTTTAAAGGCCTTAAACTTAAAATATCTACAATTTGGTGTGTCCAACATGGTAAAATATCTACAATTTTGTGTGTCCAACATGGTCGTCGCTTAAAAAATAAGAAAGTTACGAGTCTGGGAAGTTTTAAGTGGCGCACCCTATATAGAACGACCAACAAACCGACACACTACCTGGAATGTCTATTTCTTCACGTTGAATTTTCGTTGAATTATAAAACAGAAAATGTAACGTTTGCTTTGTTACAGTAAAAACCACAGGGGTGCAGAGGAAGTTTGATTATAAGGATTAGAAAATCAAAAAAGAAGTATAAATTTTACTTTTCTAAAAAGTAATTACCAATTGTAATTGTTATTTATTACGGAAATGATTAAAAAAAAAATTAAATATGTTAATTGAAAATATAGACAATTTGTTTTCAATCTTTAATTGCATGCAAGGTTATTATAGTCGTCACAGAAAAATTATAATTTTAGCCAAATAGTTTCTGTCTGAGAAAATTATTTTTAAACTTTATAATAATTATTTTTGTATTAAGAATAAGGGCGAGAATTGCACGTCTTTAAAAAAACATGTTGTACCTACTATGTTGAAGTTGATCTAATTTTACGGATTAGATGCTCATTTAAAAATCTATACCTATCAATAACTACAAGAGAGGTCAATTTATCAAACGATTAAAATGAACGTTAACTTTTGTAGCACACATGTATGGAAGCTTGTGGAAATATTTGTTTATTTTCTCGTTAGACATCATTTCTAAAGCCCCTGGTGCGTACTTGACTTTTATAGAACTGGAACTTTCTAGCGCGGAAAATTGGATTTAAGAGCACTTATACGCGTAAAGATTTAATCTTAAAAAAAAATTGTGAAAAGGAAAAAGAGATAAGTGGTACTTATCTCTTTTAACATTTCAAAATGATTAATTTTAAACTCATAGCATATATAATACATCGAAATTCTCAGTTCCAATAAAATTATGAAGTTATTTCTCATCGTAAAACTTCAATATGGTGTTTAATTTCAGACATTGATATAATAATTAATCTATTGTTGCATATTATAATAAAACGTGGGATCGGTTCTAATGAGATTTAAGATTTTTTAAATAGTTAACCGTTTTTATCGTCTTGAACAATAAAAAACGTATTTCTCAGTATCTTTACAAATATTAGAAAGGGTACTATTGAAGATTTTAAGTTTATTTTGGTCGAAGAACTCACCATTAAATTATTTGTTTGGCTTTAAACTCTGTTGTTTTAGGCTGCAACTTTTTTTTAATGCAATAAATTGAATTGTGTATGTTACTTTCAGTTGACGTCTTCATGATGTTCTGATTTATGGATCTTCACATGGCAGATGTACGGGACCAAAAGTATCGTATCGTGAATACATCCGAAGTGGTTCGAACTCCACTATGATGTGTAGTGCTCCACTTCTTCATTCTAACAAATTTAGATTTCCTAGATATTATAAATGTAGTTTTCTTTATAATGATCAATTCTTTAATATAAATAAACCCAAAATCAACCATCTCCCACAACTGAAAATGAAATTGTGGATGAAAAGCGATCATTTTATTAAACAATGGATTTAATAAGGGCTATACCAACGCACAACGCACTAATTGCTAACCTTTTGTTCGAAAACGTAACGTTGTGCGTGCGTGCCTCTAAAGCTACTATTCTCGGAATTTATTTAATATCGTTTGCATAATGCTCCATAAAATTAAAATTTGGTTATGATGTCAGGCGTGTAGGTATTGTGTGAAATATTTCCAACATTTTGTATGTGCAGCGGGATAACCAACAGTAACACAGTGAAGTGGTGGAAATAACATTTTTTATAATAATTAAGTGATGTGAGAAAAAATCGAATATTTAAATTATTTGTACACAGAATAATCCAAAGTAATAATAATTATCATATACGAATTTTATAGTAAAGTAAGTACCTACCTGTCGTAATCTCCTCCACCATTTCCGATTTTGAGATTGAAACGAAATCATAAGATATCTAAATCCAAAAATGTTTTTGAAGCATGTCTACTTTGTCAATTTACCTTTATATCGAATAACTTGAAATTCTCTTAAGATATTTTGTTCAAAGTTTATATGTATATAATCTGGATAACTTCATAATTAAACAACATCGGTCAGTCAATATATGTATGTCTGTCTCTATGTCGTGATAAATTGAGAAAAGTTTGTGATATTCTGATGAAACTGATTAGTTGTTTTATTAAATTATACAAGACGTTAGAGCAGTGTTATCCAATCATATCCCAGCTAGGGAGCAAATTGTCTCAGTGTTGAATGGTGGAAAACCTTATGTTAAACTCCGCTAGTTAAGATGAATAAGGCACTGAAAAATATCAGTACCACGGATCCAGTCCAGTTAGAAATCATGTTAACACCAAGTAACATAGAAACTTCCTATGTTCTGTGGTTAATACTATAGAATCAATTGTCAAAGTCTTAAATCTCAATGTGTATAACTAATTAAATGCAGGAATTTGGAAAAGCAAAATTAGTAGAATTAGTCGAAATTTCTTTCCTATATTATATGAAAGAAGTGACTGACATTCTGAGAAAAAGTATGTACAATGCATTCATTTTAAGTGTGAACGGTTTTAAATAGTTATGCCGAGGTTATTATTAAAGGCAGAATGATGGGTCATACGTCATGTGAGAGGATTAGAAAAAACGTTTTTTATGTATTAAAGAAACACAAACAAATGAAGTCCGTTTTGGAAAATATATTATTTTGAAGTCATGGCTAGATATCTTTCAGTAATATCACTGTAGTAAGTAATTTCTACTTTTTTAGACTATATTTAGGAAACTATTCATCCAAATACCATATGCACATCATTGTATTCAGAAAGAATACGTCTATTAAATGGTGATTAATATTTTCCAAAACGGGTATCATTTGTTTTTTTTTTCTCTTTAATGCATATAAATCTCTTTTTCTAATCCTCACACACGACGTTTGTTCCATCATTCTATCTTTAATGATAACCTCGTAATATTAGAAAAGTGTTTTTTCTAAATTTATTCATAATGGTTTAAATTTGGTAGATGTTAAAGTTTCTGGCTATCCCTGGACTACTGACAGTGCCAGAAAGCAACCTTAGTCAAGAATAGCTAATGCAGTAGTATATTGGGTGTACATAAAGTATGAAATAGTTCAATATTTCTGAATACTAAAATATTTTGGAAAAGTCCCAAGACAGGTCGATTTTTATTTTGATTTGCGCATTTTTTGCTTTGATTTTACGTGTTAGTATCATTAATTGATTTTAATGTTTATTCGTATTAATATTTTTATTTTTTAATTCCTAAAACATTGATGTGACGCCCCTGATATTCTCTTCCCTAAAAAGAGGTTATTGTGTTTTATTTACGCATATATCGTCAGTACATCGGAATTGAAGTTTAAAACCCTACCATTTTATTTTATGTACACAGTTTTTTATGATATTGCTCTCGCATGGCCTCTATCAATTCCATATAAATAAAAATCAAGTTATTAGTATTCTTATCTCATAAATGGCAAAAACCGACACATGAAATTGTAAAATCATATCTAGTAGCACTATAAAAATACAGAATATCCTGAGGGATATTTCCCAAGAGGATAGTATGCTGGCCGCGATGATCAGGACGTAGCCCCGGCAGATGGTCAGTGGCAACAGATTTCCCAACTTATATAGCTTTCCGTATTAAATATAAACGCCCTAAAAGACATTATATGAAAAGTAAAACAGAGAAAAAGCGGGCGAACTCGGGTGTTATTAGAAAGGTTATTTAGCAACGCGCACACTAACTTTTTACTTTCTTAACACCGGAGAAGAGAGAACTCTTGAAATGCGCGAGTTGAAATAGCTTCATTTATTTTTCCATAAATTTTCACGTCTTAAATTGAAATAGTTGATTATTTATTTGAAGCTTGGATTGAAGATTTTATAGACTAATCATATTTCGTTATACCGTTGAATGAAGGAGTGTGTATCTCACTCAACGGTTCTACATAATAATGATTTAATACATTATATATCATTTATTTATTTAATATACTCTTCAACAAGATGCGGTAAAAGTATCTAGAAATGAAACATGTTCATTCATTTTTGATCATTTAATGAGTATGAAATACAGGGTGATTCTAAAATGTATGGCCAAATTAATACAGCGTCATCAGGATACCAAAATAGGTTGATTCAACCCAATTTACTTATATACAAAAATGCACCCCTAAGAAGTTACAGCCCTTTAAATTTCAAATAAGAAAAATTTTAATTATTGATTATTCCCAAATGGCTGTAGATATCTTTTTCTAATTCAGTGTACATTCATTACCAATAAACGCCAATGTTTTGAGATTAACAGCAATAAAATACATTAAAGGGATGGGGTAATTTAGGGGCAGTCACCCTTTATTTCACACCCTTATTTTTCTGTGCGTTAACGTATAGTCGATTTTCCAGTATCATTTGATAGATAATTTAATTTGGAAACCTTTTTCTATCTTTTATTTTTTTGATAATATCAATAGTTTGCAAATTAAACCAGAAAAATGAAGAAGATGATTTTTAACCTCAGTAGCAAATATGTAATATTATTATTTAATGTACAAGTAATCTCAAAACATTGACGTTTATTGGTAATAAATGTAAACTGAATTAGAAAAAACAGCCATTTGGGAATAATCAATAATTAAAGTTTTTTTTATTTGAAATTTAAAGGGCTGTAACTTCTTAGGGGTGCATTTTTGTATATAGGCAAATTGGGTTGAATCAACCTATTTTGGTCTCCTGATGACGCTGTATCAATTTGGCCATGCATTTTAGAATCACCCTGTATAAAGGATAAAGAAAAGGAACCGAATAAAAATGATACATTTTTCGTATTTATTTAGAATCAGTTGGGCTGTAGAAAAATGTATCGCTATGGATCTGTAGTTACAGGGAATTAAAGAAATGGATGATAATAATTGTAAAGTATATATACGGGGTGCACAGAAAAAGAATCTTTTGTATGCAGTTTTCAGTCACACGTTTTAGATCATTTTCTCAGATTCATTAGCTTTCTGTGGATGCATTAGTATTTGTAACCTCTTATCTTCCTCTCTATTAAACTTTTTAAATTACAGCTTCCTATTTCCTTGCCATGCATAAAACAATAAACTCTGGCGGTGAAGGTATGTGTGCAGAAGAATTAGTTTCTTCATAAGTTTTAATTTAATAATTTGTATTCAGTTTGAAAGTATATTTATATTTGTAATCACTCAAGACTAATAATTATATAAACCGAACATTTTGCATTATTCGGCACTAAGTCACTGTTGCTTTAATTTTTTATTATTGCTGAAATTATTCTATTTTTTTTTATCGTGATTTATCCTTTATTTTATCCTACTTTTATCCTTATTTCATCCTTTCATTCATTAATTTTATTCTTGTTTTATCCTTATTTTATCCCCATTTTGTCTCTATTTAACTTTCTTATCTTTATTATTTATCGTTCTTATTCTTGTTTATCTCCCTAAAAAATTGAATTTTTGTAGTTTTTTGTTAACTCTACTCTAATTCATTTACTTTCTGAAAACTTATTGCGGCTTCTGAACATGTTTACACAAAAAGCTGCTGGTGGGATTTCATGTTGTTGCGGTTTCAGTTGCCATCAAAACAATCCAAATACTATTTGACAAAATAAATTTACTGTCAATGTACTTCATTTAAGCATATAAAGATAAATGTAATTAATTCGATATTTACTGAAACTAATTAAGTTTTTATTTGAGTTTCAGCATTTAACTCCTAGATTTCACATTCAAAAACAATACATAGTTTACTAGACTAGGAATATAAATGTTATCCTAAATAAGTATTTGAAACCAACAATATACGTAACTATTATTAGGAAGTTGTTTTGCTTTCAAATAAAAAATAATATAGGTAACATATTTTACTACAGAGACCTATCTTTATGTATATTATATGGAGGAGCGAATGCTTAGAATAAATAATAGACTTTAAGTAATTACTGAACTTTATACTTCACTGCAGTAAAATGATAACCGAACCATGTTAACCAAGTTTACGACGTATAGTAATAATAATAAAATTATAATGGTATGCTGATTCATTTTATTGACAATAAAATATTTGGCATACAATGTTACCAGGTGATTCAGGATATTTTATAACCTTATCTAATATTCATTAGTATTGGGAGTTGTAAGTTTATGTTAACGGGCAAGAAAGCTATGTACTAAAAGAACAATAGAGAATTTCACAACTGAATTCAAACACCTGGCCTAGTTCTATAATATTATATTGACCAATACGTTTACATTTCTTTATCACAAGAGTAGAATTCTACCTATTTTTCCAATTTTGGTACTTTGATTTCACTACGTTTCAGATTCTTCGACTGGCTAAAAGCTTATTCAAAAATGAGAGTTTTCATAGGTAACAACCGATGATATGGTATTAATATTGTCGCTTATCCTTGCAAAGACATAGTTAACAGTTTACATTTTTAATAATTTTTAACAATTTTTGGTTATTGGAAATGGATTATTGTATTTGTTTTTCTATTTTTTATGAAATCGCCTATCAAGGTCGTTAATTTTTTCACTCTTTATTTCCTGCCATAGATACTCTTAAGGAAGCGTAATAATTGATGTATGGTGAAAGTGTGCTGATCCCAACATTTCCTAATATATTTGGAATAGGTTTTTAAAATCTGAAGGGGTTACTAGACGAAAATAATTCCATTTTTTGTAAAACTCAACTTTGGTGCATTCCTACTTAGACAAACATTTGCAATTTGCAGCTGTACCTATAAGGAATTTGATTCCTCGATTATGTTTATTTGGAATGTAATTATTATTTGCAGATCTATAGTAGGTAAACACTATTTTTAAATGGCGGTTAACAACCAGTTGGTATGTCAGTCAAATTATAAGACTGCTCTCTCAGAATTTCGAATTCATGTTAAAATTAGATTATGTATTTCAAAGACATTTGGCATGGAATGTTCACCGTTGGGACACAAAACACACTTTGTATTAAATTACTCTTGCTTCGTTGGAGTGGGAGATGTATATTCAATATTCCATTCGAATATAAGCGATACCAGGCAAATGAAACAACAGTTCTATAGCGATTCCTGAATTTGTAATGAGGGTCGAACCGATGTATACCTTTGAATAACATTTCCTTTCCTTATATTGGGTAAATTGGAATCAGGCATCATTTCAAATGACAAATTTTTATGCGATACTTTCTATTGATGTTTTCATTGGGCCGTAATAACTCGGTTTAGTCAGTGGTGGTATCGTTTTTTATTATAGAAATTTTAACTAAGAAGTTTTAAAGGTGATATTCAGTTGCCTATGATATCCCAACCGTCCTATTTATTTATCTTTTATGATCCTGGCAGTTTCTTTTATTAGGTTAATACCTAGTTTAAAAGATGCCAATTTGAAAGTAGAGTAATAGAAAGTTTCTCCGACTTATAAGACCTGTTGGCGATTGATTGGCTCATTTAATCAAACTGAAGATCGAATGTACCACTATAAAAACTAGATTGATTGATCACCAAAATGATTGATAGTCTAATATTTGCTAATTTCTTTTTTTTTTTTTAATACTACGATAGACTTTAGGACATATGACCTTATTTAGAATACGTTGAATATCACATTGCAGAACCTGTATATATTTATAATAATAATAATTCAGCACAGCAGCCTGTTTTTCGGACTATCGAAAATTATTTCTTTTACAAGAAATACTCAAGAAATATGTATAAAACATTTATCTGTAATAAAGTTTCAAGGACAAAAGGAGAGAAAGAGCATAAGAAATTCTTAAAAATAAAGAAAATAACTTATTTCTTTTGAAAAAAATCCGTGATTGACTTCTGTTTTCTAGTAAGTATAGGTATTGTTTGTAGATGCTGTCGCATTGCATTGTCTCTCAATTGTCGTGAAATCATCGCCTGATATAGAGCAATATCATTTTCCAAAGCCCATTGGAGACAACATTGAAAGAAGAGAACGCATCTTTATGAGCGACGGGTCGCGTTGCCGAATCTTCATCTTGATCTACTTCTTGTGTGATGTTTTGTTCCAATGCCTCAACAATTATTCTTTCATCTTTAAAAGCAAAAAATATTGCGATTTTCTCCCTGCAACCCTTTCCAACCCATTCCATCACTTCTTCTCTGATCAAATTTGCTCCCTAAGGCAAATTAGTCAAAAACCAAGTCATAAGAGTCAAATCATTTTGCAAACATTTGCTTAACAAAAATACGAGTGGAACTAAATCTTCCTCGTCCCACTATTCTGCTTTGTCTAGTCGGTTAATCCGCAGATTATTCCAAGACTCCCAGATTGCCAGGCTTCTTCAAGGACATATAGGTACAGCATCTTTCAGATTTAGTTTATTCAATGTTTTTTAAATTTCATCATCAGACATTTGGAGCAGCAGTTGCGATATAATTTGATGGTTTAAATCACATTTTGATCCATTTGCTGTAATAATGGTGTACAGTTTGGGGGTAAATACATTACTCCAATTACACCGTTGTGACTTATGAGTTCATCTTCGTCAGGATGTCCAGGAACAATGTCCAAAAGAAGAAGAGCCCTCTATGGTAGATTTAGTTGAGACATTTTTCTTCTGACAGCATGAATAAATTCTTCAAGAAACCATTCTTTGAATAACCCTTGGGTCACCCAGACCCGTTTTTCTCCCTTGTAGATGACTGGCAAATAATTGATGTTTTCAATCGCTCAGAGCTTTTTAACTTTACTAATAACAAGCAACTTCAATTTGTGGGTCTCATTTTTATTAATTAAGGGCTTTTTTGGAAGAACACGCCAAAACAACCAACTTTCATCGACATTATACACTTCTGGTGTTAAATCGAGTTCCGCAATTTTTCGTAAAAAATTCTCTTTAAACGGATATCCAGCTGCGACATTCGACGAAATTTTTTCACCATTGGCTGTCAACTGGCGAATCCTGAATAGATTTTATAATTCGTCTAACCATCCCACACTTGCTTCAATATTTTCATCCAAATTGATATAATTTAGAATATAAATTCTTCCTTATTTAATACAAGCATAGAAATTCTAAGTAAAGTTTCTTAAAATACATATATTATTATACCTCCAACCTGTGTGCATATTATATACATATATTATATCTCACTTTGAATCGAACAATTTAAATTAATATTTATCCTTGCTCTGCATGATATGTAATACCATCCTTTGAAGTAGACTTGTAGGTAAATAGTAATTAATATACCATGCTTTTATGCAAACTTACATGTAAGTGGAAATACTCATGCATGTTAAAACTATTTATAATAGTGTTAATAATTTAGGGCAAAAACACTATAATTAGATGGGATCAACATAAAACATATCCCTTTTGCAACATGAATAAATCGCGAAGTTTTTAACGTTTGTTTTTCGTTGTGGAAATTTCAATATTTTTCAATCAGAAACAATGAAAGAGATTAATGTGTTCAGTGTCCTTTATGTAGATATATCCTTTTTCATGTTCACCGATGTTTTAAGAACAAAGAATCTATTATGGCTGTTTTCTTTTAGTCTTCGAGCGGAAAGCATGTATTTAATCAATTATTAGAAGATATACAGAACTGTTACCTATTCACTAAATTTAAATCTATGTTACTATTTTCTGTATGTGTATAAAAATAAGAGACAGATAAAAACTTGGGTTGTTCCATATGTGACCGTCATGCTGTCGACAATATTATAGATCATCCTTTTATAATTTAAAATAAATTACAAATTATGACAAACTTATTTTTAATGTATGCTATTTTATATTTTTTCACTGGTGGTTTTTGCTTCAATTGGTGCATTTTTGTTCATATTATTTCATGAAAAATCAGTTAAAGAATTACATTCGCAAATTTTTTTAAACGTTCTCTAATATGTTAGCTGTTCTGTTCGTTGCATTGTTTCCAACTCATATATTGCTAACATTGAGCCCCTGATAGGTTTTAGGAACGTAAACCAAAACGTTGCTATCGATATAATGCACACATGCATTCAAATGCGAATTTTTCTCTCCTTGTTAGAGCCTCCAACAGGCAAGCCATTCTGAGTCATTGATTTATCTGGTAAGAAGCTCTGAAGTAGAAGACCAAGATTGTTGCTGATAAAATAGAAAACAGTTCTCCTTTTTGCACTGCTATATAAATTTATGAAAATTGATTTCTGCGTGAATAGTTATAAGTAGAAAAAATTTCTGCTGCTGCGCTATTGTCGAAGTTATTACTATGAAGAATATTCTTAAAGCACTTTTTCTTTAAATAAACTCTTCAACAATTGAAATCCTATGTTTCGTAATGACGCCTTAAGTTTGAGTGCATTTAAGAGTCAAAATAAAATTAATGCTGGTATGTCTCCAATTGAGTAGACATTCTGGATGATTATATTATTGAAACATTTTTCAATGCAGAAATTTTGACACGAGTTCTTATTTTTAATATGTTCGACTCGTTCCAGAAATATGTTAATTTCTTCAAATGGCTCTATTGAATGACCTGCATGTCCGCCAAATTTGACATCCTTGGTTTGGTCCATAATGTTTATTATCCAATTCATGACAAAATGTTCGTAGATTCTTTGAAATATTTGACTAAACTTCATTTGATTATGATTTTATTCTATTTCTAATAACGCTCCTAACTAGAAAATTAACAATTAGATATTTATTTTTCATTAACCGAGTTTAGGGAACTAGAATATTTAAAAAAATGCAATAGATCTTTCACTAATTTCAAAAAAATGTTTAAGAAGATTTTTACAGTTTACTGCAAAAAATAAGTCTGACTGAGCAAAATTGTCATTTATAACGGATGTCTTCGTCATTTTTGTCCATGATTTCATTCTTCAATTCAAATTGGTTTATTACAAAAATGACAAACATCCACGGCGAGGAAGGCAGTAGAACAACACCAAAAATTGTTGCTGCTTGCAATTAATTTTATAGTCCAATGCAGATTTGACAGTAGAGTAGTAATGGCGGAGCTGGGTCTCCCCCCACCCTTTTTTTTTTGTGGTGGGGGGTAACTAGGGTAATTCGAGTAATGTAGGTAATTAGACTGATGTAATTGCAATAGAGGTAATTAGAGTATTGCAGGTAATTAGCCTGATGTAGTTGCAATAGAGGTAAGTAGAGTAATGTGCAGTAATTAGACTGATGTAATTGCAATAGAGGTAATTGGAGTGGTGCAATGCAATTGTAGTTGTAATTAGTGTATGTACTGATATGTGTATGAGTATTTCAAGTAGAGGTGGTGGGGCAGCTTCACTCCGTGTATATAAATGAGGATGAGGAGCACACAGCCATTTGTGGTGCTAGTCTCCCAGAGTAAAGACATAAAATGTATATTTGTACTTCTTGTGGTGTAAGTTTTACACGTGGTGACAATTTGCGAAGACATCAGAGGCAATCTTGTAAGAAGATACATGATAGTGGTCCGCAAGCAAAATATCCTAAACTGGAATGTAATCCTTCAACATCTACAAATATGGAAACTTGTAATTGCTGTAATGTGACTCTAAGCACAACCCAAATGAATTCCCATAGAAGGACATTGCAGCATAGGACAAATTCATGTGTTCCGTTTATAGAAGGTGTAGAAATTGTGCAGAGCGCTTTCAAATACAGGATTGTAACCTATCGAGTATATAGCGAAAATAATCACCAAGACTATGTAATGTTCTTCAATGAAATTAGATCAAAAATATTAAATCTCTTCGAGGAAGTGTTACGTATTCATAATACAGTAAAAGTAAATATGGAAACGTTTGCTACGTACGTATTACAGACACAGGAACTATCTGAAATGAAATCATTTAACACTTCCAACAAAATCTTGGATCAAGCTATGGATTTGAACAATACTTTGGACACCTTTGTGGATGCTATGATTACACAAACTACGGAGTTCCTGGAACGTGATTCAGGTATTTAAACATACATTAAGGTGGAAAGAAAATGACTAATTATAATTTAATTTTAGGATGGGCCCTCGAACGAATTGCTTTTGTTGAAATCAATGTGAATAAATATAGTCCTCTGGGTGGTTCATCATATGTCAAGTTGCCAAAATCCATAGAAAACAAGAAGGCAGTGGTAAATGTAAAAAACCAGGATCAGTATTGTTTTGCTTGGGCTGTAACTTCAGCGTTGTATCCTGCAAATGGCTGCACATCTGAGACCTCATCATATCCACATTTTTCAAGAGTTTTAAATTTATCAGGTATGAATTTTCCAGTAAAATTGCGGGATATTTCAAAATTTGAGGAGATGAATAATATTTCAATTAACGTGTACGGGTTAGAAGAAAAATTTGAGAATAATAGAATAAAGTATGAAGTTGTTGGGCCTTTACGTTATTCTGAAAAAAAACTATTTATGCATGTAAATTTGTTACTACTTTCCGGTGAATGTGGTGTAAATCATCACTGTAAGAAAGATTGCGCTAATAATCACTATTGTTGGATAAAAAACTTGTCTAAGCTAGTTTCCGCTCAAATTTCAGCTCATGATCATAAAAAGTACTTTTGTGATGGTTGCTTACTATATTTTAATAATGAGCGTCAGTTATTCCAGCATCAGAGAAATGACTGTAATCATGTTTATACAACAACACCATCGACACAATTTCGGATTGATAAATATGGTAAACAAGTACCTGAAAATATATTAAAATTTGAAAACTTTGAAAGACAAATGCAAGTACCATTTGTAGTGTATGCAGACTTTGAATCAATTCTGAAACCTATTCATACTTGTGAACCGAACCCCGAACGTTCTTATACAAATAAAACTTTTATACACGAACCTTACTCCTTCGCATATTTCATAAAATGTTCTTTTGACAATTCTTTATCAAAATTTGAACTCTATCGAGGATCTGATGTAGCCAAAGTTTTTGTATCGCGTATTGAAGCCGATGTAAGGGAAATCTATAACAGATATATGAAAGATATAGTCCCAATGGCTAAACTCACAGCACAAGAAAGACAAGACTTCCTGAATGCGACCGTATGCGGTATATGTGAGAAACCATTTAAAGTAGAGGATGTAAAAGTTAGAGATCATTGTCATATAACTGGTAAAGTAAGATTTGGTGCCGCACACTCTGTATGTAACTTAAATTACAAATTACCAAATTTTGTACCTATCATATTTCACAATATGAGTGGCTACGACAGTCACCTATTTATAAAACAGCTCTGTGCACATAAGGACAGAGTTGATGTTATAGCACAAAATAAAGAAAAATATATATCTTTCACGAAACACCTTTATATGCATGATTACGTCAATAAGAAAGGGGAGAAAAAACGGAAATTTATACAACTACGATTCATCGATAGTTTTAAGTTCTTATCAACATCGTTGCAAAATTTAGGGGGCAACTTAACTGATAACCAATTGTTTGTTACGGGAAGTTTCTATACAGATAAGGAAAAATTTAATTTAATGAGGCAAAAGGGTGTATTTCCATATAGTTTTATGGATAGTTTAGAGAAACTAAATAATGTAGAGTTACCCTCGAAAGATGAATTTTACGATAACCTAAATGAAGAACATATAACAGATAAAGATTATCAGAGGGCTAACGATGTGTGGAACTTGTTTGATTGTCAGAATTTGGGCGATTACTCAGATCTTTATTTAAAATCAGACGTACTCCTTTTGTGTGACGTATTTGAAAATTTTCGTAAAATTTGTTTGGAAAAATATAAACTTGATCCTGCTCAGTATTACACTTGTCCGGGTCTCTCGTGGGACGCTATGTTAAAACTAACCAAAGTGGAGTTGGAATTATTAACGGACATTGATATGATCCATTTTTTTAAAAAGGGAATACGTGGTGGAGTAAGCCAGTGTACGGAAAGGAAACATATTGCGAATAACAAATTTCTCCCTAACTACGACCCCAAAGAACCTTCTTCATTCATCACATATCTAGATGCCACGAACCTATATGGGCATAGTATGTCGCAACAATTGCCGACAGGTGGATTCGTGTGGCTGTCCGAAGAAGAAATCATGAATTTAGATATTACGAGCATTTCAGATGAAAGCACCCATGGGTATGTTCTCGAAGTAGACATACATTATCCACAAGATTTACACGACTTACACTCAGACCTACCCTTTTTAGTAGAAAATATTATTCCACCAAAATCAAAATCGAAATTGACAAAACTGATACCAAATTTAAACGATAAGAGGAGATATATTGTGCATTATATAAATTTGAAACAAGCGCTAGATAACGGGTTAATGGTTATAAAAACACATAGAATACTTAAATTCAAACAATCACCTTGGCTTAAAAAATATATTGACCTAAACACCGATATGAGAAATAAGGCTAAGAATAAATTTGAAAAAGATCAGTATAAATTATTAAATAACGCAGTATTCGGTAAGACAATGGAAAATGTTGATAATAGAATGGATATAAAATTAGTTACCCACTGGGAGAGCGTTAGGCGGAGTATGGGTGCAAATGCATTAATAACACGCCCTAACTTTAAATCATGCTCAATATTTACTGATGATTTTGTAGCCATCCATATGGGTAAACTAAAGGTAGTCTACAACAAACCAATTTACGTTGGTTTTTGTATCTTGGAGTTGTCTAAGACAGTATTATACAACTTTTTCTACGACGTTATCAAAAAACATTTCGGCGATAATGCTTCTTTGCTGTATACAGATACGGATTCGTTGATTATAAAAACATTTACAGATAACTTTTATAATTTCATAATACAGAATCCAGACAAATTCGATACATCTAACTACGAAGAAATAAATAAATTTAATATTCATAAGGGCTTGTCGGTGTTAGGTAAAATGAAAGACGAGTTCCCCTCTGATCCCATTATTAGTTTTTATGGTACGGGTGCGAAAGCTTATTATATACAATCGGTGGATAATGAACTCAAAAAAGCTAAAGGTGTGAAGAAATCTGTTATTAGAAAGCAGCTGTCAATAGATGACTATAAGAAAATCGTTGAGCGGGGAGGTTTAATATTTAGAAAAATGAATACGTTTCGGAGTTGCTTGCATGACATTTACACAGAAATAAAGAACAAAGTGGCCTTGTCCCAACACGATGACAAACGTTTTGTTATTCCTAATACTACTAAAACATTACCGTGGGGGCACCGTGACATATCATTTTTTCAGAGCGAACAAGAACAAAATATAGAACGACTGATAGTTGCCATAAATAATATGGAGAAAAAAAATGAAAACTTGGACGCTTTACTTGCAGCAATAGCTGATTTAAGCCAATAATTAATTTAAAATTTTTATTTCATCTTCTAACGTAAAGGTCGAAAATTCGAATACATGAACTACTAAACTGGAAAATTCAAACTACAAAATTTCACCAATATTTAATTGTAACATTATAATACAAAATTATTGTGATAATTTTAAGTACTTTCAAATAATAGAATAAAAATATCTAAATAAAAATCACAGTGTTGTTATTAGTAAACCTTTCTCCCAAAATAAGTTAAATATCGATTAGGTTAAATCGTAAATTATAAATAATGTAGGTAGTGACTTGAAGAGGTGTGTGTAATGATACAGTTTTACAATGTAAGAGTAGGTGACGTTGCTAAAACTAAAATGTCGTTTTATGCTGCAGTCAGGAATGTGATGTCATTTCAAATAGAAAGTTGTTGCGTCAGTTATTCGATGTGCGCATGACATTTAGAAAAGTTTGACGTCACTTTGTAGCGGGATTCTGTTGAGACAAAGAAAATCAACAGTGGGGTGAAAGCTTGGCTTGCATAAATCACGTGATGTCGTCCAACCAATGAGAGACGAGAGTGGTCACCCACTCCCTACCGTTGGAGGGGGAAGTTAGCTTGGCTTGGGTTTGAGGACGCTTACAAGATTCTTTCCGTCTTCGCCTGTGCTAGTGTGTGCAAGTGTGCTCTCGTGAATTTCATTGCTCAGTTTTTGTGAACAAAATGGTAAGAACCGTTAAAAATGTATCATCTGCTGGTGGGCGTAAAAGGCGCTCGTCGACACCGCCACCAACTTTACCGCCCTTGACTTTAATGACGTATTTGGCTACGTTTAAACCATCACCTGACGCATCTACGGCGTCAGGTTCCGCCATTAATGGCGGTGCTGTGAAGTCAGCAATAAAAAATCCATCCTCTGGCAGGGTTAATGTTTTAAACAACATTATTGTTAAAGATGGTATTGCTGCTGACGTTGGGGGCGCTTCGTGTTCTAACGAAGGCGGTAGTCAGCTAGCGTATCATGGGCACCATCAGCAGATGCACGGCAATATACATCCTGGCGCAGATTTACCTGTTTTGCACCTTGAAGATGGTGACCTCGGCAATACCGTCAATGTCACCGTATCCAGGAGTAATGCAGGTAAAGCCGTTCATACCCCGAAATTACATGGTTTGGCTTTAAACAAAAAATTTAAAGTCACACCATCTACTTCAGGGTGTCAGGATGTACGCGCATCTCATCCGCGCAAATCATCTATGTCTCTGGTGGCACATGACTCCGATGACGACTTTTTGCCTAGTAATGTAAACAACAATAAAAACACAAAGTCGTCGTCGGCGCCATCAAAAGGTAAAGGTAGACGTACAGAAACACAATCCATAGACTGTGACGCGACTTTATGGGACGAGATAATGGATTTCGCGCAGACAGTTGTACCTGCCCCTCTAAGTCCGCTACCTGCTTCACCAAAAAAAAATAAGGTTTCGGCAGGTAAAGGGCAGGTAAAACCGTCTGCGTCGTTTGTGGCTGTACCTCTACCTGGCAATAGCGCATTACAACAGCCAAGCTGTTCTAATGCGGTGTTGCCACCACCACGCAATGACGCATTAGAACAACCGGGTTGCTCTAATGCGGTGTTGCCACCGCCGCCAGAGGTAGCTCCGATTGTTAATGAGAATCCGCTCCCAGCACAAGCGGACTCTGATTCTGAATCGGAGGTGTTCTCGCAAGTTGACACCAAAACATCTGTTAAACAATTTTTTAAAATATACGGTCAACTTAAGAGAACACATGATTTAAATTTGAGGCTTTGTCGGGATCATCCGAAAATCTTGCGTCGTGCTGCTGATATGCGGGAAAGAGCCGCAAAATTAGAGGCCGACGTAAAGAGACAAAGGGAGGCTCTCGACAAAACTGCAAAGCAGATGAGGTTTATTTCGGATCAAATGGGTGGCTGAGCACTTGCGCACACGCGGCGGAAAGTTATTTTAAGTTAGATTTTAAGTTAGTTAAGAATATTGTTAGTTAGATAAGATTATTGTTAATTAGGTTTAAAATATAGTATTAATAAAAAAACATTAAAAAAATAAATGCCAAAAAAAATTTAAAATGTTTGTCAAAAAAAATAAATGACAAAAATAATTAAAAAAATAAATGCCCCAAAAAAAAATAAAAATTTGTCAAAAAAAATAAATGACAAAAATAATTAAAAGAGCATACAAATAAAGGCAAATTAATTAAGTTAGATTTTTAAGTTATTTAAGAATATTGTTAGTCAGATAAGATTGTTAATTAGGTTTAAAATATATTATTAATAAAAAAATATTAAAAAAAATTAAAAAGTTTGTCAAAAAAATAAATGACAAATAATTACAAAAAAATGATACAAATAAAAGACAAAAAATGATAAAAAATAAATTACTGTGTATTATTATGTAAGAATATATTGTTAAAAATAAATATAAAAAAGTTTAAAACAAATTTTAAAAAGTGAATAAAAAATGATAAAAAAATTAATTAGTTAATAAAATAAATACACCACATGTAATTAATTAATTGTGCATATTATGAGTACATGTTTGACATGAATAAACACATAATGTAAAGGTTAATTAATTTAAATAAATAAAGAGTTTAATAGGTTAATAACAACATAAAAAAAAAAAAAAAAAAAAAAAAAAAATTAAAAAAATCGAATTTTAAACACATGAAAATCAAAATTAATGGTTAATTAGGAAAGGTCAAAGGTCAAATTTAAAAAAAAAACCGGAGATCCACCTCCTCCTTTCTCCGGGGGGTGTCCGAGGATTCGATCCTGTGATCTTCTGAGCGACCACAAGATCGACGCGTATTTGCCCGCTCGGCTACTCGGACGCCCCACAAGAGTTAGGTCTATTTCCTAATTTCAACAAAAAACTACCTGCTCATCGATCCGTATTTACCAGGCAGGGCCGCATGGCCTTAGGCTATAAAATCAACCCAAGCTATCGGCTTTATACATTTACAACTGTATTATTTTGAATCAGTTTATATCTTGAGATATTTTAATTTAATTTAAATAATAATAAATAAAAGATAACCATTTTTTTTTTCAAAATACTTTTTAATAAAATCATTCATATGTTCATTTGTTTTAATATTTATATGATTTACTAATTTTCACAACTTGTAATATACAGGGTGGCACAAATATTTTTATTAATTAAAAAATATATACAATTAAACTTAAAAATAAAATGAAATATAAATTTACATTAATAAATACTACTTATAACGAATCAAATTTAGTAAAACACGTTGTATCGTTCACGCAATTGTTTTATTTACATTATTACATGTATGACATACTTCAATTCGATGCAATTGCACCAAGTTTGTGCTGCAACATTTACATTTCGTTATCATTGCACCATCCAACGTCGTCGTTTTGTGAATATTTACATGCTGGTGACGTCCGGACACTATCCGTGTATAGGATATATAACATAGCCCACACAGGAAGTGTTTGGTTGCATCCGGCCTGGTTCTGATTATGACAAAAGACGCTGACGTGCAATATAGTCTCCGCCGATCATCATAATTGTTTAATATTTTTCCGGAGAAGGCTAACTCTTCCGCTTCGTCTTCCACATCATCCCCAAGACCTTCATCTACACTGACGGGAACCAGGTTGCCATCTTGATTCAAGTCCTGAAGCTCTTGATTTACACCATCTCGGTGTAACACCATTGCACCCATATCATTTTCTGCCAGTTCAGTGAGGAATCGTCTATAAGCCATCTTTAAATGTTGGAACTCAACTGATTTGATGTTAAACCTCCTCCGTTTTATATTCTATAATTCGTGACGGTGACGCCCTTCCTATTGCGTCAAGTTTACTATTAGCTATTTAAACCAAGAGTGACCACAAGAGGAACGCATTCAAACTTCTTACGTAACACAATCGTGTCTTAAAACAGAAGTGCATACAATGGTCCTACCAAGAGAGTGGAAATTAAAACCAATAATAGCAGTACAACCGTATAGTTACAATAATTCAAGAATTTGCCATAATTGCTATACTGCATGGAGGAAGCAAATTATCAACCCATGCACTGGACTGTGCAAAAAGTGTGTAATTCAGAACCCAGTGCAGAAAAAAGAATTTCGAGACAATTGTCCAAATGAAACACTACTTGATTATTTTTAATTTTTTTACAATTTAAAATGAAGGAAATAAATTAAATAAATATTTAAGAGTTTATTAAGTAAATAAATGTATTAAATGACTTACAATTAATTTATTTACTAAAACTATTTATTAAATTATTTACAATGTTTAATTTATATGGATGCCTAATCTGTTCCCTCGCAGACATTATCGCACTCTATCAAGAGCTGATAATCTGACCAGTGGCTCTGGTCAGGTGATGGCTGGCCGTCTGGATCGTAGAACACCGTTTCCATAGACCATGCTGATGGTGATGTTGCCCTATCAGTGCTGCTGTCCGGGGGGTTATCTTGGTCCTCGCCTAGATTCTCACCTATCCAATAAGATGAAGGTGATATTGGTCTGTCGTCAATGCTATCTGGGGTAGCTTGGTCATCCTGGTCCTCTTCGTCTTCCTGGTCCTCTTCGTCTATCGAATACGATGGAGGTGACCGTTCCCACCAATCACTGCTGTCTGGGTCGTATTCACTAGGCATTGACCAGGTCGATGACGTTGATTTTGAGTCGGTGCTGGAGGAGACGCAATTTACTTGAGAAGTGTCCATGATGTTAATAATTTTAAATCTGACAAACAAGAGCGTTGCTGTGTGTTATATAAAGCAAACTAATCTCCACCCCCAGCAGTGGCGCCTCCTACAAACATTACTTTACAGGCACCTCTATTATTGATGATGGAGAGGGGGTAAACATTTAATGTATAGTGTTTTACTGAATCAATGAATAAGTCAGGTTGGCCGAGTGGTTAAGGTGTCAAACTTCACTAATTAAAATTCATAATAACACGTATCCTATGATTGGATATGAATACCCCCTCTATTATTTTAGAGTGACTCCCTCCCCACACTACTATATATATGGGAGTAATATTAAACCAAACTTAGTTGCATTTACTATTTCTATCTATATACCACGTATCGAAATGGCAAATCCATCTATTATATCTATTCTAAGACGGTTGGCGCAAGAAGATTCCAATAATTGGATGCTGTTTAATCATGAGGCTGCGGAGATGGGGGTACCTGCTGAGGCTGTGGAGATTGGAGCACCTGCTGATGTTGATGCCAATGGTGCCAACATCGATATCCAGGAAGTCATCGAAGGCGGCGAAAATGGTATAGTGGACGATGGAGTCGACGAAATGGTGGACGATGGTATAGAAGTCGATGTTGCGGACCTCATCGAGGAAGACCAGCACGAGATGGCTTTCCAGATAAAAGATATGGTGGCTGGTACAATGGACAAGGTGTGTGCTACAGCGGCCTTCGTTGTGGTATGCAGCATTGACCAGGGAAAATACTTTATGTGCACTAGGTGCTACGTATCGTATTCTCGCATGGTCGTAGAGGGGGCTGTTCACCAACACGCAAGTCTGCACAACACGGTTGAGTGGTGGGACGTACCTACCATAAAGTGCAAAGCTTGTGGCGATGACACAGTGACAGTCGGTGCCATCGAAGGTTGTTTTGTGTGCAATAATACTGGAAAAAGAACAGTACCCATATAATAATATTAGATTTTCTAGTTTGTACTTTTTATATTATTTTTTATGTTTGTTTAATTTTTAATTATATTTAATTAATTTTATGTTTTATGTTATATGTATATTTGTATCATTCTTATAATATAGATTGTAGGAAAATAAAAAGGAATTAAAACATTTATGTGTATGTTTATTATCTTTCAAGTGTTAAAAAAAAAAAAAAAAAAAAAAAAAATTATTATTTTTAATTTTTTTACAATTTAAAATGAAGGAAATAAATTAAATAAATATTCATATTGTGGAAAAAATAGAATACTACTCATAAAATTCCTTTATTGGACGTTACCGGTTTCGTGAACAATATTCTTTGCTTCACATCCTCAGACGTAACAGGACTACAATTAATTAAAGTAATAAATAAGGTGACTTTATGTAATAATTGATCTTAATAAGTTATTAAAACTTAAAATAAATCACAGAGAGCAACCACATTTGACTATAAAAACACAAGAAATCTAAATAAAAACACACACTAAACATAGAATAATTTAAAAAAAATCTTAAAAAATATTGGATAACACCTTTAAATTTAGTTTAATTATAACATAATATTAAATAAAAATTAATATACAGTTACAAATAAAGAAAAAAGAAAAATACTTACATTTTTATAAATTGAAAACAAGGGTAGTCAAAATTTTTGGATTGTTTTCCAACATAGTCAATAATTTAAAACAATGTACTATATGTATCTATTTAAATTAATAATAAAAGTGTTTTTTATTTATTTAAAATTTTGGTTTCTTATTAAAATTCCACGTGACAATACAACGAATTAAAATCAAATGAGAGGAATCATTAATCTAGAAAATTCCAAAAAATATATGATGCCCTCTATCAGTAAATTTAAAAACATATAATAATAAGTTAAACATCAATAAAAAGGAAACCACGTATAAGGAACCATGTGATTTGGAGTTTATTCTATTTCATTATAGATGGCATAAATAACAATTAATGACAATATGGAGAATAAACTATCCTATGGTATCACAGAACTCTAGTCCCGTATGTTGCATCTTCCATAACCTTTATGTTCTGTGGTATAGTTATGGAAGATGCAACATACGGGACTAGAGTTCTGTGATACCATAGGATAGTTTATTCTCCATATTGTCATTAATTGTTATTTATGCCATCTATAATGAAATAGAATAAACTCCAAATCACATGGTTCCTTATACGTGGTTTCCTTTTTATTGATGTTTAACTTATTATTATATGTTTTTAAATTTACTGATAGAGGGCATCATATATTTTTTGGAATTTTCTAGATTAATGATTCCTCTCATTTGATTTTAATTCGTTGTATTGTCACGTGGAATTTTAATAAGAAACCAAAATTTTAAATAAATAAAAAACACTTTTATTATTAATTTAAATAGATACATATAGTACATTGTTTTAAATTATTGACTATGTTGGAAAACAATCCAAAAATTTTGACTACCCTTGTTTTCAATTTATAAAAATGTAAGTATTTTTCTTTTTTCTTTATTTGTAACTGTATATTAATTTTTATTTAATATTATGTTATAATTAAACTAAATTTAAAGGTGTTATCCAATATTTTTTAAGATTTTTTTTTAAATTATTCTATGTTTAGTGTGTGTTTTTATTTAGATTTCTTGTGTTTTTATAGTCAAATGTGGTTGCTCTCTGTGATTTATTTTAAGTTTTAATAACTTATTAAGATCAATTATTACATAAAGTCACCTTATTTATTACTTTAATTAATTGTAGTCCTGTTACGTCTGAGGATGTGAAGCAAAGAATATTGTTCACGAAACCGGTAACGTCCAATAAAGGAATTTTATGAGTAGTATTCTATTTTTTCCACAATATGAACAATTACTCATATGGGATTAACCTTCCTAACTTAAATAAATATTAATAAAGTATATTCATTTTATTATTCATTTGTGACACATATTAAAATATTTCAATCGACATAACTATATAATGATACATTAATATATTTTTCTAGTTAATGACAATTTTAAACAATAGAAGCTATATCAACCCACGAATTGTGTTCTACAGATAGCCCCAACCACTTTACCAGCACTTTATTTCCTTTCTTCTTTAATACATTTTCAACTAGATACACATCGGGGTATTTTGCTTTTAGTAGCTCCATTTCATAAAAACATCCCTTGATTGGGTGTCCAAACAAGTCTTCTATCAGGTAAGTTGTGGGATTTGTTATGTTTATTTTGGTAATTTTAAAAAGTTCTGTTGAAAAGTTCGGTGTAAACCCTTTATCAAATACACCTTTATACTTGCTAATACGAACTATATCACCGAGATGAAATTTCGGTTTCAGAGCAATCTTAATATAATTATATACGTTTAAATGTGTAGTTGGTTTGACATCAATGGGCTTTCTGCCAGTTGTACGATGGACTTTGTCATTGTAACTTTTTGTAACGTTTGGTAGGATATCGAGCCATTTATATTTACCCATAGCTGAGAATTCTTTATACAACCAATTTTTTAATGTGCGGATTACTCGCTCAACAATTGCTGCTTTTTTTGTGCTATACGTAGAATAATGATTAATTTCGTGCCGCTTCATTAATGCGGAGAACTTTCTGTTATAGAATTCAGTACCATTATCGGTCTGTAAATTTCTCGGTGAATAATTTGCTTCTTGAATAATAGTCTGCATAGCCTTGGTAACTTCTACAGCTGCTTTATTTTTAATAGGTTTGGTCCATACGTACTTGGAATAGCAGTCAATCACTACAAGAATATAACGATACCCTCTATTTTTATCAGCGTATGGCTGCATTTCAGCTAGGTCTGCTTGCCACAAATCACCAAACCCCTTAATTATGGTTCGCCTTCTACGAAAATTTCGTCGAGCATTTCTATGTAACTCGTTAACAACTTGTAATTTTTCGCTGCTAACCTCCATTATAAAATTGTCTTCAGCTATATATCAACTTCAGGCATTAGTTCTGGTGGAAATGCTAGGCCTCCGGATTGCACCTTCTTTGGTTGGAGTTCGGTGGCAATATGCTCTAATTTAGAGATTCTAGTGATTAAAGTATTGCGATTGTTTATGGCCGAACGTTTAACTTCAGAAATTGCTTTATCAACATATTTCCTCATTTCTATTTTCATTTTCTGCATCATCTCATTATTTTGTTTATTGAAAATAGCGCGATTTTCTTCTCCACTTCTTATAAGTCCCACATCAACATATTTTTTCATTTCCCCAATAATTACATCGGTTGTATCAAAAATAGCTTTGGCAGCATTTTCATCATTTGTTTGTAGACGCTTGTTAACGTAATTACATGTTGCACCATCTTGATCATCGACAGGTTCCCCTAAATTTTTTAAACGCTTATTTTCAATATCATAGTGATTATCTCTGGTAAGTTTAAAACCCACGCCAGGTAATCCACGATGGGCTATTAACTTACTCGCACTAATTCTTTTGCTGCGTCCAAATTTGTCGATAGTGTTTACAGTAGACATTTCTGACTGCATCTGATGCGGTTTATAAATTGCAGACTATATAATACTTATTAAGTATAATGATACTATGTTTTATTTCATCTTTAATACACTATTTTTTCTTCCCTAAGTTCTGATATTATTTCTATTATTTCATTGTCGTGGTTGTTATTTCCCGCTATTTTCGAACTCCATAGTAGACGTAGACGATCCACGAGTTCGCTGGGTTTATTCCAAAAAATATATTCTTTATCTTTATTTCTGTACAATTTGTGGGTAGGTACACGTTTTAAGCCGTGACCACTTGTTGACGATCGTGTCGCAATTGTAGAAGATGTTAATGGTTTGATAATTTTGTGAAATTTTCCACGCTTAGTAGTGTTATAGCCATTCGCTACATCGAATTTTTTGTAAGGTGCCTTTGTTTTTCTTAGTATTTCTCCATATATCTTACTCCATTCATCATCGAGAACACCCTCTCTATTATCATCTAAAATTGTTGGGCGTTTTAGAAATATTAGATCGTACAATTTAGGACTACCTAGATACACGCCAAGTTTCTTATTGCCATACCATAGCGTAATATTTCCATGGGAAAAACGTATTTCGGCATTGCCCATCAGCAGTTTGCCTGTCTTGGGATCTACACGCACTCCATATAAACTATCATACTTGGAATCACCAGATTTTAAATTTTGTATATGTCTTTTTACAACCTCATGTCTTTTTTCTAGTTTACTAGCTGGAGAAGTTTCGGATACAGGGGTTGTTCTTATTGACGATGGTGGTGTTTCCATAATGGGGATATAATGTGGAACATCATCACCACCTACATACTTATCGGATCCTTCTTCAGAAGCACTCTCCCATGATACAGCCCTCTGGGTGGACACCCTTGATGATGATGGTTTTGAATGTAATTGTTGGATATGAGATTTGTTCTCTGCTGCTGAAGATATAACATTTAAAGGTTCAGTTATCGGTTGGTAGATCTTTTCAAGTGTTACGTGCATCTCCATATCTTTGTTCTTGATATAGTTAAACTTCTTCCGCACAGCATCTGTTGCCTCAATCAGCTGTCGCTTGAGTGTTATTTCGCTACTGGGATGTGCAAGATTGTTATATTTTTTATTATCTTTGGTAACCTTCATCTTAGCGCATACGTAAACGAAGTAATCCTAACGACGTATGTAATTCAAGTGAAGTTTTTAATAAAATGCATTATGGATATATGAAGCTATCAAACCCTTTTCTATATCGCCCACCTTGTACTTCTCTATCCTTATCAATCACTAGAAATCCATATTTGTCATTCCAGCACTTTGCACACATATTTTGAAATACTGTAAACGTTACATCAGGTGACACATGATCGGAAAAGATGTGATGCAGATTCATGTCGTCCTGTTTAAAGACAACAATTAAATTACTATTGTCTCTTATTAGCTGCTTCGGGATTCGAGAGTATGTCTGGCCAAGATAAAAACAATCCACATTTCTATGTCGGCCCATACTGAAATATCCCCTTATAACATCTTGTTTCTCACATATTACATCGTCAAATATAAACACAGACTCTGGCTTTGCCTCGGATGGTTCCACTATTTGCGTACCATTACTAAATGTATAAAATCCTAACCCCTCAATCGGCGCTAATACATTACGTAGATACTCATACTTGGGTTGATTTATAGACTTTGAGTATAGGTAAATATTTAAAAAACGTAAACCTAAACGATGCGTGATCAAAGATATTAAGACATTTGTTTTCCCACAATTCGAGGGTCCTATTATGAGGGCACGTACAGTTGAAGGTAGTAGTGGTCCATGGCGATTATCAGCACTTAACCCACGCCCAACTTTTTCATCCAAATTATCTATAGAAAGCGTTTGTTTCTGTTTCACAATGTGCATTGTACCGCGGCTAAATGTTATATAAGTAGATGTGTGATTTACAACTCTTATTTAAATGGTTTCTACGATACGATACACACGTGAAAAACGTACGAAGCGCGGTGGAGGATTAGTTAATTCCCTGATTAATAAGCTCCCCGTCGAGTTGCATTTGCCAGGTTATCAATTTTGTGGTCCAGGCACAGATTTAAATAAAAGGTTAGCACGAGGTGATTCTGGCATAAATCAGCTCGATAAAGCGTGTAAGCAACACGATATTGCATACGACAAAAATAGCAGTAATCAAGCAGCCCGCCATAAAGCAGACTATCAGCTTGAACAGGCTGCGTGGAAACGGGTGAAATCCAAAGACGCAGGACGTGGAGAAAAGGCAGCTGCTTGGTTAGTCACAACTATAATGAAGGGAAAACAACGTCTTGGTATGGGATGTAATTCAACAATATCTCGCAATCCAATAAGGAAACGAATCATCAAGAAAACAAAGAAAGGTAAGAAGAATGTTAAAAAGACAGCGTTTGGATCTGGGATAGTACGAAAAGTGCGTGACACACTGCGAAATGCTGGAGGCAAAAAAGTAAAAGACCAAAAGAAGGTGGTTGAAATTGCTCTAAAAGCTGCACGTCGATATATAAAACAGGCCGGTGGAAAACGCAATATTCAAACACCTCGAATTATACCAATTCCAAAAGTTGGTGGTATTTTACCTCTAATACCCATTTTTGCTGGATTATCTGCATTGGGTAGTTTGGCTGGTACGGCTGCTGGTATTGCTAAAGCTGTAAATGATGTGAAAAAGGGTAGAGAAGAATTAGCTGAAGCAAATCGGCACAACAGAAGTATGGAAGCAATAGCTATGAAAAGTGGTAAGGGGATGTATATGAAGCCATACCGAAAGGGGATGGGTCTTTATCTAAAACAGAATTCAAAAAACTAATAGACTCCCTACCTCGGAGACCTCTTACCGACATTGATCTTAAATATTATGCTAATAAAATGAAGGTAGCATACTTTCGAGGTGTATTTATGCGTGACTCACTACCAAGACATGGGCCACATTACAATGAATCCGCAATAATCAATTTGGATAGTATATATGGTCCTGGGACACATTGGGTGGCATATAAAAAACGAGGTAGTTTAGTAAATTATTTTGATAGTTTTGGCGACTTACCCCCACCTATAGAATTAGTTACATATTTCAATAACGATTCAAGGAGGGCCAACCAAATATTCTATAACTACAAACGTGTACAGAATTTTAACACAGTGTTGTGTGGACATTTGTGTTTAAAGTTTCTCTCTACGAAACAAATATAAAACGCCATGGAACTGAAATCTATGACCCCAGCAATAGATCGAGAAGGTATCAAGCGAATGGGTCACTCACTAATTGCATTCTCCCGTTTGCGTAGTCTGTTGAAGATGAGCAAACAACAACTAGCAGATATGCCCAAAGAGGTGATGATTGGGTTGGCTTCACATGAAATTGCATTAGTATGGGATAAGCTACCTACACATCTTCAGAACGATGTCGATATATTAAAATATCAATATTGTACAGAACATTACCTTAATGATTATGAAAGCAATGTTGACGTAAATGATGGTCCAACACCTAGAAAAATGTTTTGCTGCTATTGTAAGGTAAACGATGTAAATGTGGCATCCAATAACAATGTAAATATATTACCATCAACTTCTAAGAAGAGGAAATTATACCATTATTGCTGTAATCCACAATAAATTGGGTAACACAATTTAATTATATCAGTCATGTCGTACACGTTCACACTAACGAGCCGCTTAAGTGAGCTAAGTGTCAACTTTGATCCACCCATTGAACTGGATAGGAGCAGTCGTCATGGGTTAGGTTTAATTGGATTCTACTCTTACAACTCCATATACAATGTGGATGAAACAAATAACATCTTCCAATATAGGGTTAGTGCTAAAGATACATTCACTACTGTTCACATACCTCTGGGGGCTTATGAAATTGATGAAATCTATGCTGCAATGTTGAAAGCTATGAATATTGATGGAAAGGATTACACGCAAATATTCACTTTAAGGGCAAACAACAATACCTTAAAGTGCGAGATTTTGTCAAAGTATGAAGTAGATTTTAGACAACCAAATTCAATAGGAAGTCTGTTGGGATTTGGACAAATATATTTACAACCAAATAAAAATTACGAATCAACACAGCCTGTTGATATTATGAAAGTAAGGATGATACGCGTAGATTGCAATATTATTTCTGGAGCTTATCTGAATGCAGAAGAGTCACACACTCTCTTTGAATTTGACATAGACGTTGAGCCTGGCTACAAACTTACTAGAGAACCCAAAAATATCATATATTTACCTGTTAGACCTAAAGGGTGTCAGTTAATAGACAACATCACACTACGCATACTGGACGACAACGGTGATTTGATCGATTTTCGAGGTGAGAAAATTATTGTAAGGCTAGAATTGAAGAAAGTCGGATATCACCAACCAAATGGGTTTTAGATATAAACAGCGACAGCAAGTACATCACCATCAGTATGATACTGTAGCGAACAACAGTATGGATAAAAAGAAAGGGAGATGTGGAAAGCAATTCATTCAAAGTCTATACCTTAAACAGTTAAGACATAGATTGTCAGCTGAGGATCAAGCCTTTTTAAAATCTATTGGATTAAAACTGCGAAAAATTGGTCATAATAATGGTGGCTACTGCAACTAGTGACAAACTTGAGGTGTTTGATGAACCTGTGTTAGATCATTCCCTAGTTAGCCTACATGAGCATACATATAAACCATATGGATCCCCATATTACAGAAACTCTGATGAAATACGTATTCCCATCAATTTTCAAGATGTTATACTCGACATTTCAGAAAGTTATATATACATAGAGGGAAAATTTACTCCTAGCGACACCACAAAGCGTTGTTATTTATCCAATAATGCACTAGCATTTCTCTTTGAAGAGATACGACTGGAAATGGGTGGTGAACAAGTAGCAGTAGTCAGAAGACCTGGTATTACTACCACAATGAAAACTATGGTGTCGTATGGGCAAACGCATGCACGCTCATTAATAACAACAGGTTGGGGTCTCACTGAAAAGAGACAAGATATTTTAGATACCGCCAGTCACGTGTTCAGTGGCAAACTACCCCTTAAGTTCCTTATGGGTTTTGCAGAAGATTATACCAAAGGCATTCTGAATGTGAAGCAAGAATTAATTATGATAATTGCACGCTCATTTAAAGACTCCTATATCGGTGAGGTTGATGCAGAGTTGGAAATCAGCAAAATTGAGTGGAAGATAAGGCACATTGTACCTGAAGATCGACAAAAGTTAAAATTATTGAATCGAATTAATAAAAGTGGTAATAATACCAAAGTTAAGATGGTCTACCGTGCGTGGGATTTTTATGAGCTTCCCTGTCTACGCGATACTACCTATGACATATGGGCTCTTAAACTCTCCACCCGTCTTGAAAGCCCACTTTTCATCCTTCTTGGCTTTCAAGGCACTGATCAGGCCAATGATAGAACAAAGGATGTTACACAGTTCAAACACGCAGACATAAATAATATTCGACTATTTCTAAACTCTGAAGTATATCCATATGAACGTTGGAATTTAGATTTCGATAAGAAGCTCGATTCTGCAGCATATTATGCTTATGAGAACTTCCAACGTAGTTACTATGATAAAGATATGAGCGAACCCATGATGGATCTTGGGGAATTCAGGAAGAATCCTTTGTTTGTCATTGATTGTTCACACCAACCTGTTGCAGTGAAATCATCTACTGTCGACATAAAAATAGAATTTGAAACACGAAAAGCGAAATTTCCGGAACAAACTCGAGTGTATGCACTTATACTTCATGATACATATTTAAGTTATAACGCATTAGATGGCTCGGTTCAGAATGGTTTTCTCGATGTCAAGTAAAAAAAGAAAATATTTATTATTGTGGAATTAAGTAGTGCAACCTATTTCTATCAAGATATCTGGATAATTTTATCAACAATAATCATGATGTACTTGCAACTGTTTATTTTCTCAGAATGTAATTGTAGAATTAAATATAAAATTAAAATAAAAACTGTTCTAATTATACTATGATTGTATTTTTTGTTGTGTAATAAGAAATATGAAATAAAATGAATGTAATCTTTTAATGTGTATTTTATTTATTCAGTTTTATAATATAATATAAAATACAGAATATTGTTTACTACAGATACATACAATATTTGGTGTAATAAATATGACAATAGAAGATGAATATTATTTATGTATCTACATTGTTATCTTCTACATCAGACTGGTCGAGTTGATATTTTTCAATAATATTCTTAGGTAGGTACTCCATTATCTCGTATAGAAAATGTTTTAGTTCCACTCTGTCCATATGCTCACAAAACTCATCCAAATTTAAGAAGCCACGGGAATATCTACCACATAGATTTACACCAATGCTATACGCTTTAGAAGCTTCTTTAACCCGTCGAACTTCTTCAGCGTCGAAGCAGATATTCATATCATAATTTAATGAAACCAATGCATCCCTTATTAAGTCATCTAGTTTACAAGACAATCTCTCAATGGCAGATTTAATGTCTTCTGCAGGGGTCCATGTTTGGGTTGAATATTGCATCCACATCTTTGCTGCGTACCTACAAATAAAAAATGAAATGTAAAAAAATACATAAAAAACAGCACTAAATGGACTTACGTTTGAGCTATTGGTGTACACGAAGTAAAAATATGTTGTACAAATGTCAATTTAGATATATCAGAATCTTTATAGGCTAACAAGTGATACTATTCTATAATACTCCTAGCATTCTTCCACAATATTCCATTTCTACTTAATACTTAAACTTAGCTAACTTAAATACTTTACGATTATTTTTGTTTGAGAATTAAACACCGAAACTTATTAATGGACTAGATTTTGCTCCAGGATAAGCTGGAGAACTTTGTCCTAAATATGTCAATGTAACTTTACCATTTGACGAATTTATTTTATCGATAGTGTTCTCACATATAATTTCCACAAACCGTTTCGGTAAAAATGATTTAAAAGTCGTAATTGAACTTTCCTCAAACAAAGTTACTATGATTGATTTTCCAAATCTTGTATTAACCAAAGATATTTTTTTTATGATATAAGGTTTATTTAAAATTAACGCTGAAATGGATCTTTGCTCTAAAACCTGCATATCTTGATTTATTAGCTCATTAAGTGCTAATAAGTCAACTTCGGAAATTGCCATATTTAAAATGAATATAATGAAAGAATTATAAAGAGTAATATAAGATATTGCTCACTTGAAATAACTGAAGTCACTGACTGCACTAGGCTGATTTGTTAGCTGTAGATGGTTCACGATAGAACACGATAGAAATGATTTTGTGTTGCGACTACATCTTCTTTATAGCAGTCTAGCTGAGCTACCCCACCACCACTACTTGGAGTACTCATACACATATTGGTACATACACTAATTACAACTACAATTGCATTGCACCACTCCAATTACCTCTATTGCAATTACATCAGTCTAATTACTGCACATTACTCTACTTACCTCTATTGCAACTACATCAGGCTAATTACCTGCAATACTCTAATTACCTCTATTGCAATTACATCAGTCTAATTACCTACATTACTCGAATTACCCTAGTTACCCCCCACCACAAAAAAAAAAGGGTGGGGGGAGACCCAGCTCCGCCATTACTACTCTACTTTTGACCTTAGAATCATCAGATGTTAAAAAATCTCGACGTCCAATTTTTTCACGGCTCGTTTGTTAACTTATTGATTCCAACCAAAATATAGCAGACGATTTTTGGTTTTACGGGGAATTTATTTCAATGAACTGACAAAAAACAAGAAATATCCAAACATAATTTCTCATGTTTTAAATCTTTAAATTCAATTTAGAATATAAATAGTGGCTATGCAACACTTTTCCATTTTTTTTTTCAGATAGAAGCACTTTAAAAAAATTTGTAGCAAAAGAATAAGAATATTGAAAATTATTTATAATTACAAATATTAATATAAAATAATTCGACTCCGAAATTTGGCTACTAGTTCTACAACATATGGACATGTACCGCCCGTGAGATCATATAACAAGTTTAGTGTTGACTCAGGGGACTGTGATGACATCGGGCGTTGCCCATAATATGTCAACCCTGACTATGTCCAGAGTGCTCCGGCTTGATCTGCATTGCAAAGCGGAACATAGGAGCCACCCAGTAACATCGCACGTTTCGATTTAATACTATGCGCGGATTGAGATGTCGCCTTCTGCAAATCAGTCAATTGAGCGAGATCCATTCAGAGCATTTTTGGTCTATTTTTGCACCATTATGTGTAGACCTGGTGGAAAATAACACAAATTCAATACGCCGTTTACTAAAATGTATTGAAGGAAAATCGTTTAGCTATAGTTTGTATTTTATTTGTTGAAGTTCAAATAATCCAATCATTTCGGTTGCAAAAATGTATTTACATAATTAAATTCATTCATTTTAATAATTATGTGGCCGTTCTTTTTCTATTTTGTGTTATAATTAGGTATGTAATCAAAACTGATGACGCGTAAATATGTCTTCAGTCTTGATGTATGAAAAATAGATGTAAAGAATTGTCTTATTCCATAATAAAAGCCCAACTAACCTAAGTTGATTAAAAAAAACATTTGCCAAACGATCCACAACGAGTTTTGTTTTAATATACTTTTTTTAAATAAATCGTCCCCAAAGATGGAAAGTAGAAAGTCTCAATAAGGTGTTTTTCCTTGGTAGCCTCCATTAATAAGTAAATAAAATGAAACTGAGTGAAATTTTTTGATATTTTTAGATATCATTTTTATTTTTAGAGAAGATTCATTTCCTTTATTATTTTTGGTCCAACCTCTTTAGAGAATGGAAAAACATTATAATAAGCTCTATATCCATGTGGTACCACATGTTTAATTGGAGATAATTTGATCTTTGTCATGCTGGTACGTCTCTAATATGTTGAAAGTAACATCAAAGCTGATTGAGTAGTTAATTATAGAAAACTTATTTTATTTATCGATAATATGGCGAATGCGCCGGTGAAATATTTAATAAGTAAACAAATCAGAAAAAGCCTACAATTTGAATTGAGATCCTACTTTTTTGCTAACGTTGATTAATATTTACAAAAGTTTCAACTTCATCTTCAACATATTTTCAAAGATATAATGAGAAAAGTTGTCCATAAACGACGTATCTACATATTGTTACATTCCTTTTTCCAAATGAACTTATTAGATGAGGTTTAATTTATTTGTTACCTATAAAGCAACTGAACAGCTAAGGAAACGTATTAGAATAGAATTTAGACGAATATCACCCAATTTGGGACATTAGTTTTTGCCGCGAGCTAAGTATTTAAATATTGGTTACCTAAATATTCTAAATAATGATTAGGGTATAATGGACTTAATGAAAAGGTCATCTAAAGCACCAATTTCATGTTAAACAAATTGTAGATAACATCACAGCTTGAATAATTAAAAGAATCAGTTTACTTAGAATTTTATTCATTTCAAATTATTTTATTTACTCCATAAATAGTTGCTAGTCTGTCAAAGTTCAGTTATTCAGATTACATATTACGACGTTATGATAGCTTTGTTTCTTCAGCAGTCAGAAACGATCGACTTGAAAACCATCAGAGTAAACCAGCTGTTTTTAAAAATAGAGAAACAAAACACGAAGCGAATGCTTGTTGATCAAAATTATTGACAGTTATTGCCCTGTGCTTGTTTTGCAATCTAATGAACCTCTCCCAGAAACCAAACAAAATTAAATTAAATAAACCAATGATATCTCACCCTAAAATCTGTTACGAATTTTAAATTTTACTTTGGGAAAGCAATTTAAAATTTTCCCCTTTTTCTGTCCCTCTATAATTGTTCTATATTATAAATGTAGGTATCTGAGCTTTTCACTTTCAAAATTACTCGATATGCAACACTTACAATAATTAAAAACCCTAAATTTTTTGGAGTCGCAAATTCGTTCATAGGGGGTGAACTCAAAGATATTGTTTTGAAAAAAATGGTACCTTATCTATAATAATCTTGCGGACCTAAATGTAAAGGGCGCCATTCTGTCCGCGATTGCAAAAAAGCGTAAAAAAAAAATTTCGAAATTTTTTGTATTACTGAATATTGGTTAATTTTATGTTTACACCTCGTTTCTGGGCTTATTTTTTAATATTTCTTAATGGTTTTCAAACCAATCAAAAGCTTGTTATTTCTAGATTCATATGCTACCAAACTATACTCGAAATGTTAACAAATGCTGCAGAATTTGTTTAAACAAAGCGTCCCCGAAAAGTGTAGTGCAAATTTCAGTATTGAGACATTTTTAAAACTATTACAGATAGATGCATACATCTATGATATGAAATATGCAAAAAAGAATGGAGCAATTTTTAGTGAAAGAATTATCTACATTGCTTTAATGTTGTAAAAGATGATTTTTTTTAAATAATTGTAACATGTACTATCGCGGCCGAAAAAAAGTAATCGATTTTTTATCAAGTAGTATGTTTTTCGAAAAATTTTCCTTTGTAAATGGGAGTGTTTACATCAGTTATGTCAATTAAATTATTTTGACAAGAAATCATTGGCGGGGTCGTATTTATTAAAAAAAAAAAAAAACTAATAAGAAATAAGTTGTTAATATTTTTTAATTATAAGAAAACAATTAATTAGTATGGTTTTGAGAGAAGCAGAAAAAAGCTACATCAGCACCACACTTGGAGAAGGGTGGTCTTAACAACGCATGGCAAGTCAAATTAATTGCAGCAAAGGCTCAATTCAAAAAATAAACAAAAAGACAGACCTTCCGCTATTATTTGTTTTGTACAAATATTATTCATCAAACTTATGACTTCTGGGACGGTAAACTCGCAGTTGACCATTGTAGCAGGACTGAAATATCTTTTCGTCGGAAAGACCACTCTCTCCCAGTAACGATCTTATTCATTAATAAAAGTATTTGCAAACTGCATTCTTGCCTCTTTATTATCATCTGTTAGTCGGTGCTTTTTAGCACTGGCACAGTTAAATAGACCTTGCTCTCGCAACCGTTTTCTTGCTGTCCTAACAGACGCTGAGAAGTTGGTTTGCTCTTTGGCTTCAATAGAATTAGAAAATGAGTTTAAATTCACAAAAAAGTTAACCAGGGTATTGTCGTTTTCTAGATAACTCTTTCTTGGTCGCCCAGAACCCACTGCCCTGCTCAGATCATGAGTTTCTTGTTTAGTTTTTGAATCGTGCTTTTGCTGCAATTAATTTCACTTGCTATTCGTTGTTGAGACCACCCTTCTCCAAGTTTGGCGATGTAGCCTTTTTCTTCTTCACTCAAAACATGATAAGGCATGATTATTATAATACAAAATTTATTTTTGCTTAATATGACAATGACGTTGACACTAATAAAAAAAATATTGGGATTGATGCGACACTGTATAGAACCATAATTACAACGGGAAAATCAGTCGATTACTTTTTTTCGGCCGCGATAGTACATATCTCGCGCGCTCTAACCGAATTGAGTACCTGCTTAAACACTAAGGCGCTGATATATGAGATTTACCACCAACCGAGGATTCTTTTTATCAACATATTTTTTAAGAGCCGCGTATCAAATAATTGTTTGGAAAAATGCGACTAAAGTAAATCCAGAAATTCCCAATCCAAATGATTTTGGTTGGGAGTTGAAGAATAATGTATATATCCCCTAAATTAATAACTATAAATGTTTGACCATAATAGGTTGCTATTGTGAGGGTAAATGTGTTTTTCGTATTTTGACCCATAATATGGTATTCTACTAAATTCAAAATCGTAAAAATCGTTTGTGGCACTTTACCACATGAAAATGTCACTTTACTGTTATAGTAATAATAAAAAACAGTTTGACAGAAAATATTTCATATACCTTCTCGTATTTTTCCTTGATTTTAAAGGAAGTATATATGCTCGAAGTTGCTTCTCGAGCGGCATTTAAAATGTCTTCAGAATAATTTTCTAAATTGTTTTTCGGTAGCAAGATTCATTTTTATAATTAATATATAACTTAAAATCAATTCGATTCACAAAAATTATACTTAACTGTTATTATACAGGGTGATTCATAAGTAATGGTACACAGACCAACAGCAGATTTCGAACGTAAAAATATTGCGATTTAGCCAAACTTACCTTGGTCCAAAAGTTAATAGTAACCAAGATACAGGGTGTCAAAGTTAAAACTTATTTTTTAATTAAAAAAAGGTAGGTATACTTGTTTCAAGTCTCTAAATACAAGAGTTTTTGAGAAAAGTGCAAATCAAAAACTCCATGCAAATTCACTATGAGATGTGAAAAATTATTTTTATTATTTTGGCGGCAAAATTCGAAAATTTTTCGTTGAAAGTGTTGTTTTCTGTTAGTTAATCCCGTTTAAGTGGTTATTGGCGTTAAACAATTTCTCAAAATTTCAGACATTACAACAAAACAATTTTAACTAGTAGGCATAAATAATTTTATTCCATGGTAAACAATGCATCACAAATAATAACAACAACATATAACAACGAATACTACAATAAATATTCAACTTGATCACTTCTCTCTTTTCAGAATTCGAAAAAAATGTGGCGATTAGTTTTTAGGTATTAAAAAAAATTTAGAAAGAAATAAAAAACACAACACTTCTGCAATAATTAATTAATGTTTAAAAGATTGGTTGTTTGACAGGTACTTTTTGTTTTCATGCATACTTAATAAATATTTATCTTTATTTACTCTGATAATGCTGTATCTCAACGCCTACTTTTAAAAATAATTTTTTACAGTGCATAATGAATACCTACGCATAGAATTTTTGATTTGCATTTTTCTCAAAAATGGTTGTATTTAGAGACTTGAAACAAGTATACATTTTTTATTAGGAAATGATAGAAGAATGAAATTAATAAGTGAAATCTCCCGTATAGATGCGGGCAAAAAAGTTACGGTCATCTTTACACATTAAACGCAGCATACGTAGCGCCCTCTAGGAGTTATACCAAAATTGAAGGTGTATTATGATTTCTCACACCAAATAATCCCCACTCATAAATTTTCACAAGAAAAATATGAAAATTCATTAAATTATAAAAGAAAATTAAAAAATAAATTTTAACTTTGACACCCTGTATCTTGGTTATTATTAACTTTTGGACTAAGGTAAGTTTGGCCAAATCGCAATATTTTTACGTTCGAAATCTGCTGCTGGTCTGTGTACCATTACTTATGAATCACCCTGTATAAATAAACAAAGCCGTGTCAGTTACTATGGTTACGGAAACAAGTACCTACCTACTATGACTTTTTTTAAATTTAAAACTTTGTAATGCTTTTATATCTATCACTATTTGCTTATAATTAATTAACTTATTAATTAACTAACACAAAATGCAAAAAAATAGTATAAACAAATCTCGTAAGAAAAGCAGTTTTACGAAACTCATATAGGTAGGTACCTAGTTTTTGAGTTACTCGCTCGCTGCGCTCGCTCGTACTCAAACACTATATTATTCGTTTAGTAAAGCTTTGCTTTTCTAAACTTGTTGTTTAATGTTTATTAGGTGTTAATTCAGATTATTAAGCACGCATAATGTATTGTATATTACTTCTATATTGTCATTTTTCTAAGCACAAGTAGTACATTTAAGTTCATTTATTTGTTTTCATACCTCTTGCCTACCTAAATATTTTAAGTTGTTATAATAATTTTTGTTCCCAAGTAAATTAATCTTTAAATGTCTCTGTTTTATTTTCCATGTTAAAATGATAATATTTACGAAAAAGTAATAGGTACACTAAGAAAGCATTGTAAAGGTTTTGTAAACCCAGTGTATATCGTCAATAGTTACTGATCGGCCAGAGCGCGCGCGATGTGCTGACGTGAGTGACGTGCATATTGCACACACTTAAAACGGTAGCGAAAACAACGGAGCGCTGTACAAAAATAATCATATTTCTTATGAGGATAAAGCAAGGCAGATATTTCTTTCACTAAAAATTGCTCCATTCTTTTCTGCATATTTCGTATTATAGAAGTATGTATCTATCTGTAATAGTTTTCAAAATCACTCAATGCTGAAATTTACATTGCACTTTTCTGATACGCATTGTTTAAACAATTTCTGTAGCATTTGTTAATGCAAATTTCGAGAATAACTTATCAACATCTGAATCTAGAAAGAACAAACTTTCAATTGCTTTGAAAATCATTAAGAAATATTAAAAAATAAGCCTGGGAATGCGGTATAAAGACAAAATTAATAAATTTTCAGTAATCTACAAAATTTCGGAAATTTTTTTTTACGCTTTTTTGCAATTGCGAACAAAATGGCACCTTCTATATTTATATGCGCAAGGTCATTCCGGACAATGTACATATTTTTTCAAAACTATATCTTCGAGTGGTGGGTGTGACTTTTTAGGAGCGTCTTTCGAGATGCTAGATTCCTGACTAATTGCAGTTTGCAGCCTCTCTAGGATTTTATTTATAATACATACCTACATTCGAGCTCTGCAACTCTCAATACTCTTTAATAGTCAATTTTATTTTTGTAGAGTAAAAAGAAGAGACTTTGGAATACTTTAGTTTCTTCTCATACTCCCAATCCCAAATTAAATTTTTCTCATGTACTTACATTTCGTCTAATAGAAAATGAGCAGCATAATTGCATACCTATAAAATAAATATAAACAATAATTATATTGCATCTTGTTCGTTTATACGTAATGATTTCAAACCAGATGTAAAAATAATACAAGAATGCTAATAGGATTTTGGACATTCAAAATTTATGACTAACATTAAATTAAATTTCCAAATGTGTCGTTTACCATTCTTTAAATTTAAATGTTTTATAGTTTTATCATAAAAACTAAACTTTAAGGTATTGAAAAGAGATAAACCATCCAAAAGAAATTCGTGTAATGTGAAAAAAGTCGTAAAATGTACAAGTAAATTTATTACCTACCAGAAGTTTGTTTTCGGTACTTTATTGCTGAAAACAAACCACACAAATTTTAGTTATATTTATAATTGATAAAATATGTGCTAAATAATGTTACATAACGAAACACGTTTGCAGGTCATGTTTATAAATAACAAATTATACATTATTAATGAAAATGTACAGACCTATTTTAAAAATAATAATCAAGCGGAGGTCGAAAAACTTCGTTTTGTTATAAATAACTCGATAACACAATGGGGTGTATTGTGGTGTGCATACTTGGTCGCCCTATCTGTTTTTAACCGGATTCGATCCCTGACTCTGATGTGTATGACGTTCTTTATATTCTCTAATCCTCTCCCGAAAGGCTTGACTTTAGTTTGGAGGTTGTACAATGTATGTGGTTTATTTTATAAAAATTAAATTTACAATCACAAAAACATAATGCAGATACGCAGTTATGAATTTCAATGCAGGAATTTGAATAATAAGATCTGAAAGGTTAAATATCTTCAAAGGATATGATGGACCGTTTACAATATTGAACAATATAACAGGTTTGGATTCAGTTTTCTATGAAAATTCTCCCTAATAACAGTTAATAAATAACCGTAATGCTTTTTTTTAATTCAGGTTTAGATATGATATATCTGAAAATTTAAGAATATTTAGGTGCATCGAGCATAATATTCGATAACCTGGTATGTGGACTGAAATTTTTATAGAACCACTGCGTTAAACATTATGTGAACCGTAGTTATAAAAAGTATACATCACACGCTCTATAAATTTCACTTCATGTAGTGATTTCTCTTCATAACAGTTCTAGAATACTCGTGTTTATTAGCGATGTAAATACTACCCAAAGTAGTATTGCATATCCTGTGTATAACTGCCAATTACTCGCGGTAAAATATACAGCGGATAACTTGGAAAATTGGTTCTATATCAGTTAGATTAGCACACAGTTGTGTTTATTGTTTACCTAAATTAACAATTGAAATTCATACTGGTGCTCTACTTTGTAAGCGTCTACATTAGAGTAAACATGTCAATAATGTGCTTTATTAAATAAATACTCCTACATTTTCGAATTAAATTTCGGATCTCAGTTAGCCAGTAAAGGTAAATCAAGGAGTTTGTGTAGTAAAATTTATAATAGCTGGATCGTAGTAACGTAATTAGAGACGTTTCGTTTCTTCTTAGATCATGTTAATTTTAAATCTATAAACGTGAAAGTCCTTACTAACTCATCAATGTTTCTCTCATTTTACTTTTAAGTAGAAAACTAAGACTTGGTTGTTGCTTAGAGGACTCTTATAAAAATAACGTTGAGCAAATTTTCATAAAGCATCCCGCCAATATATTGAAGGAGAAATCAGTCGACCAACTCAACGAATGGAAATAATATTAGAATATCTTCCCGTTAAAATGGTGGATTCCAACATCCTTATAGAAATTATATTAGAAATTGACACATCCAAAGAAACAGTGAGCTTATTTTTTATTAAAAATATACTGATACAATTTGCATGTTCGTCATGGAATTCTGATTTCAGCGATAGTCATAAGTGAGTATTTGTTTAATAAATGGCGTCAAAAATGTAAGAAAAACTGAAAAACACAACTAGGCCTCTGCAAGATTTTATTTTTGAATCTTAGAGAAAGCACTCATTGAATTTTCCACATGGGCGCATTATTTGTTACTTTATGTACGCAAAGTCCCTCTTCTAGTATTTCTTGCACAATTGCTTCAGATTCTGGCTTTAGCCACGTTCCAAATTTCAGGCTCAGGTTCTCAGGTTCAGGTTTTAGGAACGACGAATAAAATAGAACAGGAATGATTAAATGATCAAAATTATCTCAACAAACAAAAATTAGGTACTATATTATTATGAATTCAAGTTACTTAACGCGAGAAACCATAGAAAGATTATTTTCTCTTGATTTACCCTAGGGTCATCTCATTATGCTGGTTATTCGTCTAAAAATACTCAATTTCTTATAATATGCCTCAAGTTGACACAACCAACATTTGTTAGGAGGCAAACGATGCAAACAATTTTTTATTCTAGTAATTGGGTATCTTTTATTCATAATTTACCGACAAAAATTGATATTCCTGTAAGGAATAAATATGTCTTGCATCAAAAGAACCTTCAGCTTGTGTATTCACGAATTGTAATTAAAATTTTGTGTACATGTTGTTATATTTATAAAATTTAATAAATTGTGAACAGTTCAGCTTAGTTAAGCATTTAAGAAAACAGGTCATATTTTCCAGTATTTGTAATTATTATAAATGTTAATTGTTAATTTAGAATGGCTCATATTATTGTCGTTGATGTACCTATAATAATTCGGCAGCGTTTTTTTATAATAACCGAACATGGAATTTCTTATAATGATTAGGTATCTAAAAATTGTCAGAACAAGCAAATAATAAAAAATCCCTTTTTGTAAATTTATTAAATTGGCAAATTAGTATTTTTGGTGTTTCTCCTTCATATTAGTAGCTTACTTTCTGCAAAAATGAATCTATTCTTGTACATAATTGTACTCTCGATCTTTCAAAATCCAATTGGTACTTCTTTCTCTTAAACTTCCATGTCCACAGATAAAGTTGATTAACTAGAATCCAACTGTCATTTATGAATTAGATAAAACAAATGACTTTACTTTATTTAAAATGTAATCCAGTTTTTTTTCTCTTCCCCTTCTTTGGCTTTAGGACAATTTTCAAACAAATAATACTTTAAGATCGATATTGACGAAAAGAAACCGTTAAATCCTGAACAAAATTTAAAAAATTTTATCAGTAGATAAAATCCAAATAAACAGATATTGACCCATTTGATGATGATATCCTGGCCGACATCGATAGTAGGTGCCCTATATTAAAAAATAAATCTTTAACTACTAAATTATGGCAATCAATGATTTTATTTGTGCACTGCATTTGTGTCGCTAATTGATAATCACCGGTGGTATACACATAACTGCTTTTAAAAGTAGTAAGTTATACTCTCTATGGAATGAAAGCACTAGATGAAAACTTCAAGTATTTACTTCTACGTATTGTATATGAAACAAATAATATATTTTTAAAATGTAACCCTAATAAAACATATTGATTCTCGTCGTTAAACACAGTTAAGAAATAATTATGCAGCATTTTAACGTCTTTGAACAAATGTCGATAGGATATAGAATAAGTAGACACATAAAATAACAAAGGGATGGCAGAATATGATACTTTATCCGTTGTGAATGGTTGAATGGTTGCTGAGAAATGCGATATGTGCGCGCCTTTGACAATATTGGGTCCTCTTTTGCTCGTCGATCTCGCTGATGAAGATGAATAGAAAAGCTTTCTATCTCGCGTGGCCAGCCTCACACGTTTCTGTGATGGAATAACTTAAAAACTTTTTTATTTAAATTAGAAAACTTCAAATTTTATTCTACGGCATTTGTATAAAAGCCGAGGGAGATATCTAGGTTACCTATAAAGTAAATAAGACTCCAGCAGCAGAACTTGTTACAAGTGAGACGAGTTTTTTTAACTTTGATCCTTTAATATATTAACACATAAAGCAGTATAGGTATATCCTATAAGAACTAATCTGTTGGAAAATTTTTATCTTAAGTGATTATGATATAGGGTGATTTTAAATTCGATGCCTTCCTCTAAACAGAAAATAATAAGCTCCAAATAGTTCGAGAATGTCTAGGTCCAAAATCAGTTAAAAAAATAACTTTTACGCCTGTGACTTTACATCAAAGGAACAGTTAAATGTTGGTTTTTGACATAAAATGTAAATAAACTAAAATGAAAACAATGATGTTTTGCAGACGTTTTGGAAACCTCTGTTCCTTTTTCAATTCTAATAATCTTTCTTTTGTGTAATTCGGGAAATTACACAATTTTAATGTGTTCAACCGCATTTTATACATTTTCTTGCTTCAATTATTACAACAATGTCGTTCCATGTCTTTATAGTTTACATTTTTTGTCATTGATATAAGACATCAGAAAATGACTTTATCATACATGAGATTTCCATATCAGTCATATTTTATAATATCTAAAGAATTGTATAAAAGTAATAATGGCTAGAGTTTCCTTAAATCCATTATTCCTAATATAAAAATATAAAACCAAAGTTGTTTTTAGAACAATATAATTAACATAATTTTGAGAAAACTGAACAAAAAATACAGAATTAACTATTCAAATTTCAAAGAAAGTGAAATTTGCGAAAATTAAGCAATTTGATTAATTTAATATGAATTCTATTTAATTTAATTTTTTATAAATGTTGGTGGTACTACTCAAGTGACTTTTGTGGTGATATCGAACTTAATATTGCTTACTTAATATTATATACACCAATGTATTTGTATCGGTTATTAAAGTGAGGAGAAAAAACTCTAGTACATCACCAAAGTAAGATCGAAATAGAGAAAAAGAGAGAGAGGGTGGGGACTCACTGTACAGGGTGTACCCATATATTTTACACCACCACTTTATTTTTGGAGCTAGAAAAAACTTCTTGCACAAAAGTTTTAGAATTTTTCCTAAATCATCAGAATATATTGTCGGATAAAACAAATAAACATCGCAAAGTTAGAAAAAGAGACAAATTTTTGTTTTTTTTTAAGGAATGCCCTGCATATCGTTTTTTTTTCATTTACGCTTTCTTCCGATTTCGATGATATAAATATGTTATGTGTTTTTTCCATCCATTTCCACAATATTCCATATTAACCTAACATAGAAAATATTACATTATAAAGATTGCCATGGAAAAAACAATTCGGCCGATAATGGTTTTTGTCAATAATTTGTTTAATTGATTCTAATCGTTTTTGTAACTTGTTTATTGTTTAAATTGTTTTTGTAATAACTGTTTATTTCTTTTGTGTCAAGAGTATATTTTAGTTAAATGATACTTTAAATTTCACATATATCACACGTCTAAAAATGCCACTTTGTCTTTAATACCTCGCGACAAATTATTGACAGTTACCATTATCGGCCGAATTGTTTTTCCTCGGTTTTTTTCATGACAATCATGTTGTAATATTTGTATTATTTCTATGTTAAAACGGAATGTTGTGAAAACGGATGAAGAAAACATATAACATATTTATATCACCGAAATCAGAAGAAAGCGTAAATTTAAAAAAATTTAAAAAAAAAACAGCAAATTTGTCTTTTTTCCTAATTTTGCGATGTTTATTTGTTTCATCTGGCAACATATTCTGATGGCTTAGGAAAAATTCAGTATTGTATGTACTCTTGAGAAAGGCCTAAAAAGCCGAAACACGTGTAGAGATTAATAAATACTGTTTGAAACATTTAAAAAGTGAATAATTTTTTCTTTAATTATAATATTTAACAATGTTTCACATGATGCCAACCGCGGAATCAGTTCAATGTCTATAACTTTTGTATAAGAAGTTTTCTTCTAGCTCCAAAAATAAAGGCTCCAGTGGTGGTGTAAAATATACGAGGTCACCCAGTACATATCTAAATTTATCTTTTGTTAACTAGTGGCCGATTTTGGGAAACATTTTTAACAAGTTGGTGTATATATTATACAACCCATATTGAAGCATTATCCTCCATGGTTTAATAAAATGATTTTTTTACCTTAACTAATTTTCTAAAATAGCGGAAAATTATTAATCAATATAAAATAAATAATTTTCATGGGATGATATAAACATCATTGTAAACATGTTATTACGGCACGGAAAGTCTAGCTTGTTTATAAATGACTGACTATGTTATTCCGATTTACACAACTGCCGACACGCAATTAAATGATGGGAAAAAATACACAGAAACGAGCGAAGGAAATTGCATTCAACTGACAAAGGAGATAATAATATTCAGGTTAAATACCCTCTGAATGTTATTTATTTGCCTTGCATATTTACGTCCCATATTTAGTTTCTCGTTTATACATTCTATTTTGTGAACAGTTCAGTTTTCTCGTATTTCTAGAGTCTACCAGACGTCTTATTGAATATTTTGATTATTAGTTGACATACAAATTTTCTATACGGTTGATATATTTGTAATTGTATGTCAATAATATTGCGAAAGCTAAAAATGTTAAATAGAAAAGTACTCCTGAGATATATGCATTTATAAAATGAAGTAAAGCACGTATTACCGACAGCTCAATTAACATATTTTGCCTAATATTTAGTTATTTGCTGATAAATTTTACTGTTTAAATTTATTCTCGTGCATTCCCAGATTTAGAAGAAGTATTCAGAATACACCGTTTTCAAGGAATGCAATAAATAGTATGTGATTAATTATACATACTTACAAAGGCTTATTTAAAATTTTGATATTACACAAAACAACACTCTGTAACACCACTGCCATGCTTAATCTAATCTACTATGTAATATGACAGTCTCGATTTTGCAAATAAATTAATAGATTTAATTATTGCTCTGTGCTGTTCTAGAGGTTTCAGATCTAATGAACTTGTAGCTATATTTTTTGTATGCCCTAAGGTTCAGTTTTGACCTTTTTTTTTTCATTATTTTCACAGAAAACTGTCGCTGAGCAAAAATCTCTACTATACTGGAGAAGCAGTAGTCAATAATTTTTTATCAAATCTACTTTACAATTAGGTGCTTATATCAGTCTTTCTGTTGAATGATGTGAAAATATATGTGAATTTGTAGTATATACTATGCTTCATTGTTCATGTGTTTGATTGTTAAGACCGTGGTATCAAATACTCTAACATAATAAATATGCATCCACTTCAACATGTGTTGATTGGTAAGCAACGATAGATTAGAAGCAAATAAAAGCAAATTGGAGCGACGAATAAAATTACACTATGTTTAGCTATAGGTCTAACTGTTTATGGACGCAGATTAAATGCCTTACTTACTAAAAATCCCGATTTGCAAATATGAGAAAAATATTACTAGTTAGAAGAATCTGATTAAGGCAAGCTCAGCAAATCTTCCTTAGATGAAGAAAATGGAAAGACGAATGACATTTTCTTAGATGCCAATTATAATTACATTTACATAATTCACAGTTTTTTCGATCCTATCGTTTAAGAGATGCTACAGAAATATTTCATAATTTATAAAATTTTTAATAAGCAACGTAGCATTTCTTTGCTTCAAATAAAAAGGGTAGTTGTGGCGTGCCTCCCCATATACATTTCCTTTCGACGTAAAATTAATCGAGGCATACTTACTGCTACATAAGAATTTAATTCATTCCCACTGTCTATGTCATCTCGTCGTAATTTATGTTTTAAAATATTGTGTTTCATTTCACCCTACTTAAGTTTGGCAGACTTAAAGCCGCTTTTGATTTAATATAAATGCAAGAAAATTTGCGCTATAATTTCTATATAATCTTTCCCTGACATTACGAAATTGTATTCCGCAACAGAAAATTTAATATTACAGCGCCTGTAAGTCAGAGTCGTACTTAAATCAACCTAAAGTGGTTAAGGTGGTAGACAATTTTGTAGCGAAGTAATATTTTATATTTGCGTAACAACTTTGTCTTTAGAGGACATGTAAAATTAGCAGTTATTTCCTTTTCTTGTAACCTCTCATTTACCTGCCTAAAACAAAAGTACATTACACGTCGTTCAAACTATATATAAGGTAATAGTAATTTGTCTAACGAGCCCTTTGAATATTTAACAATAATAGATTTTCCTGATAAATCAAAAAATATTTTCATATTCATATAAAAACGGGATGATCTCATCAGAAGGATTAATATTTTTGAAACAACAAACGATACCTGTGTAAGCAAATTATTACAGGAAGTAGGTAACTAAAACGTTTGAATGTTTCCACGTATAACTCGTTTTTGGGCAAATAGTACCCCTTTCATTTCACTGTCAATGGCTCTATAAGATGATATTATACGATGGTACTGAGTTAATGTCAACATTTAATGGTGATTTTTGACCAAGTACACTATTTAGTTGTGAGATTGCAAAATGGCCGCTACTTAGTTTTCTTCATGTGTTATTAATATGATGGGTACCTTCAGCTCATATCTCTCTCTCTGTTAACGTGGATCTCAAGAAATTTTGTTGTTTCACTTGGAGCAATTGTTAAGCGATTCAAACTGACATCTATTGATGTCTGAGTTTTTTCTGCCAAATGATTGTAACAAGAAAGTTTTATCTTGATTAACTATCTATAAATTGTTTGGACAGTGTTTACCTTGGAATTCTTGTGTCCCTCTTTTCTACTATGGATACATTGTCTGCAAATACCACAATACACTCTGCACTAATATGGAGTGGTTAAGTCATTTATAAGGAAGAGAAAAATAAGTGGTCATAAAACAGAACTCTAGGGAACCTCTAGGTCAACGTCATGTCTCCAAATTAACGTCATTTACCATTACATAATTTTTGCTAAAGCTCATACACGCAAGATAATTGTCTCTCTTATTCCCATTACTTGTAGTTTTCCAGCAACAAATGTTCGAACTATCAATTGTTTTAGATAGGTCAAAGATCTATATGACTGTATACAAAATCCATAAGGCAGCCGCTGCACTTTCCGCAGACCTACCAAGGCAGAAACTATTTTGAGATTATTTGATATTTTTCAAGGAAGGAATATATTTTATTGTAAATGGCGCGTTCATTTATTTTGCATATTACATTGAGCACGTCTATTGGTTATTAGAGGATCATTATGTTATTTATATATTGGAATAATTTTTCCAATTTTTAGCACATCTGAAAATTTCCTAATTCTACCGACAGGTTAACAATATGAGACAGTGTTTCATCAATGAATCGAGCAAATCGTTGAAAGAGAATTTACCCCAACAGAATTATTGGTCACCAAAATATTTTTTACATTTTTTTAGAAACATTATTAGTGTCGTTTATGTCTTTGTTAATTTAAAGTTTTATATCCTGCTGGTTCTATTTTTTCCGGTCTTTTGCGTACCAAGGTCCAAATTTTCTACTGCCTGTCTTGTATATTTTTGTTAGTTTAGTTTATTAGCTTTACTTTACTGACAGTTTCATATTCTTTTTAAAAAATGCCAAGTTTGCATCATTAATCTTTTTTAGCAACCAAAGCATTTTCTTCAATTGCCTACCCATGTCTTTAGTATTTTTTGTTATCTATGTATCGAATTTTTTATTATGAGTCAAGACTTTAATCAAGATACAATGTTAAACCTACAGCACACATTAAATTAATTATAACTTATTGGAAACAAATTAATTCGGGTTTGAAAATTATATATAACTTCACGTTTCAGGTTTTATTTGTTGAGCAGTTTAATTATTTCTGTTATTAGAAATTGCAGAGACATGAAAATATATTTCAGGCCCAAGCGGTATACATGAAAAATGTGTTACATTCGAGCAAGGTGTCAACGAGCAAATATTTTGCAATAACTGCTAGTTTCAGTTATTGAATTTTTTATTTTTATGTTTATCTATACCTACCGTAAGAGTATAATGTCCTAGTACTTGGTATATCCTTGTTACAATTCTAATAAAGTTACAGAGTACAATGTCTCTCTGCCTAGCCGTAGACATTAGCTTCTCAAGGACGTTTTACAAATTTCAGTGGTAAGTAACAAGATCTACTAACCTTCTTACCTAGGACTTTTGACTTATGCAAATAGCGCTACATCAGGTTCGCCGCGCTCTGCTCTATATTTCTAAATCTCAAGCGAAACGACCGACAGGAATTTGTTAAAGTCGCAAGTTCTCGTTTAATTTTATGTGCTCCAATTTGTGCATCTGATACGTGCATTATCTGTTTTGCGTGCGTTGCGGGATAATTTTAATTTACACACGCACTGCAATATTGAGATATTCCTTATACCCTAAAATAAGAAGAACCTTATATTGTAAGAATTATTATATCATTTGCTGAATGAGGTAATTTTTTAGTTATTACTGTTATTACTAGCATCTGTCTTCGTATGCATACTTGGGAATCATGGCAAATTACTTAGGGCTTTAGTAAATTGGTGTTTGCCACATAAAAATTCTCTTTGGAGCAAACCCAATTCATGCTGCCATGGTAAAACTAAAATTTCATTAACTTCCTCCTTAATCCAGATATCATCCGGCGTGCATATTTTCGTGTGTAGAATAAAGTTTACACCAAAAATTTCTCTAACTTCATAATTATCCTGTAAGAATTTTGTTACATCTCCAACTTTGTGCCTACTTGATACTAACGACTAGCTTTCTGATATATCTAATCCTATTGCAAATTTACTGACGACAATAATCTTCTTCGATTTTGAAAACTAAGCACTGCAGCTGAATTTTAAAGACAATTAACTGAAACCTATTTAATGTTGTAGAATGGGATTCAAATAACCAAAATCAACGCAAAAGTAAAATTGTATTAAAAAACTAACCAACAGGTATCAGGTTAAGTTGTAGCTAATGGCACCTCCAACCATCTATTTGATAACCCATGTTACTAATTTTTCAAAATACGACAGAGTGGTTAGCAGGTCAAATGAAAAAGTCAATGTATAAGTTTACTTAGGATACACGACTCTAGAGTCTCTAACCCTGTAATATGTAGGAAGCGACTGTAGATAATTCGCCGGCGCTCTCTGCGTGAGGTTTCAGTGGTCAGAGGATATTGTCCAGCTTCGGAAAATCGAAGTAATTATGTTAATAAGTTGTCTTTATTAAATGATAAGAAAAACAAAGGAAAATACATTATAAAAGGTTGGCGGTGTTATACTAAGGTTCTTGCATACAAACGTCAAATATATAAGTTACAAATAAATTCCAGTTTGGTCTATATTGGTTGATTGTATAAGAATCTTTACCTAAACTGTGGTTTATAATTTTGAAGCTATCTTATGAATTAACTTATCTATTTGCAACTTCGTCGTAATGCGCCTACTTTACATTACTCAGTTGTTTTGATGATATTTCAATGGAAATTGCTTTGAAGAAACTGTATCACTCATATCGTGCTGATGCAATCTGCAAAGCGTAACAACATCTTCGAGAGGAGGGAGTAATCCTCTCGAAGACCCACCACCGGAATCTCTCGAATAACAAAGCTATGAAACTCGTTACCTGGAGTTCTATCCTCCTCAAGGTTTTAAGACTAGAGACGCTTTAAGACTTTGTGTCATACGTAATCATTGAATTGACGGTTAAAAAAAAATTAGCATTTAAATATTTATATATTATCAGAAATATCACATCTGTACAGTTTTCAATTTCACATTAAGATCGTAATTCTTCCATATTTGCAATATTCATCATATTTTATAGATTTCTCTTTTCAAGGGCAACATCCGTAATCAAGAATTTTCTAACTCATATCGCGATTAATTTTTCATTTTTGAAGGGAGGAATCTGCCATTGAACGGATTAGGTCTGATTTTGTAATACCAAGTTTGATATATTTGTTTTTTACCATTATTCTTTAAAAAAATGCCTCAGGATTTTGCTGCAAAAAATGTTTATCCCATTATATTAAATGTCTTAATTCGATGATCTTAAAATAATGAAAATACAGTAACCCAGGAAATTTCCGTTTAAATTATATAACAGTTTATTCAATGAAATCACCAAAATGCTAAATAGAAATGGAATTTTGAAGTGCTTATATTTACGACGCGCCTCTTATCAAATTTGTTAATTTCATGTATAAATACCCGTAAGGAAGAACCAAATATTTAAGGAAAACAGAGGAATGATTTAATTTCCAGATTATTAAATTAGGGAGACATCATTTCAATTAAATATTTAAATTTAAATGATGTAAATAAGCAGCTTAAACTCAGAAATAATCCTGTAGCATGAGAGACCATTAGTCATTAAACTCGCAGGTTAATTGAATTCACGTCACATTCAACAAAACCACAATGGCTTTAATAAGTTTAGCAGTTTGTATCTGATGAATAAACTTCATTAGTTCTTCTTGCTTTTACGCTTTGTAGGCCAAGGAAGTAGTTAGAGGAATAATAGGGCTTAACTAGTTTACCCCTTTATATGACACGCATAATCTGATCTAATGCCTATGTAAATTGGAAGTAATTAAGGAAATTAAATAAAAAAGACGTACTTCGGTTACCGGCTCTCGCTTTTGCTCTTTGAAGAAATCACTTCAATAGGTCTTTGAAGTTTATCAGAAAAAATCTTTCTTTCTTATTCTCTAAACTAATTTTTTGTAATGTATGTATCCGGATTAGTAGAGGCAATTAGTGATCGTGATCGAGCATTGCATAACCTCTGCGTCTATTAATTTTAATAAATTTATTAATAAAAGTTGTAAAACTATTTGAAATAAATACTTGATCGTGAATTTGATCTGGATGCATTAGAATATATACACCAGATTAACAGATCATTTTACTAGTGAATTGCTATAACATCGAGCAGTTGCATTGTTATCTTTTGATGCCACTACTGTTATATTTGTGTTTGGTTTTTACCTAATCATAAAAAAAAATTAGTTTTGGTATCCAAATAAAACAATTTACAATCATGTTACTTCTTCTGCTCGTTACCATTTAAGCGAACTTTGTAAACGTATTTTATCACCATGTAACCTTTTTGCCTACCCTGTGCAAGTTTTCCTATTATCCTGGGTCTGCTTCTTGTACGTCAAAGCATTAAGAGGTCTAGACGGATCGCTACTTGAAATGTGTGTCCATAAACTTATATATTTGCCCACATTATGTGTTGCTAAATTGATTTTGTTTCTCAAACTAAAGTAAAAACTTTTATGATATTGCCCAGAAATCAACAATAATAAATATGCTTTATATTTTTTTTCTATGTTCAAGAATTATGTTTGTTGCACTTCTTTATTTTACCTATACTCTACTGTGCATTTATCAACTGGAGAAAAGGATCGCGAATAGTATTTATTACTATTTTAAATATTTTATTTATTTGCCTCTATTTTTTTGGATAGTTTTTCAACTTTGGAATTAGCTGCAGTTGAATCAAATCAATTAGCTACCACCTTATGTTTGTTTCACTGTAAAATAGGAACTCAAAATGTTGGTGTGCTTTACCTAATCCGTGCTGATGACAGCTAATGATAATATTAGTGTCCTCTCCTTTTTAAAACATTAAAGGAAATCCTTCACTGCTAGCTTGCAATCAGTGGTTTTATTTTGCGTACCTACTGTGTTTGTAGTACTGCATTATAATAATGTTTAAGGAAGAAATATTATCCCGTTTATGGGCAATAATAGTCATTGAACTGATTCCGCGGTTGGCATCATGTGAAACATTGTTAAATATTATAATTAAAGAAAAAAATATTCACTTTTTTAAATGTTTCAAAGGGTATTTATTTAATTTCTACACGTGTTTCGGCTTTCTAGGCCTTTCTCAAGAGTAGGTACATACAATACAGTATTGTGTGTAGAAATTAAATAAATACTCTTTGAAACATTTAAAAAAGTGAATAATTTTTTCTTTAATTATAATAATAGTCTCAATATTTTATTTTTAAAATTATTTATTTTTTCTCAACTATGGCATAAAATTGGAAAAATTAAAATAATATCTCCAAAAATAAGAAGATTTATTAAAAAGATGGTCTTTGCAGAGAATTTGGATACCAAAATGTAAACAAAAATTGTCAGAATATAAATAACTATCACAGTGTCCAGCATAAAACATCCCAGTATACAAGATGTCTCTTCAATGCTCCAAAATAATTGATGTGTAGATTTTTAAGTCAAAATTATCACGATTGAAAAATATTGTTGTCAAACATGTTTCCTTGAAGATTTACGTACGTCAAAGTTGCAAAAGAAAAACAAATAATGCAGCATTAAATCAGGAATTGGTAGATTAGGTAAGAATTATTATCTAATCTAGCAAAATGAAATAAAATTTAAACTGAAAAGCCTTTAATTGTGGTCGTCGACCTCCTACTGAACTTAATTTTTTTGGAAAAATTTAATTAAGAATTGTTATTATAAAGTAAGGTTTTGTCCATTGTCACTCTTTCATTAGTTTCTTGAAGAAACTGTTTTCAAGAAAAATATTAAAGAAAAGAGAATTTCATTGTAATCATGATAAATATTCTTTAAATTTAATATTACCACATGAACTTTGTCTCTGGATTGATTATTTAACCCACTTGTTAATGGATTTTGATGATGGGATAGAAAAAGTTAAAATAATTGCAGGACGTAGACTATTTAAAAAAAAGTAAAAAATAAATTCGCATACCTCCAATTTATTTACATTTTTTAAATTTTTTAAACCTCCAGACCCATTCATCGTAAAAAGTGTCAAGAAACCACTTCAGAGATAACATGTTGCCAATGGGTTTAATAGAATTTAATATTCAGTACTTCAAATGAAATTCTCCTTTCGTTATTATTTTACTCGAAACGTCTAAGAGACTATCAAATTACTTATTGTAACCCTTACTTCTCAACAGTATAATTGTTGTAAAAGTTGTAAAAGTTCAATGGGTGGTAAGGCGCAGTTCAAATCAAAAAATTTCTGTCATATTATTACTATAATTAATTTAACATCCTCTGATAATGCTGCTTCTACGATAACATTTGTGGTCAATCGTCATAATTCCTCCTCCGATTGAATTAAGTTTCCAAGGAAAGGAGAAATTGGTAAAATCGACCAATTATTTTGAGATATTCAGCTACTTAATTTAGACCTGTTTGTGGTATTCCACTAATTTGTGAGAAAACTATTTATTTTATAACTTGTAACGACTTTTCAGTCTTTCAACTGCTTGTTTACCATCTGGTTTTTTACAACTCAATACTAACTTAATTAAAACAGGACTTAAATACTAACAAGCGTCGGCAGGGTGTACCCAAGTGACGGTAATACTTAAAGCAAAAACCTGGACGGGAAAAATCACTTCGTTACAATTTGTGTCATTTATTATTTTTTCATACAATTCATTACTATTCTCACTTAATCCAACCAATTTCCTCTTGTAAAGCTTCCATCGAGAGATAATATAATATGTATAAATATCATATACATACAAATCCTTTTGATTCACCTGTAAAACTATAGTATGTCAAAGCAAAAGTGAACTAAAAAGCTTATAATATCTGTTCAGCAGCCTAATGCCAAAGCGAATTTCAAAGCGAATTCTAGTTTCAGCAGTTGTAAGCCTCTTACGTTTTAGTGCTTACGGCTACTTCACATGAAATATGGTTAAGTTTAAATCTCTATATATGTAAAATTTACGCAGAACCGTATTTTATTTATTATTATATTTTTAAGTCATACTTGAAATTGTGATTTTAAATGAATGATTTTTTTAGAATTTCAGAAATTCTTGATATTCTATAATTTAAAAATAACATCTGTCTACTAGAATTCGAGAACAGATACTACGTAAAATTCACAATATTAATCACAATTCGTGTTTTCTCTGTAATAAATTCGACTCTTTTGAGACTATACATGTTGTGAGGAATTTTCGTCTCACCTACTTCTTACTTGAATTCATATATTATTTGTTTCTTTAATATTTCTTTTCACAATGTGATATATTCCTAGCTCGACACTTTTAGGATATTATTTTTTCCTAAAATTTGCGAGTGACTTGAACCCATAAATCTCGCTTTACTATAATTCATAATCAAAATCTGGACGAAAATAGAAAAACAAAAGCTCGCAAAAAACAATAAAGATAAGGCGTTTAATAACAGTTGATTTAAAGCAGCAATCTTAGCACTTCTGTTGTTAGAGAGAAATCATGTGCAAAAGCAGCCAGCTAGTATTTCTTTTATTACATTTTATGGGGTCATATAAATAAAATACTAGACTGAATTTAGTTCCTTCTTACGTTGCATTCCCTGAAAACAAATGGTTGGTGCCGCATAAAGATTTAAGTTAATACTACTCCTTTTTTAAACAGTGTGTCGACAGTGCCGACGTCTGTTGTTAACCCCCTTTGACATCAAATTTATTTATTACAATACGCGGAATACTGATAATGGATATCTTTAGATTCTTCTTATTAAAGGACAGATGTCGCTAATTAAGGAAAACCAAACAAATAATTTGAATATTATACTCTGACCTAATCAGATGACGAAATGTGTCTATCTTTAACCATATAGGTATTTCTTGTAAAAGTGTAAGAAATTCACAGTGATGGCTAAATATCGAATATATCTTTTTAGATATATATCTTTAACGGCAGCAAAGTTCTTCAAAAAAAATTTTACACATATCACATATAGTTAAAATCCAAAACGTAATTTAGGAGAAATTATAGGTAAATACCTACCAACTTATAGATATAAAATACACAAGAATAGTAGTTTATTGCACAAGCATATAATGGCCTATAATATTCGTGACGGTGAAAGTTTATGGTACGAGCCGAAGGCGAGTGTCGTAAATCACCCAAGTAGAATACCTTATTCTATCCACGACTATTAAATATTTTTGACTAAATCTTTTAATAAATTTATAAGCATGTAGGTAGTATTTATTTTTAACATTTTTTTTTATGAGCAGGCCATTATGTGTCAAAAGAACAACCTGTCATAAATTAAATTTAAACGGCAACGTTGTTTATAATTATTTTCGGGCTTTGACTCAAATGTCATAGCCACTTTAATGGAACTTTTAACAAAAATATCCGATACGTTGTCATATAGGTAAACTTTGTTCATTATTCACTGTAGTGAATAACAAAATCATTATTCACTGTAGGAAATAATGAATTGCATCGTGCTTGAGAAAATATATACATAATGCATACATTATTTATTAGTCGTGGATAAATTTGATTTTCAGTGACAATCTATAATAACGCCCAATTCAACCAAAAAGTAAATAATTCAATTTAATCAGCCGTCAATCAATGCATTTGTTTAAATTCCACCCAAATTTTAACTTAGTCGCTTCAAATTTCCAGCACATCTATTTGTTCTAAAACCATGTATTTATATATAAAATGCAGTATTTGTTTCAGAAAACGACTTATTTTAGTAGTAAATAAGCATTAAAATGGATTTACCAATGCTGATTTTTATATTGAAAATTTAAAAATACATTCAGTGCATTCAGGTTTTATTGAAGTACGCTTATATTATTCATATATGGTGCAAACAAAATTGTGATTTTATCGATCCCCTGGCGGTAGATGTATTACAGATTTATTTTAAACTCATAAATAAATAAAACTTCCTCGTTGAAAATGTACCAATTACCAATAACATACAAGTAATATTGTATAACTACTGTAAATGTAAACAAGTAAAACATGAATCCAATTGGAAATTCATTATTAAATCGTTCACAAAATAAACAATCACTAGAGAAAATTCCTAATATGTAACTGAATATAAAAAAAACTCATATTAAGTATGATTATGAATAATTTATCTGTGACCTACACTTTCAGTGAGATGATCATGTTGAGACTTTTTGTGTCTTATTGAACGTAATTTTGGGGATTCTTTAGGTAGTTTTAGGGTTGTTGGTTCATGTGCTGAACACCCTTAATAATGTACTAAGGTCCAAGACCACAATAATAAGCTACTTGAATTCACAACATAATCCCGAACTATGTGGTTACGTGTTGCAACAAGTTATAATTTATTTTTTTCACGAAGGTACTAAATGATTATACGCTTATTATAAGTTGATAAGCTTTATCTGTCAATTTCAAAAATATGATCAGATAAATAGATTTTATTATTAAATAAATTTATGTCCAAGAACTAGAGTCAGTGATTTTCTAATTATAACAGAAACTTTAAAATGCGTTTTGTACTTCTGGTAGTGGAAAGGGTCCTGAAAGTCACCACAATTTATTAAATATCTCCAATGGACATCTTAAAGAAGCTGAGTTAAGTAATCTACGTCCTCTCATCAATCCTAATAAAAGTCAAAACATAGTGTTTGGTACATCTTATTAGTTACGCAACCTTGATGAGTTCAATGTACAAATATGTAACGAAAACATTCCATCGTGTACAGTTGTAAAAAATCTAGGCGTGTCTTTCGATTCAACATTAGGTTTCTCTAGTCATGTCACTAATATCTGTAAGAAAGCTTTTTGTACTTTGAAACAATTGCATTCATTTAAAAAATACCTGGATACTGATACAAAAATTTTACTTTCTGAAACTTTGGTTCTCTCTCACCTAAACTATGCAGATGTTGTATATGGCCCTTGTCTCTCACTGTATGATAAGTCTCGGTTACAAAAAATTCAATATTCCTGTGTCAGATATTTTACAACTGTACCATATTCTAGTCATATAACCCCTTACTTACGCAGTTTTAACTTACTGAATATGTCTGAGAGGAGATTTATTCATATTGTTGTATTTATTTTAAACATATTAAATAATAATAATCCTGCCTACTTATTTAATAAAATAAAATGGAGGAACGAAATTCACACTAGACAATTAAGGCAAGTGGAAAATAGAATCTGCATTCCACCTCACAAAACTGAATCATTTAAAGCTACCTTTTCATATATGTCTGCATATGTTTTAAATAACTTGCCTGCTCAATATCGTACGTTCTCAATCGCCACTGTAAAACGAAATTTTAAAAAGGATTTACTTTCATCAAGCTTAAACTGTTTTAATATGCAAATGTTCTAATTTAAGCTTATTTGAATTATAAAGCAATCTGGATATTTTTTAATTTTTTAATTTGTATTTCATTTTATGTTTCTTAAGCCTTTTTCTTTTGTAGTGTTTATTTTTTAATGTTTATTTTTTATGTTTATTTAGAGTATAAGGAAGTGTTGTAAATCAACTTTGTTGACACATTTTCCTTTTGGGAATAATGTACTTGTGCTTTTTTCTCAATAAACTTATTATTATTATTATTATTATTATTAATATCTACTATAAACTAGAGAAAATCATAAATAAGCCATCACTGACTTTTTTTACTAGATCATGATTTCTTTCTCACTTAAACGCGCCTTCTTGACAATCACCAACCATTTCGTTTTTTTAACAGTATCGATAAAGTTATCCAAAGGAAAGCTTATTCATAAACGCGAAGTATTCGATACATGTACTTGAAAACTTCTTTGCTATACTGAAACATTTCTCAAAAATAAATTGTTGGCTGTTTGTTCTGCAATGAATATGAAGTACCCTCCGGAGTGCCGCAAGGCTCAGTGTTTGGGTCCATTATATATCATGTCTACGTATCTGTCTTACATGTGAAAATAATTCTCAACATATGTGATAGCCCGACGACAACGAACTAAATTTCAGTATCATTGAATTTGGAATTTGGAGCAATAGTCGCCGAATTGTTAAGTCAAAATCTACTAACTTAATTTGTTATCATTTATCAAGTTCAGTCACTCCTATCCATTGTTGGATTTATGGATTATCATAAGCTCAACTCAACTATGTTGGTCCGATCAGGTAGTTGCAGTTACTAGGAAAGCTAACGCATAGAGCTACCTATTGAGGAAAAAAAAACTCGTTGCTATATACAGTGTGTCTCACTTTTCACCGCTTCACCCCAATATCTAGGCCATTTGTTGATCGATTTAGATCAAATTTGGTGCACTTCTTTTCTTTGAGATTGTGTTTAAAAAGTTATTAATAAAAATTTTTTTCAAACTTAAATACGCCTACTTTTTTTTATTTTTTTTAATCGCTTATTTAACGTCGGCCTATTTCCGCTACCAAGGCCAATCACCGACGCCAGGAGACGAGCAACCCCCAACCAGGAAATTTTGCCGAACCTCTTATCTTACTAAGAGTAGGGATTTTTTACTTGCCTAACATTTAATAGACAAGGGACCGACTGCTTTACCCCTCCGAAGGATGGTATATCCTCAATACACCTCTCGCCTAGTTGTATTGCTTCTGCGATATAGCTGATATACAAGCCGCTAGAAGTAGGGAAGTGAGACCATACGTCTTTCCGTGGAGCCCATCCAAGTACTAAACGCAGTAATGTTGCTTTACTTTCAGTTCGCTAAAAAGTGAGTGAAGTCAGTCCTCCGCTCGCTGCCCCTAAATACGCCTACTATGATCCAAAGGAATTGGCAAAAATTAGGAATTTATATTAGCGATTGAGATAGGGCTTTTGTTTTTACAGATTCTTGTTCAGCATGACCTAAAACGCCTGTATACCAAATTTCGTTAAAAAATATTTTTCCTTCGAAAAAAAAAGTAATAAAAATCTAAGATTTCAATAATAAAAAATAATAAAAGTTGAGTTATTTGATATTTTCTAAAAAAAGTGCCCTAATACTTAATTAGCGTCATTATATCACCCGACTCCCAAGTTACTTTTTTCTTTTTGAAGGAATGAATATTTTTTAACGAAATTTGGTATACACGGGTTTTAGGTCATGCTGAACAAGAATCTGTAAAAACAAAAACCCTATCTCAATCGCTAATATAAATTCCTAATTTTTGCCAATTTCTTTTAATCATAGTAGGCGTATTTAAGTCTGAAAAATTTTTTTATTAATAACTTTTTAAACACAATCTGAAAGAAAAGAAGTATACCAAATTTGATCTAAATCGATCAACAAATGGCCTAGATTTTGGGGTGTAGTGGTGAAAAGTGAGACACACTGTATATGAGCAAAAACGTAATTCCTATAGATAGATATTGTCATGTATTCTGAATATATGAAATAAATTAATACTCCTCAAAAAATTAAATGATTTTAAAAAATTTTCAGAATATAAGTTTCCTCTGAATTAAGAATCAGCGAAAGACGTACGTAAGAAAACTGAATGTTTAAACCTAAACAGCTTTAAAGGATACCAGTTTTGGGAAACTTATCTGGACAGCAAGGAGACAACTCACATAAATGAGGCTCGTCCAATTTAAAATAAAGAAAAAAACAAAAAATTAGTTAATAAAATAATCTTAACTAAAGCAAAAGTAATCTTTAATAGTTTAATCAGTAACAAACTAGTAGTGATTTATAAACAAAGAACAAAGTTCTAATTTTATCTAGCGAAAAATCAAAGATAGGGACACGTAGTTTAGATACATGTAAGTAATTAGCATAATGTTTCATGTAAAACCAATAGCTTATGTCAGATGGCTAGACATATTGTAAATTTAGACTCTAAGAAATAACAGTGAAGTGAATTTTAAAACGCAGTGCACAATCGCTGAAATTAACGTATAGTGAGGAATCGGTTCTAACGAAATATATCGTGATGGGTATCCACAGAAAGGTTATGTAACCAGGATGCTAAAAATAAGATAATTTCTACAAAATAACTTTGAATAAGGCAAATATTTCGGAAAATACATACCAAGATGACATATTCCTATCTAGAGTCCTTTGACGAAGGAAATTTTCTGGTAGTACCTTGGAAATATAAACAAAAGGGAGTTGTTGTTGGGCAAGCAGAAGAAGCGTTCCCATGTCCACATCGCTCCTAAAAAAGGAATGAAAATTTAAGGAAAATCGTGCAGAATATATAAAACAACAATTCATAAGCCGAGGTATGTTCATACCATTTATATTGAACGAGATAATTTGCCGATATTCCCAGGATTTACTAAAATAGACAATGAAAATATCATGTACCTACCTAGTTTGTGATTTCGAATGAGTATCCACAGTTGGTTTGTTTCCATGTAGTATAATTGGACACTCTAGAACAATCCACTTTCAGCAGCCATATCAGTTTCAATGTCACTGAGCTGATAAATTAAAACCGCGAACACCGTTACAAATCACGAAGTATACTAATGATAGAAACACATTTTTATAAAAATAGCTAAAAATATTGTACTATTATGTTTAATTAAAAGGATAACACCATTTGTGAAATAGATTAAATGTAGTCTTAAGTTATCGCAGTTTTTTAGTTTATTTATTAATCGATATAATTTGTCTTATTGAATAAAAGCTGTTTAGTTGAGAAACCTCTATGTTTTATAAGTTGAAATACAAGTTTTATGCATCACTACCCTATCTAAAGCATTATTTCACTGACAAAGGTGACATATCTGTTCCAAAGACCACAGGTGTACATGTTTTAACCGTTCAGATAGTTATAATTGCAGATCACTGCACATTTGGCTGGACCTTCATTTGAAAACAAACATCAGTAAAGTCAATGAACTCAATTTAAATCTTTATTGAATAAAAAATAACAGAATATTGAGTAAGGTAAATTTCCTCTACCAGAAGATCCCTGGAACGCCCTAAAAAGGAAAAGGAGGGTTTACAGCAAACCCATCAGTAAGTCATTCGCCTCTAAGTATGTACCACGGAGTATAATAACTTATATTATACTCCGTGGTATGTACGTACGGTCGTTTATAAAAATAGTGTAATGTGGGAGGATAATTAAAGGCAATAATAAAAAAAGAAATATGATTCTAAAATAAACTTAAATTACAATATTTCCTAAATTAAATAATAATAATAAATATATACAAAATTAAATTTCCAATAATAAGTATATACAAAAGTCAATATAAATCTCATCTGCCCTATTACATTACAATATATATTCCTAATTTGCCATACAAAGAACGTCAAGTATCTTAAATTTCAATTCCAACAGAGATGATTCTATACAAACCTACATTGATCTAAATTGAAAAAGAACGATCGCCTCAGAGGTTTACTTTTTTTATACTCATAGAACATTTAAAAAATATTCCAACTTTTCTGTCTAAATTTCTTACCTTGATCGACGAAATGAACATAGAGTGAATTGTAGTGTTTTGTTATCAAGCGAAAACTGCGTGATGAATACTAACTATTTGCACCAAACACTATCATTACAACTTATATAGTCAATCGGTTAGCCCTAGTGAAAGAAACATAAAAATGTATTTATCTATTAGCTTGTCTCTGGCTATTTTCTTTTCTTCTCTTGTAAAAGCTAAGAGTAGGGCATCCAATATTTGGTATCAACGAAGTATAGAAAATGCTTTTCCACATTTTTTAATAGAAAATACTATATTTTAAAATAATATATTCTCTCAGCCGTTATTTATACTATTTATTTTAGCTTAGAAAGCTTTTCCTCATTTTATATGCAAATATGGCAATTTATATATTTCATTTATAATATAGGTTACCTCGATAAGGAGGCCACAATAATTTAAGATAAGTAGCGAGTACTGAAACCACTTTTATTCACTTGAATTATGAGTTTTAACTTTATTTTCTTTTCCCATCGCCTTTAACGTAAATAGGAAGTGCAAGGGAGAAAATTGCGGATACGTAGCAGACATTTTGACGGAAAATGTAAACATTGTAAAATATTACAGAGGTTCCTTAATATTTTCACGGTTTGTGAAGAATAATTTTAAAGATTAAATTATGCTCATAATTTTTCGTACTATTTACGTTAGCCCTTTCTCTGTGCGGTTGATATCTTTACTCTTGTAGGTAATAAACTTGAGTAACATCTTAACTCCACATTCTTTGCGCGTAGGAACGTTTGTTTCTAAAATTACATTTAATAAATTTGTGTAAAATAAATAATTTTTGTAACATAGAACAATTCCAGTAAAATTTGGAAAGTTTGTGTTATTGATGATATGGTTAATCTATTTCAATGAAAATTCTGTATTCTTATAATTTGTGAGCAATATAATAGTTAACATTAAAGTAAATTTTCTTTTTGCAGGTAAACAAATAATAGACGTCCACTATCTTATGTAGGTAAGAATTATTCAATTATTAAAACAAGAAAACACTATTAATAATTAGAAATTTAAGATACCTACCTCTTCAGCCATTTATATTAATTTTCACAGCTTATACAGCCTTTATGAAGACAATTGAAGTAGAGTAGAGAATATAATGTAAATCAGGAATTGTATTGTATGTATTTCTAAAAAATCTAAGAAATTAAATCCATATTATTATTTAATGATAAAATATAAATCACATTTTATAATCGATTTAATTGAACTACAACTACAAAAATGTTTACCGTGAATGGTCCAATAATAAATAAAGTAAGTTTATTCCAATTACTATTAAAATAATTTCATATTTTTATCATAAGTTTGGAATTTGAGTATGTTATTCTTTGTTCTCAGACACTTTTGAAAAAAAATAGTCAAATTATCATAAATATTATTTTATTAACTTCCTGAAATAGATAATTCATAAATATATTACTTAAGATTACTTAACTCAAAAAATTGCCTTAAATTGTCCATATTCTCCTCTGTTATTCTTTGTTTTACCTTTTCCGTGACCTTCCTTGTATGTCTTAAAGCGTCGTGATCGGTCCCTCGACTTAGAAGAGTATACCTGTTATTAAACCCCATTCCTATATTTTTAACATGGATCCATATTTAAGAGATTTTGATGCTCAACCTATTCAAATATATGTATTAGATTCTGCACATGAACTAGGTGAAGTTCTAGCTATAAACAAAGAACACATAAATTTTACTATTTTGCATCAAAATATAAGAAGCATAAATAAAAATATAGACGAGTTTAAAATATTATTGCATCAAATTAATACAAATTTTGATTGTATTGTCCTTACGGAGACGTGGAAAATTGATAATATAGATATATACAAATTACATGGCTACGAAATTATCTATAATAATGGAAATTTCAAATAAGTCCGATGGAGTAGTAATCTACATAAATAATATTAAATTTTCATATAAAATAATAGAAATTAACAAAATAAATATAATTGAATTATCACTAATTTTAGATAGGAAAAAAATTAAGATATTTTCTATATATAGAAGTCCTGCACCGTGTACATTTCAGTTTATCAATGATGTTAAAATTTTATTAGAAAATTCCCAAATTATTCACGATTACACCCTTTTAATAGGGGATCTAAATATTGACATTTTAATAGATAAAGAATATACAAATGATTACTTAAATGTTATGTCTGAAAATTCATTTCTATCGGCGATAAATGACGTAACATGAATAAATAACCAAATGGGCAATTGCATAGATCATGCATTTGTTAAAACAAAAACAGAACTAGAGTTTGTTATCCCATTTATCGTAAAAACAGATATAACCGACCATTACACTATTGCAATGCAAATAATATTACCTAAAAAATGTAACAATGTGGTAAAGTCGCGTACAAATTACAGGGCAAATTTAGATATGATTAAACTAAGCAGAGTACTATCACAAATAAATTGGGAACATTTATATGCACAGAAAAACGCAGAGTTAGCCACTGAATATTTTGTAAACATCTTAGATCGTGAAATCCAGAACTGTACAACAAAAATCAAAATAAATAGCAAAAATAGGAAACGAAAGGATTGGATAACACAAGGTCTAATAAAGTCAATAAATGAAAAAAATTAGCTAAAGAAACAGTTACTCAAAAACCCGGAAAATTAAGAATTAGAAAAAAAATATAAAGAATATAGAAATAAACTAAATAGTTTAATTAAAAAAACAAAATCTAATTACTACAAAAAACAAATAGAAGAAAATCCTAACGATTCGGGGAACTTATGGAATGTAGTAAATCAAGCTACCAATAGTAAATGTTATGAGAAAAGGAAAATAAGGAAAATTAGAGGTAAAAATGGAGAAGTATCTGAAAGTAATATAGTGATATCAAATGAGTTATTTCACAAAAATTGGAGAAAATTTAGCCTCAAAAATAACAAAAAATTCAGATAAAACAGTCAGTACTGATCCGTATGACAAAACAATGTTCATGTTTCCAACTGATGTAAATGAAGTTACACGAGAAATAAACTCACTAAAAAACAAGAAATCCAGTGGTATTTCGGCTGAATTACTGAAAAATATAAGAAAAGAAATTGCTGATCCACTCACGTTTATAATAAATAAAATCTTAGACACTGGTGAATGTCCAAGTCCAACACACTTCAAAATTGCCGTGGTGAAACCAATATTCAAAAAAGGGGATGAGCTGGATATAGGGAACTACAGACCTATTTCGTTAATTTCCAATCTGTCAAAAATATTTGAAAAAATTGTGAAAACTAGATTAACAAGCTACCTTAATAAAAATACATTGTTGTCAGAGCACCAGTTTGGCTTTAAAGAGGGAAAAAGTACGCAAGATGCGATCAATATGCTAACTGAAAAAATTTATAAATGCTTAGATAACAGAACAAAATCAATGTATTTTCATAGACATTCAAAAAGCATTTGATGCAGTTTCTCATACACAGCTTTTAAAAAAATTGAATAAAATTGGAATTAGAGAAACATGCCTCAAATTATTCAAAACTTACCTTACAGGACGAAAGCAGTGTGCTCAAGTAAACGGTACTACAAGCCAATACGACGACATTACTTATGGGGTACCTCAAGGTACTGTCTTAGGTCCAGTGTTATTTAACATCTATATTAATGATTTATTTGACATCAAATCGGAAGGAACTATAATCGCTTTCGCGGATGACACTGCCATCTACTATAAGGACGAATCCTGGACCAACCTGAAAAAGAAAGTAGAAAACGATATGAAGAAAGTACTTGGCTGGTACTCTGAAAATCTACTTACAATAAATAAAGATAAGACTGTATACCTGAATTTTTCTTCTTATTATAACACTTTGCCAGATCTCCAACACTTAAAAATAAAATTTGGTGATCAAGAGATAATTATCAAACCAAAGGACGAAGTCACTTACCTAGGAGTAGTTATTGACAGGCACCTCAGATGGGACAAACATATTGAGTTGTTAAAAAGAAAATTAAGGTATGTTCTGTGTAAAGTAAGACAAATAAAAGACTTCTTAGAATGGGAGCAGTTGAAAATTGTTTACCACGCTCTAGTAGAAAGTCATCTAAATTATGGAGTTATCGCTTGGGGAGCCGCCGATAAAACTAGAAATGATGTTAGTATACTTCAAAGAAGAATATTGAAATGCATATCTAACAAAAATAGTATTTATTCGTCAGACGCCTTATATAGACAAAGTATTTTAGATATTAGGCAATTGTTCTATCTAAGAGTTGCAATAAGAACTCACTCTGAGAGAATCAAGTTAAAAGCGATAGAACATAGCTATAGCACACGTTGTAAAGAAAAATGTGTAATTGTTCCGATGAAAACTACTACAAAAGGACAGCATAGCTACGACTATTTAGCCCCGAAAATTTATAACTCCTTACCTGAAAATATAAAAAAGATACAAAGTTTAACAAAATCAAATACCGACTAAAAAAGTTTCTATTTCAAGAAAATAGACACAGGATTCAAGAGTTAATTGGAAATTAAAAAACGTGTTTAAGTAAATATTATATACATATAAACTTGAAGAAATGAAATTGTACAAATGTAAACAATATTTTTCTCATAGAAAAGTGTAAATGTGTCTACCGTTACTTACTATTATAAACATTTATTAGTTATTGATGCCGAGTCTGTTTTAAATGCTTATTTGTTATTTATATTTATACGCAAAAATTGTTAATGTTTATTGTATTTATTAGTTCACACATGTATTAATTTATATTATTCACTTGTACTTATTTTCGTTGTACTTATTATGTATTCTTTATTACCATAGTAGCTATTATATTATGTATACCTATATGATGTTTTACTAGATGTAGATTTTAAGATTGTGTAGCTCACACTCAAGTTTCCTAACTTATGTGATCATGTTGCATAATAATAATAACAATAATAATAAATACAAAACACATACATGTAATAAGAATGCTAATATAAAAAGTAAAATGATAAATGTTAAAGCTAAATAATAATTATTCCTGAAATAATAAACTTATTATTTTTATTATTATTATTTAAAAGTATTGAAGATACTGTGTTTAGTACGACCAATAAAAATCAGATTCACTTGACCTTTTAGTTGCAACAATTATTACATATGACTTGTTTTTTGAATTAGAAGATCCTTGTGAACGTTTTGTATATTGAATTACGTGTCGATTTTGGTGCATTCAAATTATATCACAAACATATATTTGAGTGCTAAATTTTGTATATTTCATATACGAATATACTATTTATATATTAACATACTATCATTTTTCTGAATGCAAATATAAAACAATAGAGACCTGTTTTGTACAATACAATAGCGAATGTAGGCCGATCGATTATATATTATAGATTTGTAATAGGAACTTAATCCGCCTACAAGAGAAAAAAACCTAGATTTCTATAACCGTTTCGCTTTTCCTTCTCTCTCGTCAGTTTTAAGATATTCTCTTTCCATCATTTTGGCCCACTCAACACCGCTGCCTTTGAGGCTACAAAACGAACTGAAGCGCACTTTCTTATAACGTTACACGATTCAGATATCCGTTTTCAGTTTCCACTTTACACGACAACTTTTAGGAACGTTTCAGTCCCATCTTCACATAATGCTGAAATACACAGTCGAGAAATAAATTTTTATTCGTTCAGAGCTCCATGTTCCTAATGGTGAATACACACAAAGCAACACGTTTCCTTGTGCAATAAGTTTTTACTTCGTGAACTGGTAAAGGATAACGGGAATACTTCTTTAAAGAGGTATCGCTTAATAGATTCTTATCTTTCCGACTTTAATCTTAAATGGAAACTGTGAGAGAAAGAAATCTAGACCAAATCAACAAGTTATTGGTGTCTTAGTTGGAACATTTTCTCGTCTGTGTTTATACAGTAAAAGAAATTCGAAACTGCCAAACCAGTTGGATATTTCTTGTAATTAAAATACGTACGAAATATTATTGAATGAATTACAGAAGTTACATTTTGAAATAGAAGCACAAATTTTATACAGGATGTATTTTAAAATGACTGACAAATGAAAATTTTTATGATCCAAAATGATTCGAAAAGTGTTTCAAAATTGTACCTAAACGTCCTTTCATATACCTACTACCTAAGATATTGTGCTACTATAGTAGAAAAAAAGACATAACGTGTTTTGCACAAATTTTAGTGAAATACCTACATAATTAATTGTGGCATAATTAAATATATGTTTTTTTTTATTAGTGGTTTTGTTCATTATTTTTGTTTGCGTAAATATGTTGAAATCTAACGAAATCTAATTTTCTATTTTGTTTGAGCTATTTTGCTTTTAAATATTTTACCAATATACATGTCAAATAAAACTGTATATCAAAATAAATTCTATTCACTTCGTCCTCAAAGGGAATAAATACAACAGACATAATCGTTTACATATCTAATATTTGCCTGCTGTTATGAATCATTATTAATGTTTTTTGAAAACCCATACGTCAACAACGTCTGGCCTTGGCCCAAAATATAATTGCCGTGTTTGTAAAATATGGTTTGATATATTAAATTCAAACTCAACAATGGGATGGAAATAGAATGAATTTGTTTTCAAATAACGAAGGTATTTCCAGCTAGCGAGTAAATGACCTCGCAATTTATATGACTTTGAAATCGATTAAGCACGAAATATTATTTCCCACACATTGCAGGATTTATATATATAATTAGTAATTCAATATAATATAATCGGCTGGGGATGTCAACTTTACTATCTTACTTTTTGTGTGACAGAAAAGTACTTACCCGAGTGGTTGTGATGTGAGCTGCAATAATATGGAGAAACAACGTATCAATTAAGAGCACGATTAAAAAAGACCACAGGCATCGGTTTTTGAAACTGGTCGCATTAGTCTGTGTTTTCTGTCTATTTTTCAGAAAAAATTCATATTGTTTGTAAAACCACTAACCAATTAATATTTGTCCAACAGAGTTTCAAAAGCCATGGACACGATACGACGATAAATCATCAACTACTTAATTCGAAACATGCTAAGTTTATTAGACAGAGGTAGATATTTTGAGGTTTTAATTATTTGATACTTTTCAACAAAGCCCAATTGTTTATCAATGAACCATTAAAATATAATTATTACGTGTATAATTTTGTTTTATTTATTGTATTTTTAACACAATATAAGTATCTTTAGTCTTGCAGGAATTGCTTATAATATTGCTAAGATTACTGAAAATGAAAAAGTAGTTTGGTGACTAATCTATGACATTTTTAATTATTATCCAACTGTTTCCGAAAAAAAAAGACAGAAACATGGAATTAGCAATATAGTAGAATTTACGGGAATATTAACAAGAGCATTGGCTGTGATTTGATTATGTAGTGTAAATTTTAGTATGCGCTCTGCGAAGTGTTATGATATATAAATAAAAGTTTTTTCAGTAACAAATTTTACGCTATCTTTTAGATCTTGCCAAAGCCTTTTATACTTCCTCATGTAACATTCTAATAAATAAAATGCTGCAATGTGGAATACGAAATCTAATCAAGTATTTGTCCATTAGTAGGTATGTTAAAACTAATGAATCTCTAAGTGATGCCCGTATTATTAGAATGGGCATACCCAAGTTACTGTACTGAGATCAACTCTTTTCAATTTATTTCAGTAGTCTAATTTACCTTACCATTGTATCATATGCTGACGATATGTATCATATGCTGACGATACAATATTGCTATTAAATGACAACTTGAAAATAATAAATAAAAGGGCATCTATTGATCTAAATAATAACGATGAAGCAAGATATATAGCTTTTTCAATCGTGGTCATTTTCCCAAGTATATTCACAAATTTTTCTATTTTACCTTTTCTAATACATATAACTTTTTATATTAGAAAAGATGAAATAAAAAAATCTCAAATTTGTTAAAATACTTGGGAAAACAATCACAGGAGAAACTGGGATTCAGCAAAAATTTTGACAGCTGACAGCAAAAAATAAAAAAATCCAAGAATCTGCAATAATTTTAATTAATGAAGATAAATGCGTATCAAATCGTTCGGTGGTTCGGAAATGATATAAACAATCTTCTTTTGTGCGGTGTTCTACACGTTACATAATAAATTTATACCTTAAACTTTGAAAAAGGAAACATATACTTAGTTTCCGAAACGTCAATGCAATGTTTTTGTAGGTATTATTTTAATTCCTATTAGTTGTTAAAAAAATTATGAAATACCACTAATAACATTTAAATAATATTAACCGTGTATATTTTTGTATATTTTAATTGACTCTTTTATCCTGAAAAAATATATTTTTACCATATTGTCTAAATCTGATTTTCTTTTAAAATATGTAAAAATATGGGGTTTAATTTACAGAAATGTTATTTTTATGAATATCTTAGAATCTTAACTTTTAATTGTTTTTCGGTTTTTACCATTTTAATTGGCTGGAAATATTCCGCTTTTGCTAATTTGTACCTCTAATAATAACACTGTTAGTAATGACGAACGAATGGTTTATACTATAAATAATTATTGGTATTTACAATAAATATAAAGAACAACTTCAATATGATTATTTAATTCAAAATAGAGAAAATCTATACTAAAAAAATCTCTGTCGAAAATTACTATAATAGTGTTCCGCATGCACCATTGGAAATATAAATATGCCTTCCTCTAGTTTTAAAACGTATTGGGAAATACATTTCCAAAAATAGAACCTCTTTAAAATAACCAGTTATATATCGATTATATTCTGGTTTTCAGTATTTTTCAGTTATGTACATACAGTGTGACCCACTTAAGATCGCAACACCCATGTATATACCCGTTAATTGATGTTTGATGAACTGGATTTTTGTGGATAAGTGATTTCACTTAAAATTGATATCTAGGGGTTTTAAATGGCGCTCTTTACGATGGTGAAACTGAAATTAAAAAAAAAAATCGCTAATACTTTTTTTTCGAAAAATCGAATTGTCAGACCCCCTTAAAATCGTACGCTACTGACATGTATCATATACTACCAAGTTCAAAGAATCACCTTGTCAATCTTTTCTTACCACCAAAGTTTGAAGTTAATCATGCTTCAATTAACGGATATACAGGGGTATTGCGATCTTAAGTGGGTCACACTGTATTTAAAGAAATACAAAAAAATAGTCTGTACTCTCTCGATTTTTTATTTGTCTTATGATTAAACCTTTTTTTTTACTTACCTACTTCAACTTACTGTACAATAATTTGATAAAATTTAATAAATAAGGCACAATACAAGCCCTGCGGGGCTTAGGTGTCTGACCCGAAACAGGTAGTCTACCTATAACGTTAAATAATTTGTTTAATATAATTATTATTGTATAATGCAAAACAATTATGTATAATAGAATAAAATAGCAAAATAAATTTTACTATTCAGCCTAAATCCTCTAATGTCTTAAAAAGACATAAATACTCTTTTCAGAGCTTATTTGCAAACTATCTACATTTAACTGATAAAAATTTGGTCAGTACTACGAATGTAGAAAGCAAATAATTTAATAATTGCAATAAGCCCCACCAGACGGATTAATCCAAATAAGGACTCCCTCTGTTACCAGGCAGTGCAAGTCACCAACCCATGGACCGGTTTCTGGCTTATTAGCCTTCATCAGCATGGTATAGGCAACTCACACTGCACGATAACAAAGGGACTCCAGATCTTGTCAACATCGATCGACTAGAAGTCGGTAAGATGCGAATGTGGACCGTGGGGCCCTCTGGTGAAACTTACCGACTTCTAGTCGATCGATGTTGACAAGATCTGGAGTCCCTTTGTTATCGTGCAGTGTGAGTTGCCTATACCATGCTGATGAAGGCTAATAAGCCAGAAACCGGTCCATGGGTTGGTGACTTGCACTGCCTGGTAACAGAGGGAGTCCTTATTTGGATTAATCCGTCTGGTGGGGCTTATTGCAATTATTAAATTATTTGCTTTCTACATTCGTAGTACTGACCAAATTTTTATCAGTTAAATGTAGATAGTTTGCAAATAAGCTCTGAAAAGAGTATTTATGTCTTTTTAAGACATTAGAGGATTTAGGCTGAATAGTAAAATTTATTTTGCTATTTTATTCTATTAAAGTTTACCTCTATGGATTTCTGACTTCTTTGGATTTCATTTCTTTAATTATGTATAAATTTATATACCTAAGGCTTACAGCCATCAGTAACATTTTAAGCTTAAATTAGGTAGGTACTAAATATTATTTTTAAATCGGACGTTAATATCAAAGAAGAATAATGCAAGCAAAAGATTTCCTAAGTAACTGCAGCATTGTTCTTTATATAATTATTAAGTTATAAAAACAGCTCAGGGGCACTAATGACATCTTTATTTTTAACTCTTAAATATATTGTTACGCCTCTGTGCAGCGATCCATTCTTAGCCGGAGGCTACAGGTGGTCTGTTTCTACACCATCTCGAAGCAAAAAACATCTAATTACAGAGAAGTTTAGATCACACGCTGCTTCTCCAATGGCATTTTGCTGCATAACATCCACAACATAAAAGACGATGTTGTCACAGATGTTTTCTATGCAAAAGATGTTGCATTGTAATGACGGCTTTTGATATAAACTGGAAAGCTAAGGGTCTAGGATATATGTAAGCTTTTATTCTTTTACGGAATTACATCGTTTTGCCGATATTGTCAGCGGTGGTTTTCGTCAAAGCACTGCAGATTTTTTTATTTATTTTTATTAAAGTGTACGGTTCCTGAAATGTTTATTTATTTAAACATTTTATGCAGTACAAAATATTGATCGATCCGTTAAAACATACATCCGTAGCAGAATTATTTTATATAGACAAATAATACACGGGGTGTGGAAAATTTAGGGCCATATTTTATTTCTTAGTGGAAAAGTAGTATAAGTGAATTATTTATAGGCATATGTATATTTGTCTTTCAAAGTATTTAATTATTATACTCATAAAGTGTAACCTTTATTGTACTACATAATTTTTGACACAAAGAAAATAACAAAAGCGTATTTAACTTATTAAAGAAACTTTTGATAAAATTAAAATATTGACATGATGATAATTTTTATTGGAAACGGTCATATTGTAATTTAGGATTATACTTGATTAACAATATTAGTATTAGTTTTTTCATTTTGTTAAAGACCTTCAGGCAATTAAATGTTAACCAGTTATCTCTATACAACTAATTTTTGGTTATTTTTTTCTTTTTTATGCTTTGTTATTTTATTGAGATACTATAATATGTTTTTCAAATCTGGGGTTACTATGGTATACTGCCGTGAGTCGATACATAATATGTATGGTACGAATGTATGCTGAACTTTTGCGAAAATACAAATATTTGATGAATAGTTGATTATCCCAAGCGAAATCCTCGTTAGTGTTCTTTCAAATTCAAGTCGACGAAAGTGCGTAATCTTTCATGTGCGACATCGGGGAAAATGTAAGCAATTTTCCCTCAAGAATTGTGAATACTTATTTAATTTATATATAAAATTTTTTCTGGACTCGAATATTAATATCGTTTCCAACGGTAATAATTATTATGAAAACGAAAAATAACCCAATATATCTAAGGTGACTAAGGGATATCTCAAGATTCAAACAAGATTTTGTAGATATTTAATTTTTTCTGCGCAGTGTTATCATTTTGTTTGGTACACATTTTAATCAGAATAAAAATTTAGTAAATACCCCGCAACTTTTGTATAAAAGATTGTTTTCTAATTTCTACAATAAACTCACAAATGTGTACCAAAATGATAACACTGCACACTGCAATGATAAGCAATCCTACTTTAATTTTCTTTGTACATCCTTTGCTATCATCATAACTCTAAGTTTTACATTAATTTAATTAATCAAATACTATTAAGAGGACCGTACTGTATACAAATCCCACAATGAAGAAAATGCAAATATTTAAGATATTTATATTTGGTAAACAAAAATAAATTATATCCCAATTTGAATTATTTCTGGTATGGTACTAGACAAATAGCTTTATGCGTAGAACTGGTGTTTATTGAACATGAAAGTTAAATATGCATGTTGTAATAAAGTATTAAAAGGATCTACACGGGACCGAGCTATTTTACAAAATAAACAAAAGAAGATGGTATAGTTCGCTGACAAATATGTGGGATATGCTAAAATTCAACAGAGCAAAACATTGCCCTTGTTCACCGAAGCGTAACTCTATATATATAACCAGACCTATTTCAGAAAGTAGTCAATACTCTTGATAAAGATTATTTAAAGCGTTCAACCTTAGAAATGTCAATAAACCGCAGAAACTTCAGAGAGGAGCCACCACATCTACTTTTCTATTGATTTATTTTATAAAAAAAATATTTATGAGGAAAAAGACCATCACGTTTTTATTATGCGTGCCTTTAAGTTCCTAGGTCTCAACTAGACACTTTTATGTTTTATTTAAAACAAATAAAAATTTCATTCAAATTATTAATTTGTTTTGAATCAAAAAATTTTCAGTCAATCTGAAAGGGCGTTAAAAGATTAATATTCGCACGATATTTCATTAACCTATCTTTTGCCATTTCGAAAATATTTAGAAAAAAACTTCTTCAGAAGGTCATCTTTACCACTCTGTATCTGGAAAATGAAGCATTTTTCGTTATAAGTTTATATGAACTATTCAACTCAGTTTCCAGCCTACTATCACCTCCTAAAGTTTGAACCCTAAACTTTGGACCACCCTGTATATGTCGCATTTCTAGAAATGACAACTTACCATAATAAATATCCATAAAACCATATAATATGTATATACATATAGGATTGCATGCAATTTCTCAAAATATTTCTTGAACCTACTTTATTCCTAGCAGCTAGATTAGTACCTACATGTCGAATTTGCTAAAAAGAATAATAAATAATAAAGGCGTAAGAATAGAAATGCGCAAAGTTAATTAACAAATCTATAAAGTCGCAAAGAAACACATTTTTATTTAAAATGTCAAGGCTCCTGTGTCGCTAGTTCTATCATGCTATCTGCGTTTACATTTTTTATGGTAGAAATATTTTATAAAAAGGCACTAAACTCGTTGAATAGTAATTATTGCCATTAAATTATAATTTCCTGTGATTTCAATTTACCTCCTTCCGAGTAACTTCTTCCTGCATCCAATTCGTCCTATGTCCGTTATTTCGTGCATGTTTATGCAATGTACAACTCCCACTATGTTAATATTTGAATTATTCTTGTGAACGAGAGTGGTCTAATGGTCTAGAAATCTCACATTCTCCGAGAATATTAAAAATTTGGGTATTCGAAATTTAACGGCCAATCAGAAGTGAATTTGCCGTATAACGCCACAAATCTTTCAGGCAGTTCGTAAAGATCTCCTCGAGGATCTCCTGCAACATTTGTATTATTGTACGGAAGTCGATCTTGGACATTTTAACCAAATGATTCAATGATACTTTATTCCACCTCGTTATCAGGGTTAAAATACCTTTCAAATGGTGCATCACTTGATGGGGCACATTTAAAATTTTTGAAAGGGTGATTATACAGGGAAATCAATAGTAGCTAACCACGTAATGTCAAAAGTAGTCTTCCAACAATAAAACTCGACGTGTCTCGGCAATTTTTCATACAATTATTTTCTCATGAGTTGATGTTTCGTTTCAAATGGGACACTGAGTATACTCGTATAATAAACACTGTGTGAGTCTAAGAAGCAGCTGTTGCAGTTAAATTGCAGTTATATTCAATAATTACTAGTACTAAAACGTTACCTTCTTTTTATGTTGCTAATTTTCACTGAAATCTAAAATATACCATAATTAATTGGGAAAATATCTCCCAGCAGAGTTTTCATACTACGGATATATATCCAGTATGCATAATTGCCGGATTAAATAGTCCTGAAACCTGTAAAACCGCCTCCATAAGTCTTAAAATGTTTACTTTAGCGAGTACTTATATATTGGAAATCGTTTTAATGTTTTGGCTAATTATATTAAATTTAATTAATTTAATTTAAATTATATTAAATTTAAGTATATTTAAATATTTAAAGTAAAACTCAAATATTTATTAATAAATAAAATTTGTTAGGCCCTAAATGATTTTTGTGATTCGTAATAATTATATTTCATTATTTGCGTTATTTACATAAATATTTTTAATTTGTTTATTGGCAAATTTATGGTGCATTCTTTTGTTTTTAAACTTGTTAAACGAAAATGTAGACTAATATATTTTTGATACCAAATTATAAAGTTATTGAAGAGATAGGGAAAGTAGGGGCAGTAAATTGTTGTTCATAAATTATCGGTAAAGTTTAATTTAACTGATACGTACATAACTTTTTTGTGTAAGTAATTTATTAATTTTATTAAGAATTTATGTAAATTGTACATTAAGGCTTCTCCACAACTTTTATTAAATTAAACTATTTTTTGTAATATTTGTAGGTAATTTGCGGGGTTTATCTCCTATTTTATACAATAGGTAATCGTTAGAAGGAATTAAATGTTTATAAATTATTTTTTTTATTTCATGTTATCTATATGAACTGAGCAGCGACGCATTTTAATTATTATGATATTTTGTTTGTAACCTCGTTTGTAACTATTAAAAATTCTTAAAAATCATAAGAAAAACACGAGGAAAAACAAAACAATATAAAATGAGTATCATAAATCATTTGAATTTCTGCTTCCATGAATTTTTGTCTTATTTCTATCAGCATGAGAACATTCAACCATTTTACCACTTTCCAAAATTGCTAACCCAACAGAAATTTCTCATCTAGGTCCTATAATAATTATTTTAGCGCACCGAGAGAAACGTTCCAAGTAAACAGTGATCCTGACACAATTTTCATTAAGACAAATGCCTAGTTTGTTCTCTAATAATATTGCATAGTACTTGTAATAAATAAAACAGAAGTTTTGACATGAAGCAAATAATCCTTAATAAGTAGTTAAATAACCCCGATATACAATGAACACTTGCATTAATAGTTTACTTCTCAGTAATCATCAGTTGTTTTATGCACGGACATTGATGTCTTTGTGGTAATTAAATAGTGCATATGACTTTTTTTTACTAGCAGTAAGCAGGCAAATCTTTCCTGTTAGTAGACAATTTCCTACCATTAAACATTCAGTGACTAAAAATAATTAAACTTGAAAGAAAAAAAACCGTCTTCGGCTATTTTCGCGAGATAACAATCGCTTCGGGACTTTCTCTTTGCCCGATGATGCAGTTCTCGCGGTTCATTTGTTCCAGTGTGCGTGCCCGGTAAGGTGTTGTGCATCACTTGTGGAACTTACAATGTTTTTTAATTTGAATTTTCACAAATTCTACTTAAAAAGATAAACACAATAAGAACATACAATTCAAAATTTAGACTTCAAAATTTGTATTTAGGCTTTATTTTGGATTATAAACAACTTTGTTTTATAAACATTTTGTCTAAATTAATAAATAATGGTACTTCTCTCTTGAGGCATTTTCATGTTTTCGTAATTTATTAACACCCGGTACATCTTATCTAAGATTTTTATATGGTAAACTCATTTTTTCAACAAGCAGAATTTTTTATAAAGAGTGACTTTTCGTCGTACAATCAATAATAAAGATTTTTTTCCTCTTGTCAACTCCATCCGGGGACACACTGTATATATCATTTTGACTAACAATAACAAAGAAATATGTTTTGTTAATAGGCCTATAATAACAAAAAAAAAATGTATTGAATGCTGAAATAAATTATTCAAGACATGTTATTTGTACGAAAAGCTTTAATTTAAAAAATGTTTTAGTAATTCTATATTTTCACCATTTATGCAAGTTGTTTCCAAAATTAAGGATACAAAACTTATAATGAACGTATATATTTTTATTTCTTTTTGGTTAGGCATTACTAGACATGTTATTTGTACCAAAAGCTTTAATTTAAAAAATGTTTTAGTAATTCTATATTTTCACCATTTATGCAAGTTGTTTCCAAAATTAAGGATACAAAACTTATAATGAACGGATATATTTCTATTTATTTTTGGTTAGGCATTATTCTCCAGCTTTTTTTATTTTCTATAATATATGTATGTATTTTATATTTTTTCATATTAATAAATGAAAATTATAGTATTATCTGCCTTTTTTTCTTTTATATCATAAATATCCAAAGGGAATCAGACAAAGCTAGAGCTGTTCGGGAGGGGGTTACATTTACAAGAAACAAACAACCGAACCCACCAACGTTGCCAGTGAAATCTTGTAATCCATCTAATATACACGGTGTTTGCCGGTCTTCTGTTTTTATTTTTAACGGGTAATAAATACTACAGGTCAAAAGAAGGTGATAAATGTTAAAATACCGTAGTAAAAGTTGTATATAATAAAAAATAATTTTCTATTTTTTATTATGGATAACAATTTTTTTTTTTTAATTTTGCTATCCAAAATAGGAAAAATTGCCATGTTAAGAATAAAAAATTATTCTCGTCATGCATACAACTTTTATTAACATGTTTTAAGATTTATCGCCATTTCTTTTGACCTGTATATAGTTATTGCCCATTAAAAGTAAAAACAGAGGACCGGTAAACGGCATACCCTGTATATTAATGAAACTGTTTAATAATAGCTAGAATAAATATTGATCAAGGCAAGTTAACTCTTTATTGATGAATATTAATTAGTTCATTAGCTAGAAATGACTGGAACAATGTATTACAATTGATTTTTAAGGTAAGTTAAACCTTCTTAAATAAAGTATTTACTTGGTGCAAGTAGTCAGTTTCATTGTTAAAACTTGCCAAGCTAATGACGATAAATACACTGTTTACTAATGATAGAGAAATACTTTATTAAACCTCCTTAAGATATTTATTCGACACAAGTAATCAGTTTCTTTGTTAAAACATGCCAAGCTAATGATGGTAAATATACAGTTCTCTAATGACGGGGACTATACTTTATTAAGCATACATACATTCCTACATTTGTCATAAGTACACTGGTTTACTAATGGAAAGTAGTAGTTTTTACTCTAAAATGGTTTAATTGGTATTAGTAGTTTGTGTCAGGATTGCTAGTTTACTTGTACCAAAGAAGTGGTGGAGTAGTCCCATATACTGATGAACTTTTTACTTGCCAATATTAAAATTTTAATTGTAGCTAGTCACCTTTTTTCTCGGTGCGACTGTTAAAACTCCTGGAAAGGATAATGTGCCAAATATCAGAATGCCGTTTTAATACATGAAGATATTCCCCAAATACAATCAGTATTTAGACCAAATTATAACACGGTTACCACATTTACCCATATCACCGATGATATTCTCCAGAGTGCCGATGAAATTAAAGTGACATGCCTAATATTATTAGATTTCAACAAGGCGTTTAATACATCATAGAATACTATTAATATATATAATGTAATGGCTTCCGCTCTTTTCCAGATACTTACGTAATCTTTTATACGGAAATCTCGGGCGCCAGCCCTTTAACTTTTGAGTGCAAAGGACAGCACTTTTTGGCTTTCCTATTTGGGAAAACAATCCGGGGTAGCTAACAGATGGAGATACAGATAGCCAGAGGTCGCAAGTTGGGGGTCTGTCTAAAGGACTTCAACCCCTACTCAAACGGATTAATCAGAAATTAAAATGACAGAAATAATAACTCGTGAATTTTACCTTTTTAAAATAACGGATTTATTCAAGGATAATAATGAACAAATTAATTTACTCTAAACCTCCACGACTGTACAAACAGTCGAGTGTGTATAAATTTATTTCAAAAATGATAAAAATAAGTCGTGCTGGCAATCAAGAATGTTTACGTGATTTTACGTCTGAATTTTCGGATACGTGAGATTAATGAATTCTGATGTACGACAAGCAAACGGACCTTTCCACTCGGATGTATTATGCACGGCGGGCAATCGATTAGCTATAAATATTCTAGGCTATACGGAATTTTTACATACACGGCAAACTACTGCCACAAACGTAGAGCGATTTGCTAATGCTTATATTATTATTATATTATTATGTAAGTTTCGCGAGCCAGTTCTATGCAGATCACCCGTTTGGAAGGCCCTAGCGAACAATTCCTCTCAGTTGATGCATATAATGGCTATTAGATTTATCGTAGGTTTTCCGGTAACCTATTATGCAGTGGAACTTTTGAGGTGACCCTAGCGAATAGACCTCAGCGGCTGCTGCATATATTAACAAACAAAAGACCAACGGAGGTATTACTAATTAGCTCTGGTTTGATTGAGTAGTATAACACAACAATACGTGCGGACACAAGAACCTTTGAATATCTATACTTAACTGAAAGCAGTACCTGCAAAATACAGTGCACGACGATGTATTCTTACCAAAATAATTTTCGGAATCACGTTCTGATAGGATTTGCTATTTAATTCGGAGCGGGGCGGCGCGAAACTGTAGACGGCTGGTTCGATCTGGCACTTCTGAAGGTGGATCGGATCTGATCTGATGCGGACTATTTCGGAATGAATCTACTGCTGGAATGAGAGCGAAGTGACTGTGCTTCCCCTTTTTGTAAACTTTTATGACGTATCTGTCGTGTTAAAAGAGAGGTGGTCACCGACTTTACACGATGGGATCGTGTGCTCAACACGACGTTCGTTGCAAAGTGCAAGCGGATTATGCAATTAGAAGTATTCGTTCAAAGCGTCGATAACCGGAAATGCATTACTTGCAATTTCTATACTATGTTGCAAAAAGAAACGGATTAAAACGGGCAAGGATTAACATTTTTAGTAACGAATGATTTTTATTTCCGACTCGGCCATTATTTATAATATTTCTCGGATTTTACTTATACGAGGTATTGTCGAAAATTAATCAATTAATTACTTGATTGCTTGTTTACCAGCGGACTTTTTAACAACTCATTAATAACTTAATTAAAACAGGACTTACTTACTAAAACAGCGGCAGGGTGTACCCAAGTGACGGTAATATTTAAAGCAAAATTGAACATTCCTTGATCGGAAAAAATCACTTCGTTACAATAATAATATATGAAATAAAAAAAAACTCTGCATTCGGTTAAATTTATACAAAATTAGCTTAATGATAGAATTCAAAGAATATCCAGTATATCTGCTTCCCTTTTTATCAAGGCTACACCGAGAAAAAAGGTGACTAGCTACAATTAAAATTTTAATATTGGCAAGTAAAAAGTTCATCAGTATATGGGACTACTCCACCACTTCTTTGGTACAAGTAAACTAGCAATCCTGACACAAACTACTAATACGAATTAAACCATTTTAGAGTAAAAACTACTACTTTCCATTAGTAAACCAGTGTACTTATGACAAATGTAGGAATGTATTTATGCTTAATAAAGTATAGTCCCCGTCATTAGAGAACATTATATTTACCATCATTAGCTTGGCATGTTTTAACAAAGAAACTGATTACTTGTGTCTAATAAATATCTTAGTAATGCCTAACCAAAAAGAAATAAAAATATATACGTTCATTATAAGTTTTGTATCCTTAATTTTGGAAACAACTTGCATAAATGGTGAAAATATAGAATTACTAAAACATTTTTTAAATTAAAGCTTTTCGTACAAATAACATGTCTTGAATAATTTATTTCAGCATTCAATACATTTTTTTTTTGTTATTATAGGCCTATTAACAAAACATATTTCTTTGTTATTGTTAGTCAAAATGATATATACAGTGTGTCCCCGGATGGAGTTGTCAAGAAGAAAAAAATCTTTATTATTGATTGTACGACGAAAAGTCACTCTTTATAAAAAATTCTGCTTATCGAAAAAATGAGTTTACCATCTTAGATAAGATGTACCGGGTGTTAATAAATTAAGAAAACATGAAAATGCCTCAAGAGAGAAGTACCATTATTTATTATTTTAGACAAAATGTTTATAAAACAAAGTTGTTTATAATCCAAAATAAAGCCTAAATACAAATTTTGAAGTCTAAATTTTGAATTGTATGTTCTTATTGTGTTTATCTTTTTAAGTAGAATTTGTGAAAATTCAAATTAAAAAACATTGTAAGTTCCACAAGTGATGCACAACACCTTACCGGGTACGCACACTGGAACAAATAAACCGCGAGAACCGCATCATCGGGCAAAGAGAAAGTCCCGAAGCGATTGTTATCTCGCGAAAATAGCCGAAGACGTTTTTTTTTCTTTCAAGTTTAATTATTTTTAGTCACTGAATGCTTAATGCTAGGAAATTGTCTACTAACAGAAAAGATTTGCCTGCTTACTGCTAGTAAAAAAAAGTCATATGCACTATTTAATTACCACAAAGACATCAATGTCCGTGCATAAAACAACTGATGATTACTGAGAAGTAAACTATTAATGCAAGTGTTCATTGTATATCGGGGTTATTTAACTACTTATTAAGGATTATTTGCTTCATGTCAAAACTTCTGTTTTATTTATTATAAGTACTATGCAATATTATTAGAGAACAAACTAGGCATTTGTCTTAATGAAAATTGTGTCAGGATCACTGTTTACTTGGAACGTTTTTCTCGGTGTAGTGTCCTTCATACTCGGTATCTATCAACAACCCACTGGTTGTTCACATGGATGACTTGCAACTTTACGTTAATTTTAATCGTTCCCTACAGTAAAATGATGAAGATTTATATTTGCTTTTAGAAATATAATACTGTTTGGATATAAACAGAAAAGGTTAACGGCCAATAATTTGCTACAGGGTATTATCTTGGAAATTGAACATAAATTCTAGGATATTGGTTAAATTAAACTTATACATCAAGTTATTTGTATAAGAATTAGTTAAATTGCATAAGGGTGAAAACACGGTAATGGGAATAGTAAGGTCGCCACGAAATTTTCGTCACATAATACACTTATGTTAATAAACAAAGGTGGTTATTGATAAAAGAAGGTCGCTTGCTCCAAAATTTAACATTAAAATCTGTAAATCTAAAAGAAATCTGTTAAAACAGTCTCATTGAAGCGTCAAAATGTCCGATCTGTGACGTGTCGCCAAGACGCATTTCATAATTCAGGGGTATTTTTTTAAGAGATAAATAATAATTAGCGTTACCCCTTGACATTTTATTTATAATCAATATAAAACGTCACTTAAAAAATACATCTTAAACGATAAAATTAATAACATCAATGAAATTTGTCCGCGGAATTACTAGGTTCGCGATGTATTGTCCGATCCGAAACAGCCGCGTTAATTTGAAATATTTTACGCTAGAGTTCGCTACTGTGGTGTTTACTTGTGTTTTGAGATTCACTCAAGTGTGCCGGTTAGTGAAAACCAGGGGAAGTTAATGTTATTATTATATTGTTTATTTAATTAATCAATGAAACCTGGAAAATGTGTGTGTAGTATTAATTACCTGTCCTATCTGAGACATACCTAATAATTACTAGCAATAAATCTATTTAATAAAGTCAATGTATTAGTTAGCATTAAGGTGCGTAGAAGCCATAACCTAGAAGTCGTCAAATCAGTGACGTTGTGCTGTCTCAGATTAAAATATTTGGCTCTATTTGTCCGATCCGTGACCGTCCAGTCCGTGACGTTTCGGAAAATTTTGGTACGATGAGGAAGAGATTATGGAGAAAACAGCACCTCCATCTCTTTTAAATGCTCGAGGCATTTATAATTGTCCAGAGATGTTAAAGTATAGGAGCAAACAGGTTTAAGGTTTAAGACCTGAATTACATCACAAAATGTCCATTCCATGACATTAGTGTCTATTCCGTAACGTTTTTGGCTGTCCGTGACACTGCAAAATGCTATATTATTTTAAATAAGTGTTGCAAATGCTGTATATTTAAGAGGTAACTTTTAAAGAATTATTCTTCCTAGCTGAAAAATAATTATTAAAAATGATATTTTTGGGAGACACGACAGAATTTAATAACATTTAATGCAAATGAGTACCTTATATATCATTTTTAAATTATTATCTGCAAAGTATGGGCCTGCTTGACATAATACCTGCGGTTTAAGCGACTCCAAAGCACTTGTCTTTCAATAATCTCAGATTTAAAACCATCACAGAATGGACAAATCCATTACTGTTAAGTGACATTTTTCCTCATAAAACATAAAGCACTCAATATTTTTCGTGCCCAAATCAGAAATTTAAAGAAGGAACATTGCTGAATAAAATAACAACAGTGGAACATTATTTAAACACTTTTTTTTTATTTCAAAAATAAAATCGAATTATTCCCATTACCGTGTTTTCACCCATAATTGCTATTACCACGAATTGAAAATATCTCTTCATTGTACCATTCTGATATGACTTATCATTACTCTACTCTTCATTGATATGACACCAATATCGACCTAGGCTGATAAAATTTATTATTACCCTATTCTTCATTGATATAACACCAATATCGGCCTAGTCCGATAAATGAATTGAAAAAAAATGCAAGGCTTACAAATCGTCATTAAATATTAAAGTATTTATGGTATAATGAAAAATACGGCCGATACGCAAATAAGAGACGCGATTGATAGGAAAATCACGGCTTCGCCTCGATGTTACAAACTTCAATCTTGTCTGATATTTGCTACATATCGGCTAACTATATTAATACAAAATCATAATACCGGTACCTTTGTACTTAGTTTTTACTTGCTCCCAAGAACACAACCAACTTCTTACTAATTGAAAAAAATATATCTTTAATTAATTTTAAAAAAAGATTTAAACAAGAGGCACTGACTGAATTAGTACTTTTCTGCTAGTAATTAACTGAGAACTACTTTTCTTATCACGCAACAAGGCTATGCGTACATATAAATGTAAATTTTCGAAAGTATACGGTTTACATACAAATTTTAAATGTGGCATCCTTTCCCAGATATTATGTAAGTGCCCTGGATACTGTCCTTTATAATGTCGAAATGACATTAATGTGGGTAGCTTTTGGACAGTTCTATTTTAGCTGGAAAATGAATTATTAAACAACTTAATAATGCAAAATTCAAACAACCCACCTAAATCCTTAAATATACACGTTTCTCTTTTGCCACCAAGGGTAAAGACAACTATACATTTTTGATTTTATTTAAAACATTTTCGTGAAACGCGCAGAAGGTGATTTAAGGGCACGCTATATGTATGTTACCATGATCAAACACAATCCTTTTATTTAGTATAAACTCTTGAGACAAAACGAACTTGAGGTAGAGGCGGCCGGCTTTAATCTTATTTCACCAGGGAAAGAGAAAAAAATAAGAATATAATATAGTACTACACTTTTGAGTAGCATCGTAATTTTGTAGAGCTAGCAAGAAATCTTTTGCATTAAGCGAATATAAAAGATTAATTTTAGACAAGCATCGTTTGCAAGTAATAGCCTAATGTCACCACTATTAGAAAAAAATCAACAAAAATTTAGACAAACAAGAATGATGTGAAATTGGTTAAAGACAATAGTATTTTGTTTAACTACGCAGAAATATAGTATATTGCGACTGCCGCGGCTGAAAATTCAAAGAATTCAGCCAAAGCAGTCGATCTATTTTCTTGCCAAGTTGAACAATCATTTTTTCGCCGATTGTTTAAAAATATTAATTTGAAATATTTAATTTATTACAGTTTCCATAATTTCACTATTTTTGTTAACTTGAATTTTTCAGTTGCCATGACAACCAATCATTTTCCCTGCCTAGGCAGGAAAGTGAGCACTACTTTCCTGCCTAGGCAGGGAAAGTGACACTTTCCTGAATAACATCCGTCAGCAAAAGTAGTGTTTTGCTGGCAATAGGAAACAGCGTTTTCTTCTCAATTTTTAAGCCTTAACGTATACCTTTCTCTCTCAGCAATATTATATGTACATAAATTAATAATAGTCCATAATAAGCAATTATATTACATAATATATTATAATTGCCATCGACGACGTGTAATACTATAATCATTTCATCATCTTTACATATTAATTGACGATTTTAAAATAGATTCCCAAATGTGCATATATTTATAATCCTCTTTTCTGTAATAATAACGGTTTAGGTCAAAAAGTTGGGGCATTTATTTCTGAAAGTTGAATCATTAGTTAAACAGTTAACAAGTATGGGGGAAGAGATATCAGATATAGAGCAAGTAATTTCGAAATCAATTAATAGTTTACCTTCAAAATTAGCTATGTTTGTAACTACGTAACTGGATTCTGTTAATCCAGAGAAACAAAATTTAACAGATTTTATTACATGGCTTCTGAAAGAAGAACAAGAAATGGCTACACAGAAGAAAAACAAGAAGAAAATTTAGCTCTGCATGTAGAATCCATGAAGATAGAATCAAACTATAATAGCGGGTTTAAAAAAAAGTTGAATATTCATGAGTTAAAGCAAAAATCGAAATGTGGATTGGATATTGTAAACAAAAAGGTCGTTGGTGGCATGAGTGTCCTAGTAGAAAGAAACCTAATATAAAGCATATACAGGGTGAGTCGAGAGGAAAGTGCCAAACTCCAGGAGTGTATAGTACAAATAAATATATGACTAAAAAACCAAAAAGTTGTAATCCGTTTTTTATTTGTTTTCGAGTTACAGCGTCTTAAATGTTTAATAACAAGAAATGTTTTGCAAATATTTAGTATTGCTCTTTATAAGTTTAATCAAGTAGGATAGCACATTTGAAATGTCAAACAATTACTTGTCATTTCTGATTAATTGTTTACGGTTTTTTTAAGTGATAAGCAATGCCACACATCTACTCGCATCGTGAATATGCAAATATGGTGTTTGTTTATGGTTTTTGTAATGGGAATGCTCGTTCTGCGGGTAGAGAATATCAACGAGCCAGAAAATGTCTGGAAGTCCATGGAGACATATTTGAAAATCTATTGTAGATTAAACGTTAATAATTTAACTTTTATGATTTCTTATTAATTAATTATTAAACATTTAAGACGCTGTAACTCGAAAACAAATAAAAAACGGATTACAACTTTTTGGTTTTTTAGTCATATATTTATTTGTACTATACACTCCTGGAGTTTGGCACTTTCCTCCCGACTCACCCTGTATATGCGAATATTTGGATCAACTGCTTATATGTATAATCCAGAAGAAATAAGTAGGAGGTGAGAAGCAAAAGAAAGATTTTTGTTTATTATGATAAAGAAACACCAAACTATTCTTTAATGGGATCCTAAAAGATGTAAAATTTATATAAGTGTAAATGTAAATTTTATGGAAGCAGAAACCTTTATAAAAGATAAAAATGATAATATGTATGTGTTAATTTAAATTTTGGAAATGAAGAAGAAATATTGTCAATTTCACAAGAAAACACAAACTTATGATGGAAAAAGTAAAGATGCGGGAGAATTAAATGAACAAAATGAAGAAATAGAAGATGTAGAAGATATGGATGATGAAGAAGGAAAATATAATTTGAGACACAGAACTCAGATTAAGCCACCTAAATATCTATAGGCGATGATTGCCTCCCTCATCTTATGAAGAATCAGAAGAATCAGTGAAAATACAAATAGTCAATTACTGTAAATGGGTATTTTGCATAAAGAATGACTTAAATGGAGGAAAGAACGATATAAAGCAAGGCTGGTTGCAAGAGGGCTTTCACAACGGGAAGGAATAGACTATCAAAAAACTTTTCCTGCAGTAGTTAGATATGAATCGATTCGAGTTCTTCTAGCAATTGCTGCTGAGGAAGATTAGGAAATTGTATAGTTTCATGTTAAAACTGCTTTTCTGTATGAAAAATTGGAAGAAACCATATTTATGAAACAACAATCTTTGTAAACAAAATAAAATTCTATATGGCCTAAAACAATCACCCCGACGTTGGAATTATACAGGGTGCGCCAAAGTTCTGAATTTGGTCGATCACGGCTGTATTTGAAATGGTAGAAAAATTTTGCCTGCAGATTATTTTATTGAGAAGATTCTAAAGAAATTTAAAATGACAGATTGTTCGCCGTCAAATGTTCCTGTTGAACCAGGTTTATATTTAAAAAAACCGACAGAGGAGAGAAGAATGTAGATGTACAATATCGTGAAGCAAGAAAAGAAAAAATCAGCAGATTAGTTCGGAAAATTAAGTACGTCAACTACTCATTTACCGTCTTCCGCAGAAAGTAAAATGGTGATTATATTTATCCAAAAAGTACTCATACGTTCTCTTTAATATTATATATTCAAAAATTATAGACTTTTTTATTTAATATATTGATTAAAATATATTTTTGCATTAACTTTTGACCTTATAGTGTTTATTCTATTATTGAAACTAGATTAACAAATGACCGAGCAAGTTATATGCAAATGACTATGGTTTCGTAATGTATTCTAACAATCCAATTAGCGGCAATGGCCGCAATGGTATCTTGTCCCTTAAAATTTATTTAACGTTTGGCTAGTGTCAATATTTGCATTTCATCACAAGCTCGATTTGTTACCCCAAAGGTGTCAAACCTTTACGAGTTTCTCTGTGAAATATTCAACAGTTTTAGAATACACCGCCCACATTACTATTAGAAATCTGGACCAGACCGATTGGACAAAGTTTAAATAAAAAAACTCCTTTATCATTTATTACCTTTTCTTTCTACTGTTTTGTTTATTCATGGAGCATTTAATCTAAGCAAACAGCACATTAAATGAGTATTATGAATGCATGTAAATGCGATACTTTGAACAAGATTGATCATGTACAAAATAATACATGTTTAAAAACTGTACATTTATAAAACTGTGCCGTTTGCTAATGCAAGAAGTACATAATTTATTAGTAACAAAATTTTATATTTTCAAAAAAAAATCCATACTTCTCAACTATTATTTTGTTTTAGTGTAGGTATCTGTAATTTTTCGCTAATGGCTTCAATCTGGGGGCCAAACAGTAATCAGTTTTAATACTGAGCTTGACCAGTGCTTACTAACATTTATTTAACGTCTGGCTGGTGTCAATATTTGCATTTCATCACAAGCTCAATTCGTTATTCCAAAGGATTCTCTGTGACATATTCAACAGTTTTAAAATATGTACTTACATTACCAGTAGAAAAAAATTCTGTTGCTATTTACTGTTCTTGTTGTGTTTATTCATTAACCATAAATTAAACTGGATTAATAAGCAAACGCTAGCTTAAAGTGAGTGATAGTGCGAATAATTTAAAGCACATAATATAACACTGATAGTGTGGACGAAGCACTTTTTCTAAATTTTAATTTATTTTTTTATTATTTTTTTTTATATGTTCGAAAAGTATCAAGAATTTTGAAGTAATATAGTAAATGAGATCGTCCTAACTAGTTCCTTAGTCAACGTTTTCTATTTAGAAACTTATTATAAGGAAAATTGAATAGCTGTCAATTATTTTGGATTTTACAGAAGAGGAAGATTATAATATGTTTGTAGATTTGTAAAAGAGAATATGATTAAATATTTTATATTGGAATCAAAGTTTACAGTTTAGAGCTACGACTTTTACATTAAATATCGCAAAAATATCATCCACACATCTTATCCATATCCTAGAAAGTAACGAAACAGAAGCAAAAGGAGTGTCCTTTTGCTTCTGTTTCGAATCTACTCATGAAAAGATTGGCAATAAAAAGTGAAAAAAGTTACTCCATTAGAGTATCTTCATGTTGCTGTAATCAAATTAAATTGGAAGCAATTTTGATTCATACAAATTTTCGCGAAATTAATATATTATTTTACGTCTATTAGCTATTCATTTATATCGAGTAATTTCCTAAGATACTCCAAAGTTTTTGGAATTGGTATCAAAAGAAATTTAATTTAATCTTCTATATTGATGATAAATTCATTAAGATTACTGACTGAAGAACTCTGTTAAACAATTAGTGCATTTTCAAACACATTTTAACAATTTTGATAGGTAATAAGTTGATCAAATTGCTGACACATGGAACGTATCGACTTTCTGAGTCTGTGAATCTAGACACTATTGACCGTCATCGCCATTCATTAAATCCGTAATTATACATCAACCTCTGTAAGCAACTCACATTTCTTCCTGTGCAGGTAGATAAATTGATTCTTCAATAAAATAATGCGCGGACTCGGACATAGATTCTTTAATGGCAAGTAATATTTTTAGAATTGCACTATAATTTGTACTATATGGAAAAAAAATATGAACATGACCTTTCCGTTCATTTCTCTTCTACAGTAGGTAGAGCGTAACATCAAATACCAATAAATGAGTACTATCTTAACTCTATATAATAAATATCATTAAATAAGATTTATAATGATAGGATTTTCTAAATAACAGCTAATGCACAAAATGCATTTTATATTTCAAATTGTTAATGGAAAAAGTATGATAGGCTGAACCAACATTGACTTGTCCTAGTTTTTCGATGAACTCCACCGGTCTTGTTACCCTCTGTTAAATATACCTTATAGAATACTAAACATCAGTGTCAATATCCCATATTCCATCGCTCTATCCAATATAGATGTTTAATATTTTAATATAAATTTTGTCAATTCAGTTACATGTGAAAGGGTATATCGTCATGAATTAACCATTTCACATCAATAAAAATAGGTACTTACTATAACTGTTTTCGTAAACAATTCAATATTCAAGGAGAGTGATTGCAGGTAATGATGTTCGTCAGCTGCAGTCTATATTCGTTCTTTATAGTATTTCTCTCATGTGCAAGTGCTTTATTCTGTTCAGTGAGCTCCAAAATGTATTTACATTCACATCGATACAATTTGTTATTCCTCTACGATGACCGCCAGTGCTCAAGTTGGGTTATCTTTAAACAATTTTCCCATGCCTGCAAGGATTCATCTTGATTTCTATGTAGGGCAGTGAAAATGCTGGCTAATGTATTGGAAATAATTCATATAAACAGTTTTAATATTGATTTAATTTATGTTTGAATGGAATATGGTACAGGATACATGTTTATATAGTTTTGTCTTGACGTATTGCTTCTCTATATTAATTTGGTTTGAATTTTTTTTCAATGAAAGTATTTACTGAGCGGTATATTCTAGTTTGTTAATACGCTGAAGCAGAGTGAAAACAACCGAGCGTTATCTATAAATAACTATACACCTAATGGCATCAGCATCAGCACCATATTTGAAAGGTTAATATAAGTGAACTAACGTACTGGACTTACTTCTCTAATATATTAATAAGAAAATGACAGATTAAGGTATTAATAAGATATTAAAAGCACGATACGAAAATCATTAACGTAATATTTAAATAATCCAATGCAATGTGCAGTTGAAATGAATGAGATATGAGAAATTGTAAAGATCTGAATTGATTTAAAGAGATGTGCCGCATAAACCCTAAAATTATTATTATTTTCAATTCATCTTTGTTTCAATAATAATCAATCCTTTTCTACAAAATCTGGCTACTGTGTAGTACAAAAAACAATGGACTAATGAATGCTAGTAATTATTTAGATTTTACTAATTTATTCCCCAGCCAAATATAATATCAAATCCCTTGTAAATCTTTTAGTCTATGAGGCCTTCCTTTCGGATTTCATTTTCCTCCGAGAAATATTTAGTTAGTCTCAACTTTCTCATTAATATTCTTTTAACCTACTTGTAGCAAATTAAATAGACATGCAAAGGCCAAATTACAATAAAGTTAGCTTCATTTTAAGTTTTTAATTTGCGCATTGCAGAAGTTCCAAACTATGATCGTTTTTACCTTTACTTCTGGAGGTCGGGATCTGGAAACCTGAGCGAATCTGTTTGATTTTTGTGAATTTGTAACAGAATAACGCATTTTACATGCACAAAGGAGTAAACGTTGTGTTTGGTACAAGGAACAGAGATGCCTCCCGTTTTTTCTAATTTACTCTACTCTGCCCTAATTTGCTTAAGTTATTTATTTCCTCATACAGAGTAACATCTTATGTAGTGTTATCTTAACCAGCTCTCAAGTCACCGAAGTAATCCCCGGAAAATCCTAAGATTTTGGGTTAGGCAAAGAGGCGTAATGTTTTATTTCTTTAATAACTACGGCAACTATTTTAATTAAAAGAGGCTTTGAAAAATTTTATTCTATTTTGACAGTTGCGAAACAGAGCGTTAGGTAACGTACAACACGTCTTTTATGTTGAGAAATTCATCCAATTTAATTCAGTCCTTGCTGGTAAAAGGCATTTTCCACGCCAATCCGGCTCAAAAGGGGAGAACTGCTGGCTTGGGAGCAGCCAAATAGTCAAGCGGAAGACCACGTCTTTGAATCTCTCATGCAAAACTGCATCCGTCTTTTAGAAGAATGTATTGAATATTTTTTAAATAAATCAACTTGGAAAGGAATTTCAAGAAATGTGGCAATAAATCCCAAAAAAGAAAAGAAGGGGAAAAAACTTATGAAATGCCACAATTAACGTTTAAGCAGTATTTCGAAAAATGGCTGTTTAAAATTGGTAATTGATTTTACTGTGCACTGTATGAACCAATGTAATGATGTACAGAAAATTGACAATAAATTTTAACAAATCACAAATAAAACGTGGTTCTATATGGGGCCCAGTTTCCTTCACGTCCTTCACTTCTTCATTCAACAAATTTATATATTAAATAATGAAGGAAATTACGTCGTCCCGCGTTTGATCTTCCTAATTATCTACTGAAACATTTTTGACATCATGATACGATATGGTCTTAGATTTGGTTACATAACTTGGTCTCTGTTGGTTGTTTTCCATGGTTTTGGACCATCCTGAAGAATTTTTGGGTCATAAGGCGTTATTCCACGTGGCGAAAACTTGGAAATTATGGATTCTCGCTGTATTGTATGACGGATCAGATAATTTCTGCCATAAATACAGTTAAGAAATTTACCAATATATCTGTATAATAAATAGGTTTATAGGAAACAACTACTGGACGGGCAAAGGCCCCTACTCCCATTGAATTATACCTATAAATCCAAATTGGTAGCCAAATTTGTTATTTGTCTTTTCTCCACCAGACACAGACCGGTTTCGAACTCTTTATGTTCTCATCAGTGTGCCACAGGTAGCTGAAAAGACAAATAACAAAGGCAAACCAAACTAGTCTATGGCAGACCCAGCACAAGTAAGTAGTGAGGGATAAGTGCATCCCTCTGGTGGTCAGTTGCTACTACCAGTCGAGACATCGACGATGTCTCTGTGACCGATACATAAAGAGTTCGAAACCGGTCTGTGTCTGGTGGAGAAAAGACAAATAACAAATTTGGCTACCAATTTGGATTTATAGGTATAATTCAATGGGAGTAGGGGCCTTTGCCCGTCCAGTAGTTGTTTCCTATACTCCTATTTATTATGCACGTTTTAGTCCATCAGGGCTAGAGGTCGCCGCTCTTGGTGCTTGCTTGGCAAGCCGCTATCGGTCACAGAGACATCGTCGATGTCTCGACTGGTAGTAGCAACTGACCACCAGAGGGATGCACTTATCCCTCACTACTCAATATATCTGTGATCACTTGTGGTACCTATTGACATCGACTATTTACGTTGAATACTTGCATGTATAAAGAATAAAGATATATTTGACCAATTTTAGTATAATCTAATTCTTTTTTTTTGTGCATATTATAATCTATACTCGGGCCAAAAAGAGTAGTCAGTAGAGCAAAAACTCACCGGCAATTCTTCAAAGGATTTAGCTGTTATGGAATACAGAAGCGGCAGCTCGTTTTACCATATAATCCCATATAATTCAGAGAAATATATCCAGTTTTCTCCGCCTACCAGAGATGAAAACCACAACTAGGTCATTATGTTTAATTGGTATAGTCCACCAAATACAGTAAATGCTTGAACGTGCCGCCCTTATACCCAATAATTTGTTCGGCTATTGAAAAGGTCGTCGAGAGGGCTTAGATAGCGCATTCAGTGGCGTCACATATGCTGCAACGCAAAGGATGTGCATTGTTCAACTGCGTTGCTATACCTAATTCGTGGAGATAATGTTGCCAGATGTAAGCATATTATTTAAAATTTAAGACATGGTAACTCATATTCATGCATAATTAACACAATCCGCTTTCATTTGTTCGAATTATGGAATTTATGAAATTCGTAAATCCGTACGCCCCTGGCTCTACTGACTACTCTTTTTGGCCCGAGTATATATATCTATATTTATTATAGTATAAGTATTATTCATAGGTATAAAATTTTCGTTTGCGATGACCAACTAACAACCCGCCACCATTTTCTACCCCACCACCCTATAAGCTAAGTATTATCTCTTCCGCATGTTTTAACATTGAAAATGTTTTAACAAATCGAAGGTGTAACGGTAATACGGGGGAGTAGCGATTTGTGTGACGCTTGTAAATTTCGCAGTTTTTGCGAATTTTATGCATTCTATGTGGATGTTTTTGGTGTCATTTGAATCATTTTCTTGGACACGAAAGCGTTCGGTGCTGTTACATCGCATACTTTTTTAAAGATCCAAATTTGATTTTGGTCTAGATAGATAGAGGATGAACCAGCGCTCATCCTACGGCTGGGTTTGGAGTCTGTGATATACAGGGGTGAAGCTGAGGTACGTTAATTACCAGGAGATTTTCTTTTGTTGATGTTTCGATAAGCAAAAAATGTCCGTTTTTTAGCATTATGTGGACGAATCTGTGAGTTCTTCAAAATTTTCTGGCAGTGTTGGAATTAGTGGTTAAAAAATGGGACAAAGTTATAATTATCGGAAATTCGGTGTTTTGAAACTTTTTACAGGTCGATTGTAATTTGTAAGAGAATACGATGTTTGGGGAAAGGGGGTGGTTAGGTCGGGGATGAAATTTATTTTTTCGTGAAGTTTCGGTGTGAAAAAGTAAATGTCAAGTTGCGTTTTTGGTATAATGAATCCGTTGGTTTTTAAGAATTTTTTGGTTGTGTTGGATTTTGGAAAAATGGAAAACGTCATAATTATCAGATAACGCTGAAACTCTATATTTGCATGAAATTTGGTGTTTTGGCATGTTTACTCGTCGACTGTAATTTTTAAGAGAATTTGGGATGCAATTGTGAGAGTGGTCAGGGAGGCTTTTTTTTATATTTTGATGAGCAAAAAGTGTCAAATTGCGTTTTTGGCAGTATGTGGACGAATTTGTCAATTATTAAGAATTTTCTGGCCGAATTGAATTTAAGGACTAAAAAATGGGAAAAAAGTTAATTATCGGAAAAAGCTGAAAAATAGTTGGATTTGGGGGTTGGAACATGAGAAAGAATTATAAATTTATATTATAAATATTAGTAGAAAAACTTGTGTGAAATTTGGTGTTTTGAAACTTACGGGTTGCTTGTAATTTTTAAGAGAATGCAAGAGGTGGTTCTGGGGATGGTTGGGGCTAATTTTCTTGTTGAGTAAAAAATGTCGAAATGGGTTTCTGATAATATGTGGATGAATCTGTGGATTTTAAAAACTTTTTTGGCCGAGTTGAATTTGGCGATTGAAAAATAGGAACAAAAGTTATAGCTATCGGAAGAAGCTGAAAATCGATATTTGTATGAAATTCGGTGTTTTGAGGCTTTTTATGGGTCGACTGTAATTTTTAAGAGAATTCGGCATGCGATTGTGGTAGGTCGGAGGTGAAACATTTCTCTTTGTGCTAAAGTTTTGTTGCGAATGACTTCAAAATCGATATGTGACGAGTTTTAAGAATATGAATAATAAAAATGAAAAAAAAAATTTGAATTTGCAAGTAGATGTGAAGTATCCATATTGACGGTATGGACTACTGTCAGATTGTGCTTTTTCTGAAATTGTTGTAACGTGTTGCTGCTGGCAAAAGATGAACTTAAAATAATTCGATTTATTAAAATCTTAAGTAATCAAAGTTGGATAGACATTCACATGAATTTTGCAATATATCAAAGACTTTCGCGGAGCTGATGATTTGTTAAGTTCTATTCTACGTTGATTGTTATGTTAAATGCTTAACATCTTGTAGTGTAGTAGCCTCGGTAGTAGCATAAGGTAGTTGAAGACTACAGCAAGGGGTCGAAATGTCATGCAATAAAAATAGTCAACGTTGAAAGGAATTCGGAAACCATTCTACAAATTATCGAAATATATAATCTAAAAAACAGAAGTGAATAATATTAACTGCGTTCAATATGGTAATAAATACTATTCTAGTCCTTTTCTCTACCCATACAGGGAATAACATTTCAGCGTTCAAATGCGGTAACATTCATACCAGTGATTTTTTTTCAATTAGTATTACAAACTTATACGTAAAATAAAGTAATTGACGGCAATAATTTACCATAAAGTATTTGATTTTAATGTAGGGAACTCTCATATCAAGAGCGAATGCATGAATCGTTTTATCTCTTGGCATATTATTTATTTTATTTTTTTTTTTTTTTTCGTTTCCCGAATCTAATGCTGCTGGACAGTCTCCCTGTGGCCTCCGACACCACACAGAGAGAGCGCCAGCGAATAATCTACAGCAACTCCCCACATCCCGCAGGGTTAGTCACTGTAGATTCCAGACTCGTGTGCCCTAAGTAGACGGAGGGATCCCAGGATGACCGCTTTCTGCATTTAACCAGCCAACCATTCTGCCGATGTTTGGCAGGCAGGCATGGTCTTTAATGCGGAGAGCAGAGTGGGCTTCATACCTCCGAGTACACCGATTATCAGGACGACCATCTTGACAGAGTAACCATCTTGACAGAGTAGCCTGGGTATAGCACTTGGAGCTCGTACCGGAGATCTCTGTATTTAGTCCGTTTCTCCTCCTCCTTCAAGGCGATGTTTGTCTCAGCAGGTGCTGAGAACTCGATGACATACATCACCTTGGTCTGATGGTCGAGGAGGACTATGTCAGGCTTATTGGCTTGAATTCGCCTGACGGTCGGGAACGAGTAGTTCCAGTAAATCCGGCATTTCTCGTTCTCGACAACGGACTCGATATCTCCGGGGATATAAGGCAGCACTGGTGTTTGGTCTATCTTGTACGAGTGCCGAAGATGGTAGTATAGCACTCGTAAAGCCGCGTTATGTCGTTGGATGTAGGCCGAAGTCGCATAAATCGGACATGCAGATAATAAATGCATGAGCGACTCCGGCGCCTGACGGCAGGTCCTGCAGTTGATATCAGGAACCTCTACACCCATGACGCGACTCCGATAGACCAATGTGTTAATAACACCATCTTGGCAGGCCACAATGAATCCCTCGGTCTCTGACTTCAGCCCCGCTGACCTTAAAAATGCGAAGGTCAGCTCTGTCGATAAACCCAGTGCTTCTATGTTGTTATAGAAAACACCGTGCAGTGGTTTATCGACGTGCTGCCCGAACAGATTCCTCTGTTCGGCAGCTTTAATTTGGGCTGTCAGACGATTCGGCGGAAGCTCAGTAACTGATTCTGCATCAGCACCTCGCCTGCCTCCTCGCCTGTAGTCGAACACGAGACCGAGTTCATCTGCGGCCCTCTGTGCTGCCCTAAACAATAAAGCGCCAACTCCCACGGTTTCATGATCTCTCACTAACCGTAGGAGCGGATCCGAGCTCCTTAGGATATTACATGCCATACTTAGTGCCACTCTGCCATGCATACACTCCAGACTCAAGAGTCCTCGCTCCTCCCCCCGTTGACGCGGGAGGTACACACGAGGAACGGACGATCTAGGATGAATACTCCTATGGATATTCATCATCTTGCGGGTATCCCTGTCCAATTGGCGCGGCTCATCTACTCGCCATTTAACTACTCCAAAAGAGTAGAGCAGAATCGGAACGGCAAGCATATTAGTGGCAGACACCTTGTTCTTCCCCGAAAGTTCAGAAGACCAAATCTTTAGGAGTCGGTGTCTGTACTTGCCACGCAGAGAATCCTTTATTTGGTTCACATCCTGGATGTGGCGTTGTTCCACACCCAGGTATGTGTAGGTCTCTCCGGCATCCAAATGTCGTAGGATGCTTCCGTCTGAGAGCTGCGCATCTTCGTGGAATTCCCCGCATCGTCCTCTCTTGAGGTGGACTACTGCGCATTTTTCCAACCCAAACTCCATTCCAATTGCCCGCGTGTATTCCTGGACCACCCTGAGAGCATTTTGAAGTTCTCGCTCTCCGGAGGTATAGAGTTTAAGGTCATCCATATAAAATAGATGGGTGACCTTATGCCTCCGGTTGCTGGGTGGCCCACAGTGATACCCGCGGGTTTGGCGGAGTCCAACAGATAGCGGCAGCAGTGAAATGCAGAAGAGGAGCGGACTCAAAGAGTCACCCTGAAACACTACTCTCTTAAATGTCACCAACTCTGTCGAAACTCGCTCGGCACCGGATGTTATGGTGAAGCGAGTTCTCCAAAGCGGCAACAGTTGTTCGATGCATCTCACTAGTGGTGCTGGCACCGCAAGACATCCGAGCAAGTGTAACAAAAGCTCGTGGGATGTTGTATCAAATGCCTTGCGATAATCAATCCAGGCCATTGATAGATTGCGCTTGTACTGCACAGAATCCTGTGTAATACAGCGGTCTATCAGCAGGTTTTCCTTGCAACCTGCCAGACCCTTCTTGGCACCACGCTGTTCGTTTATCTGTTGGTAGACCGGATCAACAGACCTCAACATCCTGGTATACAAGATACGGGTAAATAACTTGTAGCAGGAGTTGACGCAGGTAATCGGCCTATAATTTTTTGGGTCAGACAGATCCTCCTTTTTGGGGATTAGCACAGTTCGCCCCTCGACAAACCAGTCCGGAATTTGCTGCCCCTCGTTCAACCATGAGTTGAAAACTCGGGCCAGATGGCGGTGGGTGGAAGGAAACTTCTTCCACCACCAGTTGTTTATACCATCTGGACCCTGGGCAGCGAAGTTCTTGGTTCCAACAAGTGCTTGTTGAACCTCTTCCGTACTGATTGCCGGGCACACTTCGTCTGGCTCTTCTAAGACTCTACGACAGAGAGCCTCGAAGTGTGCTATAGCTGGAGTGTCATTATCGAATGGACTCGCGACTTCGTAGATTCCTTTCCAGAAGGCTTCGACATTATCAACAGTTGGCGGATTTTCGACAACACGCTGTGGCTCTTGGAACAGGCGAGACGGGTTTGTTTGAAACAATTTGTTTTGTTCCAAACTCCGCATTCGCCTGACCAAAGTCTTCTTAATAGCCATAAGCGCTCGAATATTATTATTATTATTATTATTATTATTATTATTATTATTATTTTTTCCGTTTCCGGAAGAAATTGCTGGACAGTCTCCCTGTGGCCTCCGACACCACACAGAGAGAGCGCCAGCGAATAATCTACAGCAACTCCCCACATCCCGCAGGGTTAGTCACTGTAGATTCCAGACTCATGTGCCCTAAGTAGACGAAGGGATCCCAGGATGACCGCTTTCTGCATTTGACCAGCCAACCATTCTGCCGATGTTTGGCAGGCAGGCATGGTCTTCAATGCGGAAAGCAGCGTGGGCTTCATACCTCCGAGTACACCGATTATCAGGACGACCATTTTATTATTATTATTATTATAATTATTATTATTATTAGTATTATTATTATTAGTAGCACGATACAATCAAATGCACAGATAATAACAAAAATTGATGACAATTCCAGTAAAGAAATCCACTTACAATTAACTACATTTTAATCTAAGCTGACTCGCCCATGTTTATTGAAATTAATATGCTGCTCAAATTAATTATTTGAAATAATATCTTAACAATATCATGTGCTAATAGATTAATCTAAAAATAAGTCGACTTTATGTGGTATCTTTATTATTTGTACAATTTATCTTCTTAGTTCAAACAATTAAATTATTTAGAATATCAAAAATTAAATAAATTAACTATATACTTGACTTACAAGTCGCTTTAAAAAGACTATATTTTCAACCTTCATTGTTTTATGTCTTCTTCCTGCAAATAGAACATCTGAGATTAACTCCAGAAGAAGCGTAAAATTCTTCTACAATCATACATAATGGGAACTGGGAATCATCTGCCTATAACCGTTGAGTAAAAGCAGAAATTCTCTCATTCATTGCTATAACGCAGCATTTTTTTAGCATCAAAAATTGTATATCTTATCATTAGAAGAAATTAATCTTCGTGCCAATACTAAAAAGTCTAACTTCTGTCAATTCTGTGTACTACAAAAATAACGCATTTGAGTGAATTTCAGTAACTATTATATTACATAATAACACTCCTTGTACTTTTAATCTATGAGGGCTTTCAAATTTTATTTTCCTACGAGAAGTATTTAGTTAATTTGAGCTTTCTCATTAATATTCTTTTAACCTACTTTTAGCGAGTTAAATAAGCATGCAAAGACAAAAGCACAATAAAGTTAGGTTCATTTTAAGTTTAAGGAATTTCTGCAATGCGCAAATTCCAACCTGTATCCGTTTTTTACCTTTACTTCAGAAGTTTATTTCAGGATACAAATAGCCAAGTCGCTGAACACCTGAACGAATCTGTTTGAACGCCATAAATTTGTGACAGAATAATGCACCTAACTACAAACCAGTTTTGATCATACTCTAGAGGCTAAAAGTTATGGGAAAATAACTTCCAATTTACATAAAAAAATAATACCTATAATGAAAATACAGTAATAGTGTGACGAATGAGAATTAGATTTTAACAAATATAGATCATTATATCCAAGAAGTGGTACAGACTCTACTATAAACTGTCCACGGTTCCTTAATTTCCTTCATTCCTTCCCTGAGTAAATTTAGATTTCCTATATTTCAGAGGGTTGCACTTATAACTTGAATGGATTATACACAAGCATGTATACAAAGTTATGAGGTATATCTTATTTTAATATAATGGGTATAATATAAATTAGCTATAGCAAGCTTAGTTTGTGGCGGGGAGTGGAAACGAATCTTCAATCTTATTTCAAGACGTTTTAAAATTGATTTCCAAAAATGCGTATTATAAGAACATTTTCAGATATATTTGTCCGTCAATATGTTTGTCAGCCCGCCTAATTAGTTTAGAACTCTTTGGAATATTTTGAGTTCAACCCAATTTAATATATTATTTTGCTAGCTATTTTCATTCGACTTGTGTTATTCTAAAAAAATACCCTATTTTTACCTTTATCACATGCACTAAAATGCAAAGATATGTGAAGAATTGTTTCGCAACGTGACGATAACACGATACAAAGTATGAGAATTTGCCGCTGTGTTGTGCCATATTCCTTCCTACTTCATTACAATTCCGCATAGGCAACCCTGTTCTATGGACGATCTCATGTCCTTATTTTATCCTGCCATAATAGAAGGCTTTTCAGCTTGAGCACGCTTTTGTTGCGGACATAGCTCACCTTATTATTCTTCAGAGGAGGTAGAAAATAAATTGCACCACATATTCATCAAAAACATAATTGAAAACATCCTCGTTGAGCTATTTTAAATAATAAAGTACAGGGTCATTTAACATTTCGAGATAAGATTGATATAAGATAAATAACTGTTCTGCCAAGACGCCTAAGATATGTAGTGTTGGTTAAGGTAGGTATAGCTAATTTCCGTAGTTTATTATTTATTACGAGAGTACAATCTACAATATGAAAGAAATATTTTGCAACATATAGAATTATTCTTAATTTAGTGCTCTATTAAATAAATAATTGTAACATTTCAGAGGGCGCATTATAATAGCTCTAGACCAATTAATAAGGTTATATGTATACATATTAAAACCCATAAAAGTAATTGTCACACTATTCCACTCAAAAACAGTTATTTAACAATGAAATAGGGAAAGTTTTGTAAATACATACTAATTTTCAATGAATATTAGTCCAAGCAAATAGGTAGATTGGACCTCGAAAATGTAACCGGTGATCTCTGCGGAGAAAGTTGTACTGAGCTATGAGGGAAAAAAGTCTAATGTACCACTAATGCCACCCTTTTCTTAAGGGTAAAAAAATTAATAGTTTACTTTTACGCATAATTCGAGAACAGTGAAAAATATAGAAATAGTTCCTCTTCCTTTTCTTTTTTGGGATTTATTACCACATTTCCTGAGATTTCTATCCAAAAAAAGTTGATTTATCTAAAAAATATTCAAATTTGGATAGGAATCTCAAGAAATGTGGTAATAAATCCCAAAAAAAAAAAGGAAGAGAAATAAACATCCTATTTCTGATAGTAGGGTTGGCTGTAGAAACCGTTTGATGCATGACGTTTAGGGGAGGAGTGGAATATTAAAGAAATCGTAGAAAATCGAGAAATTTTTATTTTTCGTTTCCTTTTGAATCCTCTCAGAAAACTTTTTTGAGAGTTTTTTTTTAATAGTAGACAACATTTCCATAAATTTAAAATCTATAATTTTTAAGATGCATGAAAATGATTTAACTGATACATTTTTTTAAATGGTTTAAAAATATTCATCCCCTGAATGGAATATTAAAAAAATCATAGAAAATCGTGAAATTTTTATTTTTCGTTTTCTTTAACTTACCTATTTGCTTGGACTAAAAGTCCTAACTGTCCTTGAATCAATTCTATTCCTAGTTTTGTTAATTTGATGTGTAAATTCCTAGGTTTTCGATCATGTGGTAAAAGAAAAAACTATTTTCTTACGATTGGGTTTTATTAAACCATCTTCAGAGAACTAGATAAGAGAACTTACTTTAAATAATTTTATAATATAATTTATACCTAATATTAATTATTATGTAATTTTTACCACACCTAAATTGTAAGTATATATTGTGAATTCATTATAAATAATTTTTAAAGTAAGTTCTCTATCTAGTTCTCTGAAGATGGTTTAATAAAACCGAAACATAAGAAAATAGTTTTTTATTTGATCACATGACCGAAAACGTAGGAATCTACACATCAAATTAATTGATATCAACAATCAAGAAAAGAAAAGCACTATATACTTTTGTTAGATATGTCGAATACTTTATTCCTTGAAGTGATAATATTTTTAATGCGGACTTAATTTATCTCTTCTAATGTTGACAGTTCAAGGAGTAACATTTTCCAACAAAGGCCTGCTATTTTATAGAGTACCTCAAGTCCAAATTATTGAACTATCGGTTCTAATATATGCAAGGTACACGTATAATTTAATGTTTTCGTTTTTAGTTATCACTGCTTTCTGCAAATAAAACGTTTTAAAACGGGTGTATAGCGATTATAGTATTCAAGGTTGTTATTTTATTCGTTAAGCCTCATTCACATGATATATTAAATATTTTTTAATTTTATTACATTTATATTACATTTTTTACATCGTCGTCAGCTTCGGACGATGAAAGTAATTTAAATGTTTATACGTTAATCAGTTGTTAAAGTGTGCTGCAACTATGTTGATTTTTATTTTGGTTTCAATATAAACTATAAATTTTCAACTGTAAATCTGACTTATTCTATCCAATACTTTGTAATTGGCATTAAGAATTAATAAAGAATCTAATCTAATCTAATCTAATCTAACTCGGACAACATGTAATACATAAATATTTCAGCTCCTTATAGGAATGTTTTTACCACTATTTGTTCTACATAAATTATTTTTCCATTTACCTAAATATCTATAAATCTTAAAACTCGTAAAACATTTTTAATGGGGTCCTAACCGGAACATTTAGCAGATCTATTTACTTCATAAATTCTTAAAATTAAAATTCTCTTGCAGCTATTTGTACCATCTTTCATTACCTACTCAATTTTCAATAGAAATGTATCAGACATAATCATCCAATCAAATTATTGTAGCAATAAAATTTAAATAATAAAACGCTACCACGACTCTTATGCGCAACAACCGTCACACTTTCACTTTCACGCTACTATTACGTTTTCTACATAAATTTCTTATAAAGATAGGCGGTGTAAGGACATGAGAATGTTTACGTCCAAATACGTTTGCATGCGTAGCACGTTCACATTGTAATAAATTTATAAATGTGTACTAAGCCTTAGATTCAACATGAGCAATTTCGTGTTGGTAATTCCCCCACATAAGTGTAAACTTGTTCTTTTGTTATCGCCAGATAAAATAACTTTAGTCGTTTATCGATGATTTGTTGCCTTGCAAGTCGCTTGACAGAAACATACCTACCTATTTTGTAAAATGGCATTAATATTGCAAGATGTGATGTTGGAAACGTTGTTGTGTTCGGTGTGTGATAAATATTTATCTGTACTGCCAGTAAAGGTGTATCATGATGGTATTAAAAAATGTGGACGCTGTTGTGATAAGAACGACGAGGGCACCTTATCTATGTATAACAGTATCGTGGAGAACTATTTATTCAAGTGCGTCAATAGATATGAAGAGTGCAACAAGCTCTTGACACCTGCTCAAATCCTTTCTCATGAAAAATTGTGTGTTGGAGGTAGTTATGGCTGCCCAAAATGCGATAATGATTCCTGTGGTACGGCATACGATCTGGTGCAACATTACAAAAATCGACACCCCGAGAGTGTTTTACTGAAAAACACATTTAATATTTCTGGGCGAGCAACAGTCATAGAAAGATATTTATATGTAACAGAAAATATAATTTTCTTTATTTTGCTACAAAATTTGCCACGTGAAAAGAGCCTATATTTAAGCGCAGTTTCCTTAAAACCTAACGTAAATGTATCGCATAAATTTTCTGTAAGATTATTTGGAAGAAACCCAATCAACATTAACACAGAAAGTATACGTTGTTCTTCCTTGGGGGAGTTCAAATGCGATTACCAGAAAATACAAATAGGATACGCAAATCCGACAAGAATTAACTGTATAATAAATCTCGATTTTTCTCAGAATGTCAGTTATGTTAATGAAATATCAGTTTTAGAAGAGGTAAAAGAAGAACAAAAAAACAAGGAAAAATGTTTTAGCGAAGTTTTACTTCAAACTATACCAGTAGAAGATATGTTTGGTGTCGAATTAACTACTAAATTCAAGGAGGAATTCCCCAATTACAAACTAACACCTTGTGGAACAGCACTATTTAAAGACGACGGTAATAGAATTGACCTCACGTGTTCAAACTGTAGGCAATTTACGGGGTGTAACGTTTTTAGCTGTAAATCTAAGCATGTAGTGTGTTGGGAATGTAATGTGTGGTGTAGCATCTGCAATGGCCCCATAGATGGTTGGAACTCCGAAAATTCATCCGTAAATGATTTGTTGCTGCTGCCATGTAGGTGGAAATGTGGACTTAACTTCTCTGGAGATAAGTTAAGATTTCATGAAATGACATGCGCAATACCTATTACAAGATGCCCTGAGCAAACCTGTTCCAGTAAGTTGACTTTACCGCAACTAAAAGCGCATCTGATTCGCGCTCATAATATTGAGGTGGGCAGCAGTCCTTTTAATCTAACAGGATATTTAAATAATACAAACGCAAGAGAAGGTTCTATTTATATTATGCAAAGCAGATATATTTTTAAAATGAAGTGGGTGACAGCTAGTACCGCTACATATACAATTAACTTTACTCTTTATAACGATCCACATGATTATGAAATAGCGATAATACTTAATAACAAAACTTATTTCAATTTATATAGAAATAGAATTATGCTTTCTTTACGTGATTCTCCTAAAATTTACTTGAAAATGTTAAAATAGATGTTATTTATTAATTTATGTATATTGACAAAGCTATAGCAAATAGGATATTTTTTCCAGTAAGCATTCAATTTACAATAGGTTTATATGTATATGTTTTTAAAATACAACTGTATAAACTTACGTAATTGTTTCTGAATTCTGAATTTTTGAAAAGTGAGAAAGAAACAAATTTGTAATATCCAAAATAAATGTATTGTTTTTCAAAACAGATATTTTCGATAAGATCCTACGTAGTAAAATTATTCTAACGAACATTAATATTGTTAAAATTTGACAAGAGGTAACTCCTCAAACTTATAAAAAGCGTTGGCTGTTAAAGATGACATAAGAGTAAATAAATTGTATTCAAGCTCTCAGAGAATTCTTGTAGGTAAAATGTTGAAAAATCTAACTGCTTTTCATGCTATGCTTTTGTGGGTCCCAATGTTTAGTTATGATGTAAATATTTCTTATTCTTATTGTATTTTGAACTTGTTTATTGTATTTTGAACTTGTAACACTATACTGTCAAATTATTTTTTGGTACTCTCTAATTATTTTGTAAATAAACATATTGTTAAGGTATAGGTATAGAATTTATATCGGAATTTATATAAATTCGTTTTTTTTTACTTTTTTTGTAATGTTACAAAATAAAAGAAATCTGGAGGTAGGATTTTTAGTATATTTCTAGTTTTTTTTTATATATATATAATTTTTTACCGCGATATTCATGTTCGCCTGTCTGCAACTGCGCAGACGGCAGTGGATCAAGGATAGCATTCTGAAGACGTTGGTGACAAGTGCTGTGCTACATTTTATCTCGATTTTTCTACAAATATTTTAACCGCAAACAACAACTCAACTCCAGGGACGTCCCTTTCAACACATTACAATCTTACACATTGCCGAGGATTTTAAAGGTAGGCGAACATTCGTTTTTTTCTTTTTTTTCTCATCATTTTTATTTAAGTTATGCCGCTTTAAAATTTACCAAATCGATTTTCCGCAAAGAACGAGAATACCTATAATTTACAGTCTAAAATTAATTAACATAAAATTGGTCCTTCGCCCCACGATTTCTTTTGTTTAACGATATCGTACCTAATATTAATACTGAATATACCTATAAATTTGGTTTTTGCTGCCCAGTTAAATTTAATAAAGCCACAGTAAATTTCTTCAAGGTTAAGCATTTTTTGTTTTGCGCATGTATCGTATCTTAGCAACGACTCACATATTCTAGGTATACCTTTTTTTGTAATAATTGAAAAACTTCAAAAAATATTGTTCAGGTCCGCACTTGGGTTAAGATACTGCTCTAGCTATTTTCCAGACAAACAATGTCCACCGCTGATAAACTTAAAAGAGCAAAGAATTTCCGCTCTATAGAAATTAATCGTATTCAGGAATTATTAAAATTAGCTCAAACCGCTCAAAGAGATGATTCTCTTCGTTCACAATTTATTCAAAGATATGAAACTGTCAGAGATATTCAAGAATCTTTTAGTAAACTTCATAACTCGGTTTTTAATTATTTACCGGTCGACGCCGATGAAGAGTTCGCAAATGAGGATCAAATTCGTACCGATTTTGAAAATGTTCTTTATAATGTCAAAGCTATTCATTATGATTTATTTGAACGAAATAAAAATATAAAAGACGAGGATTCTAATTTACCTAGACCGAAACTTCCTGAATTAAAATTAATCAAATTTAATGGAGATATCAAAAACTTCACTTCTTTCATGGATGTTTTTGAAGCGTTAGTTCATAATAATTCGCAACTTTCTAACATAGAAAAATTTTCTCACTTACTTGCCTCTTTGGAAGGCCCGCCAAAAAATTTAGTACAGACGCATCCTTTAACTTCCGCAAATTATACTGTCGCCTATGAAAGTTTAAAGACTAGATATTCTAATAAACGTTTACTAGCCACTTTCCACTGGAATGAAATTGAAAATTCACCGCGCTTAATTAATGAAAATCCGCTTGCACTCCGACGTCTTCTAGATACTTTCACTGAAAATATAGCCGCCCTTAAAAATTTGGAACTCCCAGTGGACGAATGGGATTTCATTTTATCCTATATGATTTTAAAACGTTTAGATCCTACATTAATATCTAGGTTTGAAACACAATATGGATCTACAGCTATGCCAAGCTTTGAAATTTTAAAAGAGTTTATTTCGAAACAGTGTATTGCTTATGAAACCATTTCCTCTACTTCCAGTTCTTCTATTCACCGTCCCAAAAATTATATTAACGATCGATATAAAAATAATTCACCTCAAAATACTTCACGTAAAAGTAGCTCTTTTTTAACCGCATCTAAACAAAATAATAACAACCGCTCTTGCATATTTTGTAATACCTCTGATCATTTAATTTATAATTGTCCTTTTTTGCTCAATAAAAATCCTCATGAACGCTATAATTTAATTAAACAACACAAATTATGTGTTAATTGTTTGAGTCATAGTCATATGTTTTCAAATTGTAATTCAAATTCTACATGTAAAACTTGCAATCAGCGACATCATTCATTATTACATTACACACGTAATATTCGACCAACCAATCCTCATATAAATATACCTCTAGTCTCCACTGAACAAAATACTTCATCTCAAATTCCAATTATTGAAATAAATAATCAGTCTCAAAATTCTAATCGCGAATCTAGAACCCACAATGAAATCGCAACGCCCGGTCCTGTGTCACACACTTTTTGCCAGTTTGGAAACGTAAACAATACTAACGTGGTACTTTTGTCCACAGTTCAAATTAATATTCGCGACGGGTTTGGAAATTTTCAAATGGCTCGTGCGATTTTGGATTCGGGCAGTGAATCGTGTTACATATCGAAAACTTGTGTGCAACGTTTGGGTTTAAATATGAGACAGTGTTATATTAATATTTCTGGTTTAGGAGGAATGAAAACTAATTCAAATATCGGTGAGGTTATATTTACAATTAGGCCGCTAAATAAAATGTTTCCCACGTATGATATTCACGCGATTGTGTTGGACAAAATCTGCTCGGATATGCCAGTCTGTGACTTTGATATTAGTAAGTGGAACCATATTAAAAATATAAACTTAGCTGATCCGAATTTTAATATATCTAGTCCGATTGATTTAATTTTAGGAGCTAATATTTTCAATAGAATTTTAATTGATGGTCAAATTCCCGCACAGAATGCTACTTTACCTACCGCAATAAATACTACATTTGGTTATGTTCTTATGGGTGAAATATCTAATGTTTATAATTCTTTCTATCCAATTAATTCATTTTTCACAACTCGCGATTGTAATCAACTAGACCATAGTATTAATAAATTTTGGAATTTAGAAGAAATACCGCAACAACAGAGTATGTCCCTTGAAGATAACCAATGTGAAAAATATTATTCTGATACCACTTTCCGATTAGATTCGGGACGGTATGTTGTATCATTACCTTTTGTTAATAATAATTTGCCTAAATTTGAAAATTCTAAATTGCCCGCACTGCGTAGATTCTATTCGCTAGAAAGAAGACTTCTATCAAATTCAGAACTTTATAAGGAATATTGTCAAATAGTTCAGGAATATTTAGATAATGGACATATGCAATTAGTTTCCACTCGTGATGATAACGCTTATTACTTACCGCACCATTGTGTTTTTAAACCAGATTCTATTTCTACCCGCGTACGCATTGTCTTTGACGCTTCCGCAAAGGATTCTAATAATTTATCTTTAAATGATACTTTAATGACTGGTCCAAAACTACAAAAGGATATTTCTTCAATATTATTAAATTTTAGATTACATCCGGTTGTTATGACTGCAGACATAAAGGGAATGTATCGTCAAATTTTAATAAACCCTTCTCATTATAATTTTCAAAGACTTTTATGGAGATTTTCACCAGATGAACCTCTTAAAGAATATTTCTTGAAAACCGTAACTTTTGGTGTCAATTGTTCTCCTTATTTAGCACTTCGAACAATTATGCAACTCGCTAATGACGAAAACCAACATTTTAGCTCGGCCGCGAACGTTCTTTTGTCAGATATTTATGTTGATGATGTTGTGACCGGATGTAACTCTGTTGAAGAAGCTCTTAAATTACAAAATGACCTTACACTTTTACTTAAACTCGGAGGTTTTGAACTCAGAAAATGGGCTTCTAACAGTAAACGCCTTTTATGTGATTTGCCACAAGATGTAATACATAGTAACTCGTTATGCTTTGACGAAAAAACTGAAAATACCATAAAGGTTTTAGGTCTTAAATGGAATCCCTTGGAAGATACTTTTTCTTATTCAGTTCGACCTTTGGACAAACCATGTACTAAAAGAAATATTTTATCTGAGCTTGCACGAATTTATGACCCACTTGGGTTTTTAACGCCAGTTACTTTAGTTTCTAAATTATTAATTCAACAATTATGGTCCTTACATTTAGAATGGGATGACTCACCCCCGCAAAATATTTTAGATCGTTGGGAAAAATATAAATTTCATTTACCGCTTCTATCCTCTATACAAATACCGCGACATATTTTTAATTCCGACTACGACTATATCGATTTATGTGGATTTTCTGATGGGTCGCTTAAAGCATATTCAGCGTGTGTCTATGCCCGAATTACCGCCAAAGATGATTCTCATATTGTTTTACTTTGTGCGAAATCGAAAGTCGCACCTTTGAAGCGTTTGTCTATTCCTCGAATCGAACTTTGTGGTGCTTATTTGCTTACAAAATTAATTAAATTCGTAATAGAAACGTACGCTGCACGAATTACTTTCAAAAATATTTTCGCTTTTACTGACTCTACCGTAGTTTTGCATTGGTTAAATTCGTCTCCCCATCGTTGGAAGCCATTTGTGGCAAACCGCATTTCCCTTATTCAAGAAAGGTTACCAAACGCTAACTGGCAGCACGTTTCTTCGAAAAATAATGCAGCTGACTGTGCTTCTCGGGGCCTTCTGCCCTCAGAATTTGTAGATTTTCGTCAGTGGTGGGTAGGTCCACCTTTTCTTAAAAAACCATATTCTGACTGGCCTACACAAAATTTTTCCGCACAAGTTGAAGAAATTATTGTTAAAAATGAACAAAGAAAGATTGCTCTCATGTCTACTACGAACTCAGATTTTTTAGACAACCTTTTAGAGAAATTTTCCTCCTTAGACAAACTGCAAAGAGTTTGTGCTTATGTACTACGGTTTATTTTCAATCTAAAAAATCCGCATAATAAACAAACTTCTTATTTTACTATATATGATTTACAAGCGGCATTAATAGTTTTTATTAAACATGTCCAGCAGCAACATTTTTCTTGTGAAATAGACAATATTATCGCTAAAACTCGCTTATCAAAACCTTTTCGCCGGTTAGGAGCATTTGTTGATGATTCTGGTATTGTCAGAGTAGGAGGACGACTCGAAAACTCTCTGTTAAATTACGATAAAAAATACCCTATTATTTTACCTCAAAAGAGTCATTTAACAGATTTAATCATAGCTTATACTCATCATAAATATTGTCACCCCGGTGTACAAACAACGCAATACTTAATATCTCAAAATTATTGGATATTATCTCCCAAACGCGCGATAAAGAAAGTATTGTCCAAATGCATTAAATGTTTTCGACTTAACCCTTCACCTATTCAACCTATTATGGGTAATTTGCCAGCCAACCGTGTTTCTCAAGTAAAACCCTTTTCAATTATTTCTATTGATTTTGGGGGACCGTTTTTTACAACCGCTAACAAATCTAGAGGCGCAAAGGTATTTAAAACTTATATTTGTGTATTTGTATGTTTTGCGACAAAAGCCATACATATAGAACTAGCGAGTGATATGACCAGTGAAAATTTTTTATGCGCTTTTCGCAGATTTATCGCTCGTAGAGGCCGATGTACTGAAATTAGAACGGATCAGGGGACTAATTTTACTGGTGCTAACAAATACTTGCTTCAAATTCTAAAGTCAGCCGCTATCGAGGAACAAATTAAGTGGAATTTTAATCCTCCGCATGCACCCCACTTTGGCGGATTGCATGAAGCGGGCATAAAGTCCGTGAAAACTCACCTATCTCGTGTCGTTGGTGCACAACGATTGACATACGAAGAATTAAATACAATCATTATACAAATCGAATCCCTATTAAATTCCCGTCCTTTATGCTCAATGAGTAATGATCCAAACGATTATTCGGTTTTAACTCCGGGACATTTTTTAACGCTTCAACCTCTGACTTGTGTTCCAGATCCGGACTTATCTCATTTACAATTAACTCGTCTTGATAGATATCAGCTTTTATTACGTTTGCACAGAGATTTTTGGGTAAGGTGGCACCAAGAATATCTGCACACCTTACAACAAAAGTTTAAATGGAATGCTCCGGGTACTACATTAAAAGAGGGCGCTTTAGTATTAATAAAACAAGACAATTTACCGCCTATGTCTTGGAAATTAGCTAGAGTTGTTAAACTGTTTAATGGATCCGATGGTGTTGCCCGCGTGGCCGAAGTGAGGACCAATCAAGGGACATATTCACGTCCTTTAGTTAAACTATGTCCTCTGCCAGAGGCATAACATTTTTTATTATTATTATTTTTTTTTTTTATATATCTTTTTTTCTCGCTTTTCAAAATTTCATTATTTTAGTTTTTTGTTAAATCCCTATTTAACAAAAATGGTGGGTAGTATGTTAAGGTATAGGTATAGAATTTATATCGGAATTTATATAAATTCGTTTTTTTTTACTTTTTTTGTAATGTTACAAAATAAAAGAAATCTGGAGGTAGGATTTTTAGTATATTTCTAGTTTTTTTTTATATATATATAATTTTTTACCGCGATATTCATGTTCGCCTGTCTGCAACTGCGCAGACGGCAGTGGATCAAGGATAGCATTCTGAAGACGTTGGTGACAAGTGCTGTGCTACATTTTATCTCGATTTTTCTACAAATATTTTAACCGCAAACAACAACTCAACTCCAGGGACGTCCCTTTCAACACATTACAATCTTACACATTGCCGAGGATTTTAAAGGTAGGCGAACATTCGTTTTTTCTTTTTTTTCTCATCATTTTTATTTAAGTTATGCCGCTTTAAAATTTACCAAATCGATTTTCCGCAAAGAACGAGAATACCTATAATTTACAGTCTAAAATTAATTAACACATATATTAAGTATTATTATTATTCTTTTTCAAATTATGATAATAATAAGGTATCTTATAAACGCTAGAAGGTGAAGAGCTTAGTAAGATATTCTTTCATTTTAAAAAAGGGTTAAGTAATACCTTTGATGTGGAAAGGAAATAATTTATGTTGGAACCCGGATTATTAAGTATCTGGTGTTTGGGTGTCCAGTAGAAAATACACTTTAGAGGTTTTCTTGAAGCTGGTTCAGGTTTTTCATAAATATTTTTTTAAATATATATAACAAACCAATAAAATTGAAAAAATCACTAACACATACAAATAAATTTGAACAAATATTTTACGCCGAAAGCCTGACATTCTAATAATTATTTTTTCCGATTTGCACACAATAACAATTTGTTTAATAATACACTCGTATAGGTATAGTATATCCGTGTTTTTATTATACTCTTCGTAGAAGATTATAATCAATTTACTTCTAAAACCATAAATATTGGCAATAGAACAAAATTCTTTACACCGTTAATCGACTTTCAAAACGTCACGTCAGTCTGAGTGTATGTCTCTCTATCCACTCTATCCATCTGTTTGTCCGTTCATCATTCTGTCCATCCATCACGTCTCTTGTAAACACGAGAATTCAAGAACGGAAACGTCTATCGAGTTAAACTTAAAAAATTAAGGTATCTTTTGACAAAAAAATTTACCAGAGACTTGCAATCTTTGGTGTAATACAACACCGAAGCTATTTCCACAAATATAAAAAATGCAATGGCAATTTTTCAATAATGCAAATAATTTTTTGATAATAATTTTGCTCGAAATTGAGCATGTAAAGAAACAATTAATGCTAAATTTTACTATACAATTAAATAATTCTCATTATGAACAGAAAGAGTAACAGTTTTTATACTTTAATAATTTGTTGAAACACGAATCAATAATGCTAGAACATATTTTTCAGTTAATCTAAGTAAAAAACCATTGCACTTACATTATGTGGGTAAATATTAAAGTAGTGATTGGGGATTCATGTATGAGATGCAAGAACTCTGTGATAAATATAGTCGCGGTCAGTCACCTTTGGAGCTTTTTCAGTTCTTGTTTTTTTATTTTCGCACATGCATCTCAACTGTCACGACTGAATTGTTTTATATCTTTTCTGATTTTATTACTTCATTAATACGAAATTAAATTTATACATACATATCCTACCAAGTATAATCACATAGTAAAAAAATTTTTGAAACAACAGTTATGATTAACAAATGTTGCAATGGCCAATATTTAAGTGAGTAATTTAACTAAAACTAAAATTGTAACTGTTTCTTCAAAAGAAAACGATTACGTAAAAAAAAAGGTATTTGTTAAAAAATACTGGTTAGGATAAAATTATATGGAAAAATTATGATCTCGCCATGTTAAAGACGCTATTCCTTAATAGATATCCTATTTTACTCCTGGGATTCTATTTTATCATTGAGTAAATAAATAATATAAAGAGGCGCAACCATCAAGGGGCCGATATTTTAGTATTGTATTTTTTTACCAATAGCTCCAGGATTGTTATTAATTTTTAGTGCTACGGGAAGGTATTTGTAATTCGGTTGCATAGCCCTAAATATTGTAGATAATTCTGTAGTTATTGGTAAAAAAATGCAATACTAAAATCTCGCCCCCTTGACGGTTGCGCCTCTTTATATTTACTCAATGATTTTACCTATATTACTTGGTATTAGTAACATTTAATATTTTGATATTATTTATGGTTGCTATTAAGAATATACTGGAAGATAATTTACTCAAGGAGTTATTAACAAACGCTATGTGATTGCTAACGTGAAATCTATAAAGGCGTAAAACAATCATGCAAATCAAAAGTAAAAAACAAACAGAATATAACAAACCTTATATTTTATAATAAAAAATGAGAGCTTATAGAAATATTTAGCACTAATCCAAGTCAAGATTAAAGCAAATAATATTTTATTTTGTACAGATTCAAATTAGGCGATTTTTTTTAAATATTAATAAATTGTGTTGCATAAATGAAATCAGTTATTCAAAATAAATTAATATTTTGCTGGGAATGTTAATTTAATTTCATGAAATAATGACAATAAGCCTTGTTTATAAATTGTACCACCTAATGATTTTGTATTTAAAATAATTAAATATGAATTTTAAATACGGAAAATTAAATTGAGTACTGCAATTTTCCATTTTATTTGATATTTTGACATGGACGTGTCAGATGTTATCTAAAATATGAATACCAAACTACATGATTCTCTTATTCGCCAATAGAATATGCTGTTAAATGAAATTTTGCATACACTGTTGGCAAGCTTCGACTTTGGAGTGCGAAATCTGTAATGCAACTAAGAGAGAAGGTACATAGAGGCAAAGCCTTCAGTTAACAAGAGATGCCTAACCATTCCTACACTCCTACTAAAGAGGGGATGTGCGTGTAGCGCGCTCGACGACATCGTTTCAGCCGACCTAGCCGTGCCACAGGGCCCACAGGTGACCTGTGCCGCGACACCGCGGCCGCTCGACACATTCGCCCGATTCCGTCGTCCCCTTCGACCGCGTGTTGTAAAGAATGGAAGGTGGGAGTTAGGGGATAGCGCGTTGTCTGTTTAACTTGTAAATGCTTTAAGTTATCTCCGTCTGATGCATTTATATCGGCTTCCAAGATTAAACGTTACCAATAGTGTATATGAATGTCTATTCATTATGTACAGAGACGTTTTCACATCGGAATATTTAAACGACATAAACTCAATGGCGTAGTTAGAAAATAATTGCATAACCTTACTGTAAATAACAAATATTTTTAGTTTTCAGCAAAATTACTAACGCTTTATAATAAACTAAGTATATTTGCATTTATTAGTTTTACTACAATCATATTTGTATCACAATTGAAATGCACTGCTCTAAAATTATTTTATATCCAATATTTTCTCGCCCCTCCGCTGGCGCTACATTAACTTTTTAATTAACATTCCCGGATAACTCATTTTAAGGAATACAAAATAGAAAATAGTATGTTTAGTATCACACGAATTGAAATTAGCATATTATTGTAGATGACATATAAGTTACTTCAAGTGTTCAAGCCGCTCCTCATTATTAGGTAAGAAACAATATAGCCCTCCAAAGGAATAAATCCTAAACCATAAGATCATGTCGGCTATTTTGAAAACTCATGATGTCAAATCATCTTTTCTTCAACCAACGTGTCACATGTAGAGCCTAATGGAAAGAAGCTTCGTTGCTAATCGAATTTATCCACTTACAAGGTTTAAATGTAGTTGTTCATTTAGATTTGTTCAATGAAAAATTCTAATACATATTAGCGTTTTCTACCACTCTTCTGAAAAAATAGTTTGTGATATGAATATGAATTCTCATTGCTATGTTTATTTACAATCTCATTCAAGAGGAAAGACAGTAAGTTTGATTATCGAAACAAGTTTTGTTGATCTAAATTGGTTTGTTTATAATGCGATAGGTTAGCACTTTAAAATGCTTAATTTTAATATCATAATAATTTTCACTGAATTAGTAAGTGCTCATTTGCTTTAATCAGAGTTATATATTTGTTTTTTTATTTTTAATGCATCATATATCCACAGCCTTTCAATTACGTTTCTGTGATGTTGATAGTAATTCATGAGTTGAGCTATCATAACTGAATCAGAACATGACAGGACTGTACACATTGATCCCTGCAGTACACAAGGTCTATAAATTATTTCCTCCGTTAAAAAATTATGCATAAAAAGGTCCACTCTAAACACACAAAACCTCGATTTGAAATTTCGCGTGGAAATATTTCATGTATTCATAGTAAACTAAACCTAAATTGACCTCAAATGGGCGTAAATACCAGCTAAGTGTCCTTAACCAAGATGACGAAGTTATTTCGAAAAAATACCTTGAAGTTCAGAAAAATCAGTAGTATAAAGTGATGTATTTGTTGTATCAAGACATTAAGTGAAGAAATAATATAAATAGGTGCAACCACGCAGGTTTCGAGATTTTTGGCTCTATAGTCCTAAAAATTGAACCAGCCGCCTCTGAACAGAATGAACCACAAGGAGAACAGAGAGTTACAAAAAGCATCAGGAATAATGTGACGTAACAATAAACCGTGCATTAGGCCTCCTGTGGAAGCCACGTAAATAAAAACGCACCAAAGACTGTACTTCTCGGGGGTGGTTTGGAAACGAGTTTGCAATGTGTGAGCCGGAATGTCGACTTTTCCGACGCGTTACAGGCTGTAACATACACGCTGTAACATTCATGCGAGACAAAAAATAACATTTTATATGTTTTTTTACTTTAACATCTTACATTTTTCTCGTAAATGTATCCGTTTACGAGAAAAGAATAGAAAGAAATAAAAATATTTCGTAGCAAAATTAAAAATTGGCCGCGAAATAATTAAAAAACCATTGTATGAAGAAAGATACACATGCCTCATTCCTACCTTAACATAGGGAACTCTAATACACTGACTGGAGCATTTACACAATGATCAAGATTGACAGCTGGCACTGATTCTGTTTTTAATAGTTCCTGCAGTTCTCATTTTGTTCACCTTATCTATGTATACTATTATGGTGTTATTTCTTATTTTTCACTACTTATATCATGTGTATGGATGTTACAAATTCTTTCAGAGGAAATCCATCATTATTGTATTTTTGAATTAACCATAATGTTGGTATGAATGTGGGTACGCGATTATCAAATCCATTTTAAGTTATCATTTAGGCTGTTCGAATAAATAAACATTTTTTTTGTCTATGATAAAGATTACTGTATTGTCCTGTGTGAATCGGATCACCAAGATAAGATATTCATTACTTCAGATATTTCGTTATCCTACAAAAAAAGAGAAATGATTTCTTTCTGACATGAAATCTTAAAAATTGTGAAAATTTCGTATCTGTTAATTAACTTGTTGATAAGTACCTATAATTTATTCGATCTCATCACAAATAAATATATTATCTTATCGAAAATAATCAATTTAGTCAAATAATGATGTCATTTATTATTGTAATATTGATATAGAAGTACAAATTCAAAATATGATTGTGGCTTCACTTCATTCGATAAATTTCGTGTTGGTAATTTCCCCACATAAGTGTAAACTTGTTCTTTTGGTATCGCCAGATAAAATAACTTTAGTCGTTTATCGATGATTTGTTGCCTTGCAAGTCGCTTGACAGAAACATACCTATTTTAAAAATGGCATTGATATTGCAAGATGTGATGTTGGAAACGTTGTTGTGTTCGGTGTGTGATAAATATTTATCTGTACTTCCAGTAAAGGTGTATCATGATGGTATTAAAAAATGTGGACGTTGTTGTGATATGAACGACGAGGGCACCTTATCTATATATAACAGTATCGTGGAGAACTATTTATTCAAGTGCGTCAATAGATATGAAGGGTGCAACAAGCTCTTGACACCTGCTCAAATCCTTTCTCATGAAAAATTGTGTATTGGAGGTAGTTATGGCTGCCCAAAATGCGATAATAAATCCTGTGGTACGGCACACGATCTGGTGCAACATTACAAATATCGACACCCAGAGAGTGTTTTACAGAAAAACACATTTAATATTTCTGGGCGAGCAATACTCAGAGAAAGGTATTTATATGTAACAGAAAATATAATTTTCTTTATTATGCTAGAAAGTATGCCACGTGAAAAGAGCCTATATTTAAGCGCAGTTTCCTTAAAACCTTACGTAAACGTATCGCATCAGTTTTCTGTAAGATTATTTGGAAGAAACCCAATCAACATTAATACAGAAAGTATACGTTGTTCTTCTTTGGGAGAGTTCAAACGCGATTACCAGAAAATACAAATAGGAAACGCAAATCCGAAAAGAATTAGCTGTATAATAAATCTCGATTTTTCTCACACTGTCAGTTATGTTGATGAAATATCAGTTTTAGAAGAGGTAAAAGAAGAACAAAAAAACAAGGAAAAATGTTTTAGCGAAGTTTTACCTCAAACTATACCAGTAGAAGATATGTTTGGTGTCAAATTAACTACTAGATTCAAGCTGAAATTCCCCAATTACAAACTAACACCTTGTAGAACCGCACTATTTAAAGACGACGGTAATAGAATTGACCTCACATGTTCAAACTGTAGACAATTTACGGGGTGTAACGTTTTTAGCTGTAAATCTAAGCATGTAGTGTGTTGGGAATGTAACGTGTGGTGTAGCATCTGCAATGGCCCCATAGATGGTTGGAATTCCGTAAATGCATCCGTAAATGAATTGTTACTGCTGCCATGTAGGTGGAAATGTGGACTTAACTTCTCTGGAGATAAGTTAAAATTTCATGAAACGACATGCGCAATACCTGTTACAAGATGCCCTGAGCAAAACTGTTCAAACACTAAGTTGACTTTACCGCGAATGAAAGAGCATCTGACTTTCTCTCACAATATTGTGCTGGTCAGTCCTTTTAATCTAACGGGATATTTAAATAATACAAACGCAAGAGAAGTGTAACAAATGTAGATATCACCCGGTATGCTTTCTTTTAGTTAAAATAAAGTTTCGTAAATAGAATACGTGACGAATCGGGGAATTGCTAAAGGGGCATTTCTTTTAAACATCCTTGTAAATGTAACAGAAGTGTCAGTCCCGAGTTATTATGATATACCGTTCAAGGAATTCGATAATGTTTATGGAGCAATTCGGGAAGCCCCCAACAATACCCGGCCTTTAAGGCGACAACAACTACTTTAGAAAAACCTAAGGGTACAGCCAAATCGGTACCACATGTTTGAAATATGTTGAGAGTCACGGAGGATCTATAGTACAGGCAAGTCGGTTAAACAAGCGTAATTTAGTTAATGGCTTTATTAGGGTATTTCATGGAAGACGCGTAACCCATCAATCGCAAGTAGTGAATCAATCGAATGCGCGAGTAAAGGTCATCAACCGTCAACAGGAATCATATCTCGGTGTCTATCTATTATCTACAGAGTATTTTGAATAACATAAGTAAGGTAGTTAATTCAAAGGATATTCCATTATATGTAATGTGCGTAATATTAAGATAGGTAGGAATCTATATACACCTGAGCTAGGTTTTGTCCCGAAATGGAATTACAGGAATGATTAGTGAAATTGGGTTTCCCTAGCTCGTAGTTGCGAATGCAGGTGCTATATAGAAATAGTTTAATATGAATTGTATTTGTATCATAGTTAGGATAATTAAGTAAGATTCTAATACCATGGTAAATTATTAACATAGTAAAGGAATGTGCCATAAGAATAATTTTCCATCGTAACGGGCAGATAGCGCTACAGGTCGGGTTGAACTTAAGTACCGTCGGGGACGAGTGCAATTGGGTAAATCGCCTAATGACTTACCCACCCCCTCAAGTGTAACCGCCCTTCAGGCAAATCGACAACCTAATGTGCTAAATCTTCAAGCTTGTTAGACACTTTTTGTCTAGCTTCCGACCGAAAACATCATCTCTAGTTTCGCGAATAAGAAATAAAGGAAGTAAAGATAGTGTAGTGATTGTTCTGTGTTTTCTGATTTTGTTTGTTTGTTAATATATGTAGAGTCAGTCATTTATTTTTGTTTTGTTTTGTTGATTGAATTAGTGGACGTTTGTCTATTTTCCACTATTCGAGGATTCCAGAACGTTTGTCTATTTTCTGGAAATCCTAGTGATAATAGTTTAACCGTGGTTTGAGGGATATTTTTGAACCCATGTAAATGTTATCCACGCGTTAAGCTAGATATTCACTTTTGCCACTGCCAACACTAGCATTTTAAGTTATTATAGTATGAATTTGCATATTGTTTTGTTTTAATGGTTCATTTTGTACTGGGACTTATTCCCCGTATTTTCCATTTATTGTTTTGTTTTTTACCTTTTTTCGTTTCAATTGTAAATAAATAGTATTTTAAGTGTTTTGAGATTCTTTCGTTTTATTGACAATATAGTTGGCAATTTCATTGATCAGAAAATATGGAATAAACAGGTTGAAGTGCTTACTAACCCACGACACGTTTTGTGAGTGACATCAGTGTCCAATACAGCTGGCTGGTCGATAATGAGTAAAGGAGTAAGACATAGATAAGTTAATGAGGGCTCGTACTATGTTCTGTGGGTAGTGATTCTGTCTAGAGACTAATTAATTCGAGTATTGATATATTGAAAGAACCATGTTATAGTAAACTGGTTATCGAAGTATAAAATAAATATCTTTTTATAAATAGTAAAAATAGCTCGGCAAGACTGTTATAAAAAGTGGCGCAGTCAGATTAGGATTTGAAAAAGAATAAAATTTATACAACTAATTAAGATTCAAGTTATTAATTTTGTCCGTATAATTTTTAGAATGTCAAAAAATTCATCTTTTCTCAGAAATAGAACCTAGAATCAGTAGAAACTAATGAATAAAGTTAGATAATATGGATTAATTGGCTCTAGACAACTCTATCCAAAGAAAATGTTATGTAATAGAGAATATTTTGAGCGACAGAATATTAGAGAACATCAGAAAATATTTGTAAAGAACTTGCGAAATACTAGTTAATTAGAGTCCGTTTTGTTATTTCTTACCTGTTCGGAAATTTTGCTACAATAAGAATTCATAAAATTATTAGTGTTAGTGTAATTCAAAGTTGTTCACGTTGTAGAATCATGTAAATTTTTAGTGTGAATAATGTGGCGTACATTCGAGAGAAAAGGCGGATATTAATGATTATTAGAAAATTTTTGTTTAATAGAAGTTATTGCGAGAGATGTATTAGAAGTGTTAAACAATGATTTACTAGGGATAATTTTAGATAAATTTATGTAAATCAGAGCAAAGAGTGAAATAGAAATTTGTTACCTGCTGTCAACGATTACTTTAGCGAAAGTGTTATAAGATATAATAAAGTACCTGAGAAATCAAGGTAGCAATATAATTGGGGACCTGTTTAAGTATATTGTGTATAAAACCGTAGATTTATTGGGGTACTTGTGAGGTACAAAAGTGATTAAAAGAGAAGATCTAGGTAGATACATTATGTTGAAATGGTTAATAATTATATTACGTACGCGAAATCGTTGTTTTTTTTTTAATTTTCCTGTATAAGAGTAAGTTTGATTTACTAAATTAGTTGGTTTAGCGACGTTTTATTGTGTAATAGTAATTTTGTAATTCTAAATGTGGAAAAAAAAATTGGCATAAAGCGCAAAGTATGCAGAGGAGTCCCAGTTAGATAGATTTTTTTTGTTGTAGTCGTGTGAAGGCATTTAACGTTAGTATAAAATTGTTTGAAATTAGATACAGAAATATAAAGATAAACCTTTGAAATTTTAAAGAAAACCGGAGTAGCACGATCATGACTATATTTAGGTTTAGAAAAGTTTTGTTTTGTCAAGTAATTTGTAAATTCACGATACTGCTAAAACGATAATGGATAGTAACAAAAATTTTGGATATTTTAATTGGTTCGTACTTAGACAGTTAGTTTTAGCAAAAGTTTTTTGTTATCTCATTGCAAAGTGACAAGTAGGCAATAAGAAATTAAAATACGATACCTTAGACATTTTAATTTTTTTTGTTTTGAAAGATATAAAGTCATTTAGATATAGAAGAAAAAGTTTTATCGCCTTGTTAAACACCTTGTAGTGATAAATAGGATTTATAGGAAACAACTACTGGACGGGCAAAGGCCCCTACTCCCATTGAATTATACCTATAAATCCAAATTGGTAGCCAAATTTGTTATTTGTCTTTTCTCCACCAGACACAGACCGGTTTCGAACTCTTTATGTTCTCATCAGTGTGTCACAGGTAGCTGAAAAGACAAATAACAAAGGCAAACCAAACTAGTCTATGGCAGACCCAGCACAAGTAAGTAGTGAGGGATAAGTGCATCCCTCTGGTGGTCAGTTGCTACTACCAGTCGAGACATCGAAGATGTCTCTGTGACCGATAGCGGCTTGCCAAGCAAGCACCAAGAGGTCGCCGCTCTTGGTGCTTGCTTGGCAAGCCGCTATCGGTCACAGAGACATCTTCGATGTCTCGACTGGTAGTAGCAACTGACCACCAGAGGGATGCACTTATCCCTCACTACTTACTTGTGCTGGGTCTGCCATAGACTAGTTTGGTTTGCCTTTGTTATTTGTCTTTTCAGCTACCTGTGACACACTGATGAGAACATAAAGAGTTCGAAACCGGTCTGTGTCTGGTGGAGAAAAGACAAATAACAAATTTGGCTACCAATTTGGATTTATAGGTATAATTCAATGGGAGTAGGGGCCTTTGCCCGTCCAGTAGTTGTTTCCTATAAATCCTATTTATCATGCACGTTTTAGTCCATCAGGGCTAGAGGTCGTCGCTCTTGGTGCTTGCTTGGCAAGCCGCTATCGGTCACAGAGACATCTTCGATGTCTCGACTGGTAGTAGCAACTGACCACCAGAGGGATGCACTTATCCCTCACTACTTACCTTGTAGTGGATAAGCGTAATAGTTATACAGAGTATTTTCAGCATGTATTCGATGCAGCTCTTCAAGCAATTTAACTGAATTTCGGGTTTGTCTTTGTTAAATGATATTCATTGTAGAACAAGTAGAGACGTGGATTAAAGTAATTGTTTTTTTTTTTTGACTTAAGGAAGAGACATTATACATTTTAGCATCATATAGCTTAATGTTTATAGAGACAGGTACCTACCTAATTGTAAGTAAGGAAGTTGCAGCATGGTCACGCGTTAATTAGCTCTGAATTTTTGTAATTTTTTTGACGGAGATGCGTCTTCGTGCGATGATTTTAAAGAAAAGGGATATTTTTTTTTACTAATTAGAGAGACAAACAAAAATTGTGACACACACGTAAAGTAATGAGTAAGGTACAGTCAGGATAAAGTAACACTCGCTGAGTTTTTTTTTTAATTGGTTCACGAATTTTTCATCTGTAAGGAAGATATGAGAAAAAATAAAAATTTTAATAGATAGTCAGTCGCGGTAGTAATTTAAGCAGAATATCGACTTTATTATTTATTTTCTTCCCGTTTGTAAGAACCTGATTTAGATAGTCACCATTTTCATGTGAAGTATATTTTGTTTTTTTGGCAACTTTGGTCTAATGGGTACACGTTCTTGATCTCAGTTGATTTTGTTTAAATTGGTGATATCAAATTGTTATTTAACCGTTTAATAGTGATTACGTCAGGCAGTAATTAAGACAGATTTTATTTTCTCTCATACACACGTTTATTTGTTGTAACGGTTGCTTTTTTTATTAGGGTATTTGTTTTCGTGATTTTTTTTTTATTAGGGTATTTGTTTTCGTGATTTTTGTAAGGAGTCTCGTATTGTTTTTTTTAAGTTGATGGAATTTCGAGTGACCATAGTTTTGTATCGATTAATACAGTGTTAGAGAATGAGTCACGCGGTTTCTGAATTAAAAGTCTTCCTGTGTTCCCCTCAAATGTACTGAAAGGTTAATTTTCCAAAAACTTTGAATTCACTATATTCTCATTTTGAAAGAAAGGTGCTGTATATAAAACGTACATGTTCTAAGAAAAAGTAAAAAGTTAAGTAATTTAGTGAGTATATACGGTACTTGGAAATAGAACAGAAACTATAAAGAAAGGATTAAGTAATGTTTTATGAATTAAATATTGAAAGTAAATAAAGAGATATATGTTGTTGGTACGGGGCTATGCGAAAAGTCCAGCAAAGAATTTCTTTGTTGTTTAGATTAAGTTTAGGTTATTTGTTGACAAAATAGCGCATTTGAGAAAAGTGTTCCAATTAATAAGTTGAGTTTTTGAGGAAAAAGTAATTACTGGATAGCTGGAAATATGAGTTGAAAGATTGCGTCGTTTTGTCAAACAAATTAGAGGTTCTTTTTGAACAAATATTGTATAATTCAGTAGGGAATATATTTTCAACGCGTCGGAAATAGTTTAAGGAAGCGTATTTTTTTTGTTTTTTAGAGTAAAGCAGAAAGGTTTTTTTTCAGGTTCAGAATTGGAAATTTGATATATTTCTTATATACGTTTTCTCCTTTATCCCAGGCTTGAGTATATATTCTTGGTTGTAAATTTTGTAAATTTTGACGTTGCAGTTTGGGCAATAGGATTGAAATAGGGCGTTTGGAGGTAGTTGGTATTTTATTTGTTCAGTAGATACAATTGAGGTGCAAAGGTATTAGGTACATAGGACTTACTGAGGTAGTTAGTAGTATTAGGGTTTACCTCCCAAGCCGCGTGAGGAAACCACAAGTTCATTGTTTAGAGATACTATAAAGTAGAAAGTCCTAAGGTATTCTAAGTACATATGAGTTGCTACGGTAGTTAGAAATTGTAGGATTTTTCTCCCAAGCCGCGTGAGAAAAATTGTAGGGTCTCCTCCCAAGCCGCGTGAGGAAACCACAAATTCAATTGTAAGGGGAACAATAAAATATACCGAGTGTTGTCTAATTGCGGTGGAAGCGAAATCTAGGTGGTCTTATGCCAGTCATAGCACGCTAGTAAGTCACGATTGTACGTGAAGAGAAAGTTGGTATTCGTGAAAATAATTCGTTCCGTCAACTATAACAAAAGATATCCAAAGGGATATAGAAGGAAACAAGTACATCTCCATCATCTCAGATTGCAATAAGGTCACGCAAAAGAAAATGCCGAAAACTACTGTATCACAGTCACCACCAACGAACGATCAACCAGGTACGCGAAAGGAAAACGTTTCAACCTTTTCATCAGAGCAAATGCGACAACAACTGGAGGATCTGCAACAAAAACTTCAACAGCAACAAATACGTTTGGAGCAACTAGTACCATCTAGACCAAGTGGATCCGAAGAACCCGAGAAACCCAACCGGAATATTGGTTATCTGGAAAAGTTGATCAATGGATCCGATACGATTGACAGTTTTGAGGGAGGACCCCATTACGAGGCATTCATAGAGGCTGTACTTATGGCAGCCGAACAACATCATTGGACGGAAGCAGAAGCCTTTAATCACATGGTAAGGAAATTAAAGGAAGGTGCCAAAGAAGCTTATTATGCATTGCGGAAGTTGGACCGACCCAAAACAGTTCAAGAAATGAAGATCTGGTTAAGAAGAATTTATGGAAGAAAAGTCAATATAGAAGAAGGGAAGCGAGAATTAAGTAGATGTATTAAGCAACCCGATGAGACTCTGGGAGCCTATGTGCAAAGGCTTAAAGTAGTGTCGAACAAGGCCTTCCCAGGCGAAGACCCTAGTGTCAGGGAATGTTACTACAGAGACAAGTTGATTGTTGATCAATTTCTACAAGGCATCGACTTAAGGCTAGCAAATCGGATTTTGGAGCAGGGAGATTTTTTTTGTGTTGAAGCTGCATTAGCACTAGCTGAATCATATGAGAACGTAGCATCACGACAACTACCGGGAAATTTATACGAAAATCAACGGAACGAAGAAACAAGGGGTACCAGAGCCACAATTTCGAAGAGTGTATCAAGGAACCGATTCCCCAGGAAAAATGTACGAGTCACTCATGTGACTGAAGATGGAATGGAGAAGACGAAATTTAGGGCAAGATATCCAAATATGAAATTGATATGCAAAAGATGTGGAGGAAAAGGACACCAGGTCAGAGGATGTCGGAATCACCCAAGGAAGATATGTTTTCACTGTGCTAAGGCAACTTCGCATTCAACTGAGGACTGCACTAGTGTCCGTCAGGTTAAAGAGCATCCACGCACAACGAAGAACGTTAAAGTTAAGGTACCAAAGGGTTGATCGATTGTGATGCGGCGGTATCGGTAATTAAGAAGTAAGGCGTGCGGAGGTTAAGTTGGCCGCTGTCGCAAGTTAAGGTACGAGCGACATGCATCGGGACAATCTTAAGCCAGTTGACATTGCAGAGGTAGAGTTTAAGCTGAGACGGATCATGCACAGGAATATCATATGAGGAAATGAACTAAATGTTAGTTCATATGAGATAATCGGCATGAATACCGTAGAGCAGTTTAAGCTAATTCTAGATATCGGTGACAGGAGATGGACTTACGTGGTTATAGTTTAGCCTTGACAAGTGAAATCTAATCCGAAGACAACAGGTTATGATAATGATAATCCAGCAAGAGATGTAGCGTTCACTGTATCTGACAGTGGCTATTTTCAGCGGGAGGATCGGTGTGATCACGGCGAGAATTAGCCGAACTCTGCAGTATTGAAGAAGCTAGGTCGCCAAGCCGCGTCGGCCAAGGTAGCTCTTCTAGGTTTATGGTACCACCCGAACACCGACGTTGGAAATAAGTCTACAAATCTTGGGACACTATCCGTTAAAAATAAGTCAGTATCCGCAGTTCAGTGTCGTGTCGATTTTTCTCCCAAGCCGCGTGAGAAAAAGCAGGGGTAAGGCCTCCCAAGCCGCGTGAGGAACCCATAGTAGTAACACATGATACCTAGAACTGTGGTTACGAAGAGATGTTATAATAGCCCAAAAGAATTTAGCGACTACACCGGTAACAATAGTAAACCTTCCAAAAATCGACCTCGAGAACTTGGCCGAGTCGAGAGGACTGGGGTTGGGAATATAGTTTCTAAAACACCCATACCTAGTACGATTTCGTGAAGACTTGGATATATATATATATATTTTTTTTTAACTTTCATGGTTCCAATGTTAGGTTCTGTAAGCACCGCGGTCTCTGCAGACACTATAATTTGTGAACTACTCCTCAACATAATAACAGTTATTTATGCTGCTTAGTGCAGGGTAGATATTACACATCACATCCATCCAATAACAATAGAAGCTTAGTCGCATGAATTCTTAAGACAATTCAATACCTCAGCCCATTTAATGTCATATTACAAAAATCAATTTGGTGTCTGTGTCCAGGATAGATTGATAGGTACACCCTACGGCTCAGGGATGTCAAGTGATCACTTGCATGGTTACGAACGGACACGAATGAGGAATCTGATAAAAGATTATATAGTGATATTTTTGCGAATAGTAACACACCGTTGCGTGGGAGACAACCTTGGAAAAGAGGTGAACAGTCACCTATTGAGACAACGCCATGTTGTAGTATCCTGTGCCCCAGGGAAATTAGTGATGTTAGAGTTATTTTTTTTTTTTAAGTAATAGAATGTTTTAAGTAGTTACTGTAGTTACATGTAAATAGTTGTGAGTAGAGTAGCAGTAGTATGTAGAACACTACCACCATATGGAGAACACCACCACCAGATCCTCTCCCACCCCCGTCCAGAACATGTGTATTAGTTTTCCAGGATATCCGTCAGGACACCGAATTCTTCATATGAGGCAAGCGATTCCCGCCAAGTAGCAGAACCACATCGAGGCGACGTGTAGGACAAGGAAGTGGAGCTAATCGTAGTCAAGATAGAGGACGAACGTGGAAGGAGTATTTGCACAGATGACGCGAACAAGACACAGGATTAATTCAGGATAAGAAAGAGTCGTATATGATTGCGGGTAACCACGGGAAACTAATATTTTCTGACATGTTATAGATAACCAGGGTGACCGGAGACATAGAGGACGAAGCCAAGGAACCAAAGAGCCACATGGAGGGAGGTTGGACGACACCGAGCTCACGAGACACCAGGAATGGAGACCCCGAAGGCCACACCGATGGAACCATCTACCACCCCTGGACAGCCCGTGAGGACGACTCTACAACAGCAGGACGATTCCGCGAGGTCCAGGACGTGCAAAGCAGTGACGAGCGATGCAGGCGTCAATCCAGAGGGCGGACGACATTATGGTATCGAGGACGAGAGGCAACCACCAATCCGAGGTTCCCCAGGTCTGGAGGAGAAGCACGCAGAAACATCCGTTCTGTGTGACCATGGTAAAACCTATCCAGGTGGATGGAGTTACGACTCCAGGAGACGAGCAGAACCACCTAGGATGAAGATCTATGTCAGTGCAGCGACAGCGAAAGGACACTTAGTGGTCAGGGTCCATGAGAGACAATTTAGTCTTAAGTCCATTTGTATAGTTTAATGGGATTGAATCAATTATTTTACTTATGTTCGGGAAAATTGCTCCAATTTAAGGAGGGGGCAATGTAACAAATGTAGATATCACCCGGTATGCTTTCTTTTAGTTAAAATAAAGTTTCGTAAATAGAATACGTGACGAATCGGGGAATTGCTAAAGGGGCATTTCTTTTAAACATCCTTGTAAATGTAACAGAAGTGTCAGTCCCGAGTTATTATGATATACCGTTCAAGGAATTCGATAATGTTTATGGAGCAATTCGGGAAGCCCCCAACAATACCCGGCCTTTAAGGCGACAACAACTACTTTAGAAAAACCTAAGGGTACAGCCAAATCGGTACCACATGTTTGAAATATGTTGAGAGTCACGGAGGATCTATAGTACAGGCAAGTCGGTTAAACAAGCGTAATTTAGTTAATGGCTTTATTAGGGTATTTCATGGAAGACGCGTAACCCATCAATCGCAAGTAGTGAATCAATCGAATGCGCGAGTAAAGGTCATCAACCGTCAACAGGAATCATATCTCGGTGTCTATCTATTATCTACAGAGTATTTTGAATAACATAAGTAAGGTAGTTAATTCAAAGGATATTCCATTATATGTAATGTGCGTAATATTAAGATAGGTAGGAATCTATATACACCTGAGCTAGGTTTTGTCCCGAAATGGAATTACAGGAATGATTAGTGAAATTGGGTTTCCCTAGCTCGTAGTTGCGAATGCAGGTGCTATATAGAAATAGTTTAATATGAATTGTATTTGTATCATAGTTAGGATAATTAAGTAAGATTCTAATACCATGGTAAATTATTAACATAGTAAAGGAATGTGCCATAAGAATAATTTTCCATCGTAACGGGCAGATAGCGCTACAGGTCGGGTTGAACTTAAGTACCGTCGGGGACGAGTGCAATTGGGTAAATCGCCTAATGACTTACCCACCCCCTCAAGTGTAACCGCCCTTCAGGCAAATCGACAACCTAATGTGCTAAATCTTCAAGCTTGTTAGACACTTTTTGTCTAGCTTCCGACCGAAAACATCATCTCTAGTTTCGCGAATAAGAAATAAAGGAAGTAAAGATAGTGTAGTGATTGTTCTGTGTTTTCTGATTTTGTTTGTTTGTTAATATATGTAGAGTCAGTCATTTATTTTTGTTTTGTTTTGTTGATTGAATTAGTGGACGTTTGTCTATTTTCCACTATTCGAGGATTCCAGAACGTTTGTCTATTTTCTGGAAATCCTAGTGATAATAGTTTAACCGTGGTTTGAGGGATATTTTTGAACCCATGTAAATGTTATCCACGCGTTAAGCTAGATATTCACTTTTGCCACTGCCAACACTAGCATTTTAAGTTATTATAGTATGAATTTGCATATTGTTTTGTTTTAATGGTTCATTTTGTACTGGGACTTATTCCCCGTATTTTCCATTTATTGTTTTGTTTTTTACCTTTTTTCGTTTCAATTGTAAATAAATAGTATTTTAAGTGTTTTGAGATTCTTTCGTTTTATTGACAATATAGTTGGCAATTTCATTGATCAGAAAATATGGAATAAACAGGTTGAAGTGCTTACTAACCCACGACACGTTTTGTGAGTGACATCAGTGTCCAATACAGCTGGCTGGTCGATAATGAGTAAAGGAGTAAGACATAGATAAGTTAATGAGGGCTCGTACTATGTTCTGTGGGTAGTGATTCTGTCTAGAGACTAATTAATTCGAGTATTGATATATTGAAAGAACCATGTTATAGTAAACTGGTTATCGAAGTATAAAATAAATATCTTTTTATAAATAGTAAAAATAGCTCGGCAAGACTGTTATAGATGGTTCTATTTATATTATGCAAAGCAGATATATTTTTAAAATGACATGGGTGAAATTAGGTATCACTATATATACAATTAACTTTACTCCTTATAACGATCCACATGATTATGAAATAGCGATAATACTTAATAACAGAACTTATTGCAATTTATATAGAAATAGATTTAGGCTTTCTTTACGTTATTCTCCTAAAATTTATTTGAAAATATTAAAATAGATGTTATTTATTAATTTATGTATTATTGACAAAGCTATAACAAATAGCTAGATATTCTTTCCAGTAAACATTCAATTTACAATGGGCATATGTTTATATTTTTAAAATGCCACTGTATAAGGTATAGATATACGTAATTACTTATAAATTCTGAATTTGTGAAAAGTAAGAAATAAAAAATTTGTAATATCCAAAATTAATGTATTGTTTTTCAAAACAAATATTTTCGATAAGATCCTACAGTTAAAATAATGTCAGAATCACCTTACGCATTTTGTAGGTATAAAATGCCAACAGAAATGTAAACAATAATAGTGATAATAATAATTTATTGGCGCTAATAATACAAATCATTTACAGAGGTTAAAAAGGCAACAAAATACAAATATATAAAAATTTATAAAATATATCATTTGTATAAAATATAAACTCGAAATATGTATAAAACATAAACACAATTACTCGTTGTCACATATAGTTAACACAATATTGTTTAAAATTAGGATAAGCATAATAAACTAACGAACATTAATATTGTTAAAATTTGACAAGAGGTACTCCTCAAACTTATAAAAAGCGTTGGCTGTTAAAAATTACATAAGAGTAAATAAATTGTATTCAAGCTCTCTAGTGCTTGTAGGTAAAATGTTGAAAAATCTAATTGCTTTTCATGCTATGTTTTTGTGAGTCCCATAGCTTACGATGTAAATATTTCTTATTCTTATTGTATTTTGAACTAGTAAAACTGCACTGTCAAATTATTTTTATTATTTTTTGGTAATTATTTTGTAAATAAGCATAATATACTTCTTCTAAAAAACGGCCAAAGCCATAACTCAGTGAATATTTTATTATTTTATTTTTTAATTGGGGAATATATATTGGCCCACGAGATGTTCTTTTCAGCATATAAAATATGGAGGCACTACTTCCGGTTTTACCGGAAGTGACTTCATTGTCATTTTTTTAAATAGCACCCTATATAGGTATACATTTTTTTCGAAATCTCTACTAAGCGTAAAATTTTCTTTCCGTGATGTGTCACAAGTCAATATTTTCCCACCAATAACCTCCTAACAACTTAATTCTTCCCGAGGTAAAGCAAGTTGCTATTAAATTATCAGTTGTGCCATGGAAAGAGATTTTATTGTTATAACATCATAAAACAAAACAAAGTGCAAAAAAAACTGTGAAACCAATGTTAAATGTCGGTTTGTTGACATTTGTGTTTGTTTTTGTTCTTCACGGCCTGTATTATTATTATTATTCTTTTTCAAATTATGATAATGTATGCGTTGCAACGCATCATTTTACTTTAAATCATGAATTTAGATTTGACAATGTAAGTATTTTGGACTCTGAACAAAATTACAAGAAAAGAATTATAAGTGAAATGATACTTATTAACAAACATAATAATACGGTTAACAAGAAAACAGACACAGAAAATTTGAGTAAAATTTATAACAATTTGATATATAAATATGTGAAATTATAGTCCAATTTGTGGTTTCTAGTAGTGTATAAATATATATATATATATATATTTTTTATTAACTTCTCAAATAGAAATAAGAATTGAGTTTTTATGCGCTGTTTTGTTGTTACAGTATTTTTTAATAAATTTTTCATGGTTTTGATAAAAGACTATTTTATTTATTTGCGTTCATATTTATGGTTATTTCTGTTTTGCCTGCATATCGAATAGCAAGATATTTATTTTCATGAATAATTTAAGTACATACCAAATATTGTTAAAAATTCAAGAACCGTATGTTATAAGTTACGTTTTTATAGTTTTGACGATGATGATTATGTTGACAGAAAACCACATGCCTCATTAGGTAAGCGTAAATTACCTTTTTCAAATTTTATAACGTTTTTATTTATTTTTTATTTTAGTATGTTTGAATGTTAATATTTACAGTTGTTTGTCTTTTTACATATTTTACATTTAATTATACACTGTTTGGCTGATTGTATTATGTTGTAGTCCTGAAGAAGACAATAAATAATTGTCGAAACGTCGACTTAATGAAAATTTGAGGTTTTCTTTTTCTAATACTATCCAATTGCCGACTAAGGACCTTACATATAATATTATTAGTGGATACGAAATTCCTGATATACAAAAATCTTTACACCGTTAATAGACTTTCAAAACGTCACGTCAGTCTGAGTGTCTGTCTCTCTATCCATCTGTTTGTCCGTTCATCATTCTGTCCATCCGTCACGTCTCTTGTAAACACGAGAACTCAAGAACGGAAACTTCGATCGAGTTAAACATAAAAAATTAAGGTAGGTATCTGTTAACAGAAAAATTGACCAGAGACTAGCAATCTTTGGTATAATACAACACCGAAGCTATTTCCACAAATATAAAAAATGCAACTGCAATTTATAAATAATGCAAATAATTTTTTTGGTAATAATTATGCCCAAAATTGAGCATGTAAAGAAACAATTAATGCTAAATTTTACTATACAATTAAATAAATCTTATTATGAACTGGAAGAGGAACAGGTTTTATACTTTAATAATTTCATGAATGTGTATAATATATCGAGCAAAGGGAAGTGAAACAAATCCTAATATAACTTTGGTTTACTTTTCAAAGGCAAAGCAAAGTAATCGACCGAGTTTTAATAAGTAGAAACACGAACCAATAATGGTAGAACATATTTTTCAGTTAAGCTAAGTAAGAAACCATTGCACTTACATTATGTGGGTAAATATTATAGTAGTGATTGGGGATTCATGTATGAGATGCAATAACTCTGTGATAAATATAGTCGCGGTCAGTCACCTTTGGAGCTTTTCCAGTTCTTGTTTTTTTTATTTTCGCACATGCATCTCAACTGTCACGACTGAATTGTTTTATATCTCTTTTGATTTTATTACTTCATTAATACGAAATTAAATTTATACATACATATCCTACTAAATATAATCATCACATAGAAAAAAAAAATTTTGAAACAACATTATGATTAACAATAGTTGCAATGGCCCATATTTAAGTAAGTAATTTAACTAAGACTAAAATTGTAGATGTTTTTACAAAAGGAAACGATTGCATAAAAAGACGGTATTTGTTAAAAAAAATACTGGTTGGAATAAAATTATACGGAAAAATTATGATCTCACTATGTTAAAGAAGCTATTTCTTAATAGATATCCTATTTTGCTCATGGGATTCTATTTTACCTATATTACTTGGTATTAGCAATATTTAATATTTTATTTAATATTATTTTTGGTTGCTAATAAGAATATACTGCATGGAAGATAATTCACACAAAGAGTAATTTACAAACGCTATGTGATTACTAATCTACTAATCTATTCGTAAGAAGCCGTAAAAGAATCATGCAAATCAAAAGTAAAAAACAAACACAACATAACAACCTTATCTTTTCTAATAAAAAATGAGAGCTGCTGAGTTTATAGAAATATTTAGCACTAATCCAAGTCAAGATTAAAGCAAATAATATTTTATATTGTACAGATTCCATTCCATTCCATTCAGGCAATTTTTTTAAAATTAATAATAAACCATGTTATATAAAAATGAAATCAGTTAGGGCCAGTTGTATAAAAGTGGATACCATTCTTGTAAGAATGGTATCCTTGGATTTTGAACCAGGTTCAGTTGAACTTTTGCTGAACCACTTTTATACAACTGGCCCTTATTCAGATAAATTTCTGTTTTGTTAGGAATGTTAATTTATGTTCATGATGTAATGACAATAAGCCTTGTTTATAAATTGTACCACCTAATGATTTTGTATCATGTAGAAATATTAATTATTTGCACTTTATATAATTATGAACTTTAAAATAATTAAATATGAATTTTAAATACGGAAAATCAATTTATGTTGTTACTACAATTTTTCATTTTATTTGATATTTTGACATTGACGTGTCAGATGGTATCTAAAATATGAATGCCAAACTACATGATTCTCTTTATTCGCCAATAGAATATGCTGTTAAATGAAATTTTGCATATATGAATCTCTATTCATTCTGTACAGAGACGTTTTCACATCGGAATATTTAAACGACATGAACTCAATGGCGTAGTTAGAAAATAATTGCATAACCACACTGTAAATAAAAAATATTTTTAGTTTTCAGCAAAATTACTAACGTTCCATATTAAACTAAATATATTTGCATTTACTAGTTTTACTACAATCATATTTGTATCACAATTGAAATGCACTGCTCTAAAATTATTTTATATCCAATATTTTCTCGCCCCTCCGCTACATTAATTTTTTAATTAACATTCCCGGATAACTCATTTTAAGGAATACGAAATAGAAAATAGAATGTTTAGTATCACACGAATTGAAATTAGCATATTATTGTAGATGAGATATAAGTTACTTCAAGTGTTCAAGCTGCTCTTCATTATTAGGTAAGAAACAATATAGCCCTCCAAAGGAATAAATCCTGAACCATAAGATCATGTCGGCTATTTTGAAAACTCATGATGTCAAATCATCTTTTCTTCAACCAATGTGTCACAAGTAGAGCCTAGTGGAAAGAAGCTTCGAGCGCTGTGTTGTTCCCTAGCTAATTAGATTTATCCACTTACAAGGTATTTAGATTTGTTTAATAAAAAATTCTAAAATTAGCGTGTTCTACCAGTCCGCACCAATCTTCTGAAAAAATAGGTTATGATAAAAAACATATGAATTCTCATTGCTATGTTTATTTACAACCTCATTCAAGAGGAAAGAAAGTAAGTTAATTATCTAAACAGGTTTTGTTGATTTAATTTGGTTCGTTTGTAATGCGATAGATCAACCTTTTAAAATACCTAATTTTAATATCATAATAATTATTTTCACTGAGTTAGTACAACGTTAGTAAAATGCTCATTTGCTTTAATCAGAGTTCTATATTTGATTTATTATTTTTAATGCATCATATATCCACAGTACAGCCTTCCAATTACGGTATTGTGATGTTGATAGTAATTCACGTGTTAAGCTATTATAACCACAACATAACAGAACTCTATATATTGATTCCTGCAGGACACATGGTCTATAAACTGTTTCCTCCGTCAAAAAATTTTGCATAAAAATGTCCATTCTAAACACACAAGACCTCGATTTGGAATTTCGCATCGTCTTTTTGGAGATCGCTGAAAATATCTCATAAATGCCAGCTAAGTGTCCTTAAACAAGATGTCGAAGCTATTTCGAAAAAATGCCTAGAAGTTCAGAAAAGTCAGTAGAATATGTATTTATTTATTATATTTATAAGTTATGTATTTGTTGCATCAAGACATTGAGTGAAGGAATAATATAAATAGGCGCAACCTAGCAGATTTTGAGATTTTTGGCTCTATAGTCCTCTGAACAGGATCAACCAAAAGATCAACGAAAAGTTACAAAAAGCATCAGGAGTAACTAACCCGTGCATTAGGCCTCCTGTGGAAGCCACGTAAATAAAAACGCGCCAAAGACTTCCCCCTCGGGAATAATAAAAAAATCATCTTATGAAAAAAGTTCACATGGACAAAGTTGTAGTACTTTTGAAAACCTTTAAAATCCTTGTTTTAATTTCGTTCTTTGAATGGCTGCCGAGTTATTCGAATAAAACCGCCGGCGTCTCATTTCCTACCTTAACATAGGGAACTCTAATATGGACTGAAGTATTTAACACAATGATCAAGATTGACAGCTGGCACTGATTCTGTTTTTAATAGTTTCTGAAGTTCTCATTTTGTTCACCCTATCTATATATAGGTACTATTATGATGTTATTTCTTATTCACTATTTATATCATCATCACATTGTGTATATATGGTAAGTCAGTGTAAGAGATATATGTAAAAATATGAATAAATATAGGTTAACAATAGATAAATACAAATAAACAATAAACAAATAAATAACAAATAGGTAAAGAAGTACAAGAACAACCATTTAAAAGTTAACCATTAAAAATAATTAACAGTCAATTAAAATAACAGTTTAACAAAAAGCAATGCATGTTAAATGACGGCAACAAGAATTAAAAATTATGATTAAGAAATTCCAAAATAGAGTAGTATCCATTTTGGAGGAGTATATTTTTTATGGTGATTTTATACTTTGAGAAGCTCATATTTTGGATATTTACGGAGAGTTTATTGTAAAATAATATACAGTTATATTGAAGAGATTCTTTAAACTTAGATGTTCTGTGCACAGGTATCGATAAATTATTTTTGTGCCTCGTATTATATACATGAAGTTCAGAAAGACTTTCAAAATTTTCCATATTACATTTGACATAAATTAAACATTTGTATATGTAAATACATGGTGCCGGAAGGATCCTTTTATTAATAAAAGTATTCTTACAGCTTTCCCTGCTATCTAAGTTAAATAATAAACGCAATATTCTTTTCTGTGAAATAAATACCCTCTTTAAATTGGATGACCGACCCCAAATACATTAAAGACAAATGCGAGTAGGCTAAAGCATAGTAAACATTGATAAGTCCTACTTCATTTAATGTATGTTTAAGTTGTAATAAGGCAAAGTAGGCTTGATTTAACTTACTGCAAACATAATTGATATGAGGTTCCCAAGACAAAGAACTATCCACTACAGTGCCTAAAAACTTCGAGGAATCACACATTTGTATGCCCGGTATGCCAATTGGACGTCTTAGGTTAAAATTTATAAAAACTGTCTTATTTTTGTTTAATATTAACCTGTTCCGATCACACCATATATTCATTTCGTCTAAAACATGTTTTACTTTGATATTGAGTTCTTTAGGTGTAGTAGCTGTTACAGTAATGGTAGTGTCATCCGCGTACATGATGGTAACTCCATTTTTTATGAATTTTGGGAGATCATTGATGTATATTAAAAACAGTAATGGACCTAGCACTGAGCCTTGTGGGACCCCCAAAATAACATCAAATATGTTGGACTGCGAATTACCGTACCTAACACTGAGACTTCTGTTTTGCATATAAGAAGTCAGACACTTACAGCAGATTACCTCTAATGCTAATCGCTTCTAATTTGCCAGCCAAAATATCCTTATCTACAGAGTCGAAAGCTTTAGATAGGTCAAAAAGGATTGTTACAACATACTTTCCAACGTCCAATTCTTTGTAAATAAATTCAAATAGTTTGGCAGAAGCAGTTTCGATGGATCCACCCTTTCTGAAACCATGCTGACAATCACTTAGTACATTATATTTTTCCAAAAATGATGATATTCTTTTATTTATAATAATTTCTATAATTTTAGCTATAACACTTAGCAAAGATATTTGACGGTAATTGTCTATGTCACTTTTACACCCTTTTTTAAAAACTGGTATAACAGATGATGTTTTAAGTGCATCAGGAAAGTGACCATTTAAAATAAAATTATTAATGAGGTGTAATAAGGGAACGAGTATATTAGATGATATACTTTTTAATACTTGAGCCGTTAATCCATCTAATCCAGTTGACATTTTGTTCTTCAATTCACGAATGGCATCAGTAAGCTCCAATTCACTAATCTCATGAAAGAGCATATAATTATTTTGGATTACAGACACTGTGTATGGTAGCGATAAATTATAACCAAAATGTGTAATAACATTTTCCGATGCAACATTAGCAAATTGAACAGCAAAACAGTCAGCAACTTTATTTTCATCGGAAATTATTCATTATTGATTTTTAATTCAATAGATTTTTTTAGGATCTTTTTTTTACCAAGTTTTTCATTTACAATATTCCATGTCTCTTTAGACCTATTAACTGCATTATTTATTTTGTTGTTATAGAAATGTTGTTTAGCTTGTCTAATATTTAATCTATGCTGTCTTTTTTTATCTTTATAAATTACAAAATTATTTTGATTTTGGGTGCCTTTTAATTCATTAAATAGGTTTCTAAGTAATTGACCTTGTTGAATTATATCTTCAGTTAACCAACCATTATTCCTTTTGCTATAGTTTTTATAGTTCATCAATTTGACAGGACATGATATATCAAGATACCATTGTATATCATATAAAAAGGCATTAAAGGCATCATTAGGTTCTAAAGTTAGAATATAGTCCCAGTTGTTACTTGATAATCGCACATTTAGTTCCTGAAGATTTTCGTCCGTAACAATTCTTTTTGATTTAACTCTTTTATTACAATTATTTTGATTATTAGCAACATCAATATTAAAAGAGAATAAATGTGCCAGGTGGTCTGCTAGCAATGCATCATACAGTAGTACCTTGAAATTTGAGGACGATATATTAGTTACTACATAATCAATTGCAGTAGAACTTAAATGACCATTAATATTTTGAAATATTCGCGTTGGTTCATTCGTGGTAATATTTAACTGATAGGACTCAAATATGTCACATAGCACTTATCTTATCTAAAATACTAATCAATTTAGTCAAATAATGATGTTAATTATTATTGTAATATTGATATAGAAGTACAAATTCAAAATATGATTGTGACTTCACTTCATTCGATAAATGTGTATTTTACACGTCTGCTATTAATACTCGCCATAAACATAAAATTTGCTCTAATTCCATTCTATTTACATATCGCTAGGATTACCTAAATTAATACTTACATATTTCTGCTTTCAATACGGAGGATGTTCACTTTTTGAAAAATTATTCCTGTTAGTACTATCCATTAACGCCAATAAACTGACATTTAAAAATATTGTATACTCAAAAAAATTATAAATAAAATAGTTGCGGTAATTTTTACCCACGATCCCCACAGCTTGACCTACCCTTGGCAAAAATTTTGAGATGGTGTGCATCTCATTTTGTTAAGCCTAAAATATTTAGCGGTTGTGCTAAATTTCAATCCTTTAACTTGAACAGTTTCGGAGGTAGTAAATAATAAAAACCGTCTTCAGGGGCCCACGTTTGATTCAATTGATTTATTTTGTTGGGAATATGTGGTATTCTTTGTGAGATTTACTGTATACATATGATGTGCTCCAATCCAATTGCTATTATTGCATAAATTATTCTTAATGTTCCAAATGCTTCTTTTTTCTCTTTCTTATCTCATAATATGAGAAAGTATTCCAAATCCAGGAAAAATTAAAATGTAAACTTCAGGATGTCCAAAATATCAAAATGTTGGTAAAGAATTGGGTCTCCTCCATCGGCAAGGTCAAAAAATGAAGTATTTAAATTTTGAATTGGTAAAAGTATAGTAATTGTTCCTGCTAGTACTGGTAGAAAAAGAAGACGCAATGCATTAATTACTACTGCTCAGAGAAGTAAATGTATACGATTCCAATTGGTTGTGTATTAATAATTATTATAATAAAATTTACTTTTTCAAGAATAAAAGAAATACCTGCTAAATGGACGTCTAAAAATTGTCTAAAATATAGAAGTAGACAACCGTTTCTATTAAATTTGCTATATATCAAGGTATTAAGAAGTTTATGAACCACTAAGTCGGTTAAATAAATATTATTAACTAACGTGGTTTATAAAATATTTTATTCAATGTTGACAAATATATTAACCATAAATTGTTATATGTTATTATTTATTGCAGCGGGTGAACTAAATACTAGTTGTTTTAAAAAATAACAATTTCACTGACAAAAAGTTACTTATTGTTATTGTTTCCATGGCGTTAATAGTGACAGATTAATACGTTAAAATTATTTAAAATATAATAGAGTAGTAATATTTATAACAATAAATACAACACATATTTATATTAACGACTAATCATTAAATTGCACTGCGTCTGCAAAATTATTTATATAGAAGAGTTTCATGGCTTTCTAGTTACTATTAAATATAATTTACAATGATAATGTAATCACTTTAGCGATTTCCTGATAGTTATGTATCAGAGCGAAACATTTTTTAATATAAAAATACATACGTACGCACTACACACTCATCATTTCTGACACACATTTGACTACACCACTGTATGAATTTATCAATCTACATCCCAGTTTCTGAAAATTGAAGCTGACGTGGAAATGTCTTTCTGTCACAGACGTGACCGGCGACAAGATTTATCGTGATGCAGATTATGCAGCTGTACACACGTCATCCAAATAGGCACTTTGTCACCTTCCATGTTATATATAATAGATACCACGTCCTCTGATCCCTCCACCGCGCCGGTAAGTATCAAGTTGTTCAAACTTGAATGTTGATTAAAATTTATATCAGCGGCTCTTATGGCCCGGATTTTATGATGCGTGTTTGTATTCATACCTGATTCAAAATGTTTTATAGTCAATAAAAAACATACTTGCACGGATTTTATGAAACATGTAATGCATGAAGATTTTTAGGATATCCAGGAATAAAGTTTCATGAAATTTTGGATAAATTACTTTTATGGAACTGGAGATGAATTGGATGTTGAAAAACTGTAAGAGAGACTGCGCAGGAGGATTGTTTCTTTGATGATATAATGTAAAACTGATATACACTAATTTGAAATCATATCTACGAAAATAATAACAGGCCCACGAAAGTAAATGTAAAATTCCTTACTGAAAAATGAAAATACAAATGATGGTTCTAAAATTCAATAAGTATAATTATTATGTTTCGAAAATCACAACGTAATTTTAATTTTTCAATGCAAAAATACGTAAATAATCTGCTTAAAAATTAAGACTTTGAAGGCGAAATTTTACACTTTTTCTATAAAAACTTAAACTTCTAAAATTACTTAACTGATTGTAATATAGTTTTTATATGTTAACTGTTAAAATTTACTATCTGTGCAAATAGGGAGAAAAATATATCACTTCTCTTCGCAGGCAAAATTTTGAATTTTCTGCTCATATGGCAGCATTCATCAGCAAGAGAATATGATACTTTATTCCAGTTAAAGTTACAATTACAGTTTTTTCTACCTTCTCAACTAAGTTTTGCAATAAAATATTATAGTACTATACGCTGTCGTCGATACGATACGCAGGCATCAATAGCAGCAAGATATAAATCCGATACCGCCGGGTAATTACTGACATCGCTAAAGTACTTAAAATAAAATTCTTGTAAGGGTAACCAGTAGGGAATATTTATTTACGTAACAACTGTGATACTGTGATACTAAATGAATGTTTTTCCTACGAATATTTTATTAATAGTCATATAGTCTGACGTTATTAGAACGTAAGTTTGTATGCATTATTAAATACAGAGTTTCGCTAAACGAGATGTGTTTTTTAAATATCCGCTCATTCTAATCTATAATGGTAAACTTTCTTCATCGAATTTCCCCTCATTAAAATCCGTAATGGATCCATCTCTAATTATCAACGTAGTTATATACGTTCTAACACTTCTAACTAACACAAAGCCGTACAATGCTCTTTGTTCTAGAATTACAACAGCATAATGCGTATCATTAAAGCAAAATACTAACAATAATATGATATTTTGAAAATGGCAAGTTAGAAAATGTAATTTATACCTTGTAGGTTGAGATAATGAAAAAAACACGGTATCGAACATTTTGTTTATGTATGGTAAAGTATCTACTTAGTGTCACGTTTTCACACCCTTGAAATTTTATATATAACAATATTATTTTCTAGGCGTATCTCTAAAAACTAGTCCAGCGATATAAAAGCGAATCTACCTACTTATATTTGGATAAATGTACACCTTTTGTATACCTAGTCTCAGTAGTGTAACGTTTGAATGCTTTAGGCTCCAGCATATCGACGAAGTTATAAGTTGCTGACTTGTCTTATGTGTAGGAACCATACATGTTGAAAAACTTATGGTCCCTTATTCCTTCTGATGGTGGCTAATAAGCCAAAGATCGAAATCTTAGAAATCAAAAAGCTTCATGTCAATGTATTTTGGAGGTGCCGCTGTTAAATAAGAAAAGTGAATATCCATATTCGTATTTAATAAAACTAAGTTAATGATTGTTCTGCACGAGGTTCTGTAGCAATGAAAAGTCGCGTGAAGAAAATTGGTGGCCACCTATGGGTAGACGAGAACAATGTGCTCATACTTTTTCTATTTGTCTTTTCATAACCGAATTATCAAAAGAAAAACGAAAACTAAAATTTTCAGTTTTTCTCAAAAATCTCGAAAACGAAACAAAATGCTGCAAATTTTTTTCGTCATAATATTACTCAGCATAATATTGCAAAATGTTGCCCTAATTTAACCTTGCTTGTATCTGTACACTTCCTAATACAACTTCCATTCTGATTTTATATTAATAAGTGATTTAAGTTCACATCGCATGAAATGCAGTTGAAAGGTTTGATTGACATCTCGATTGACATTGACAAGTCCGGAGTGAAGGAATAATTCCTAAATTAGGGAAATCCCATGTTTGAGTCGTAGCATCTAGTGTGTATTTAGACAGCCATTGCTATTGCTATTATTACCTGTTGCATTCTTGATTCAGCTTGGCAATCACGCAGTGTGGATCAAGGAAGGGTCAGATTCTCTAGTACAATATCACTCATAATAAGTAAATAACTTCCATACACGTAGATAATAATTGCTTCCAATATTCAAAGTTAAATATCTTTGTTGTGAGGTATTTTGATAAATCAACATTTTTGAGTACATTATAAAGCTGTGATTATTAGTTATAGTATGAAGAATTTATAAAAGGAAAACTGTCCCTGTACAATATGCAAATAAATTAATTATGGCCGTTTAACTAATTGTTTTGATAATAGTTATTTATGATACAAGTGTTAAAAATGAATTTTTATTTTGTGTGTGGAGAAGTTTGCGAAACGAGCGTAAGCGAGTGGAGCATCTCCACGAACAAAATAAAGTCATTTTTAACACGTGTATCATACAATATTTTTTCTACAAACACCATTAAAAGAACAATAAAGTCAAAAAGATTTCAAATCCTTTTAATGGTTACCTCATAATTCTAGTAGTTTGTAGGATTTATAAAATAAATAAATCAAGTTTGCCCGTTGTTTGACACATGCTTGTCAAATGTGAAAAACTACTGCAATATGATGAGTTCCAATCATTGAGTAAAGAGTAAAAATAATAAAGAGGCGCAACTGTCAAGGTTTCGAGATTTTAGTGTTGTATTTTTTTCATCAATAGCTTCGTGATTGCCTTCAATTTTAAGGGCTATACAGCCACATTACAAATACCTTCCCGTAGCACTAAAAATTGATGACAATCATGAAGTTATTGGCAAAGAAATACAATACTAAAATCTCGAAACCTTGACAGTTGCAACTCTTTATTATTTTTTGTTCCAATATTAATTATAGTCCAGAAGGAAGCGAATCGATTCCTCAATAAATTGAAGAAGCAGCTACAAGGGCAACTTTAGATTTGTTGCCCACAAAATCCAAACAACAATATGAATTAGCGTACAAACGCTTTGTGGAATGGTGCGATCGGAACAATGTTGCAAGCAAGTACAGTGAAAATGTAATGTTGGCCTATTTTGAGCAAAATTCTAAAATTTGGAAATCTTCGACGCTTTGGGCACATTATTCAATGATAAAGGCTATGTTAAATGTTAAGAACAATCAAGATATAAGTAAGTTTTATAAACTAATCGCATTTTTGAAGCGCAAAGGAGAAGGATATCGTCCAAAAAAATCAAAAATTTTTACACGCCAAAATATTGATAAGTTTATTGTAGAGGCGCCAGATGACAAGTATTTGATGTTTAAAGTAGTTGCTGTAATGGGTATACTAGGCGCGTGTCGCCGTGAAGAACTTTGTCAAATGAGTTTAAACAATATTGAGGATTTGGAAAATACACTAGTGGTAAACATTCCAGATAGCAAGACTAGAGTTACTGTTATTACTGAGACTTATATTGACTTATATTATAAGTACTTAGCATTACGTCCAGCTCATGTCAACCACCAACGTCTTTTTATTAAATACACTAGTAACAAATGTACGATTCAACCCAATTTTTTTGGAAAGATGCCTGCAGATATTGCAAGATTTTTGAAATTACCAAATAGTGAACTTTACACCGGACATTGTTTCCGTCGGACATCCGCTAGCTTGTTAGCAGACTCTGGTGCAAATTTATGTACAATAAAAAGACATGGAGGATGGAAAAGTTCGAGTGTTGCAGAAGGATACTTGGAAGATTCGTTAGAAAATAAAAAGAGGATTGCTTGTAACATTCTTCCAAATAATTGTCCTTCTTCTAACAATAATTCAGAAATAGAGCATATTAATAGTATTTCCTCCATTGCTTCAAGTTCAACTTCAACAATTTCTTCTTGTGAATTAGCTTCCTCACAAGGGATAAATATTACTAAATACTCCAATTGTACAATTAATATAAATATTTCTAAATAACTTGAAATTTTTTGTTAATAAATGTCATTATGACAAACGACTTGTCATTTTACTTTCAGCACTAGTGTTAAAAATAAATCATGTGATCATTTTTAACGCGAGTTTATATAATATTACATTTTTAATTCAAGTATGCCGTGTTAAAAATTTAATTTTTAATGGTGTTTGTAGAAAAAATTATATGTGTACGCTCATGAACCCAAGGATCTGTGATTAAAATGAAAAATCCGGCCGTCGCGCGACGTAAAACAATATTCCAACTCGAGATCAAGTTGCAAGATCCGCGTTTTGTTTGAATACGAAGAAGAAGAGATCTGTAGTGCGGTTGGCCACGTGTACTTTAAGAGTTGACGGGTTAATTCAGGCGCGCAACCTGAACCACCACGTTATTGATTCAAACCGCCCCCAGCTGCGCGCATTGCAGTTTCTGACAGCTTCATCCAACATCTCTACTTTCATTCCCTTATTGATGGTCATTTCGTTATGTCTGATTCTGATTCAATCACCACTCTTAGCAAATTTACTTGGTTTAAGTTGTTAGAAGGGGTTTATGAAGTGATTTCTTTTCACAAACTAAATTCAATATAAACTTTTGATTTCATTCATTTATTTTATTAATGATTATCAGATTTCCCAGTATTCCATTCCTTTTATTGTATGTTTATTTCTTGGGAGTAGAGACCCAATATGATAGGTATAATAATACAAAACAGATTAACTAGGTACAGGGTTAGTTTTATAAATGTAAACCCCCCATTTTTATTTTTATTTTTGACCGATTCAAAAAATAAAAAAACTGTCCTTACACGGTTTTTTACGTAGATTTCACTTCTGCTAACGGATTGGCACTAGCGTTTTAAATATACAGGGTACGCAAAAAAGTTAGGTTTTTTTCAATGGAACACCCTGTATATTTTGTCAAATTTCAATTCCTCCAATCATTCTGATTACAAATATATACCCATATTGTATAATCGCTTCACTGGTTTTTGAGTTATTTTCACTTTGTTATGGATACGTTGAAACAAAAGCGTTATTTTTTAAACTCCAATAATAAATCAAAAAATGAAATAAATCAACAAACAAAACAAAATATATGAATTATTAAAACAAATTACGTAACATTTTCAACATAACCACCATCAATTTCGATACATTTCAAACCACGTTTAATTAAATTCGAACGAATTTTTCGAAAAAGTGCTGCACCCAAATTTAGCAAAGTTATATTTTTTACAATTTAATTTTTTTATTGTTTAAAATTTTCCACTTGTTCACTATAAATTTTTTCTTTGAGCGTTCCCCAAAGAAAATAATCTAATGGATTCAGGTCTGGACTCCGCTCGAATTTTATTAAACGTTGTTTGAAATGTATCGAAATTAATGGTGGTTATGTTGAAAATGTTACGTAATTTGTTTTAATAATTCATATATTTTGTTTTGTTTGTTGATTTATTCCATTTATTGATTTATTATATGAGTTTAAAAAATAACGCTATTGTTTCAGCGTATCCATAATAAAGTGAAAATAACTCAAAAACCAGTAAAGCGATTATACAATATGTGTATATATTTGTAATCAGAATGATTGGAGGAATTGAAATTTGACATAATACACAGGGTGTTCCATTTAAAAAAACCTAATTTTTTTGCGTACCCTGTATATTTAAAACGCTATTGCCAATCCGTTAGCAGAAGTGAAATCTACGTAAAAAACCGTGTAAGGACAGTTTTTAAATTTTTTGAATCGGTCAAAAATAAAAATAAAAATGGGGGGTTTACATTTATAAAACTAACCCTGTACATCCGATGCAATTTAATAGATGAATTAAAATTATTTATTTAATATCTAATCTTCACAGAAATGTACAATGAATTTTGCCACTAGGTTTTAAATATTATGAAAAAAGTCTGTGAAAGTAGACAAATTCGGTATTACTATATACAATAATAATAATAATAATAAATTTATTTACCATTTGAAATGATACAATAAGTATAATGGCACGTCAGAAAAAGCAAGTCAAGAAATGTAAAATGTAAAGTGTAAAATGTAAAGTGTAAAATGTAAAGTGTAAAATGTAAAGTATAAAGTATAAAAAGTATAAAATATAAAACATAAAACATATAAAACATAAAATATAAAATATATAAAATATAAAGTATATAAAATATAGAATATAAAATATATAAAATGTAAAATACAAAATACAAGATATAAAATACGCAATACAGAATACAAAACATAAAATACAAAATATTAGACACCTTCTATTTTTTTCACTGAGGAATTCCTCAATGATGTAGTAACCTTTTAGAAGTAAAATGTTTTTTATTTTAATTTTAAATTTAGAGAAACTCATATTTTGAATGTCTTTGGATAAATTATTGAACAATAAAATACAATTATAACATGGTGAGTCTTTAAATGTCGTTGTCCTATGTAATGGAATAGCCAATTTACTTTTATTTCGTGTACTATATGTATGATGATCTGAAAGACATTCGAATTTATCATTTGTGTGAAGTTAGCGACGAATTTCCAGCGACGAATTACGAATTCTGGAAGCCCGCGTAAATTTGGCAACCTCGCAGCATCTTCAGCGACGATTATGTCTCGGGGTGATATACCGAAAGCGTATTTTACTACATACTTGCTTCCATGATTAAATTATTGAATAGAAACCGATTTTGACCATCTTTACATAATTTTAAGTTTTAATATCTAGCCCAAAAATTAAAATTACAGTAAAAACATTACAACATGTGTTTCTTGAGGAAACGATATTTGGATGAAATAACGTATTCTGCCATAATTAAAGCGTTATAGGTATGCAAAATTACTTGCAAAAGTATATTATGTGAGCGGCGGAATATTATAATATAATTGCAAAATTTTAAATAACGTAATAACCGCGCGATAAAAGTAAACAATATTCGGAAGAAAAATGATGTATTCTAGCACAATCATAACTGTATACTAGTGTATACGCCAAATTACTTGCAAACTTATATTATGAGAGGGACGAAATATTTCCTCCCCCTTTGAAAAATTTTAAATAACAGAAAAACCGTACGACAAAAATAAACGATTTTCGGAAGAAAAATAATACATTCTACCACAATCATAACTGTATACGCCAAATTACTTGCAAACTTATATTATGAGAGGGACGAAATATTTCCTCCCCCTTTGAAAAATATTAAATAACAGAAAAACCGTACGACAAAAATAAACGATATTCGGAAGAAAAATAATATATTCTAGCACAATCATAACTGTATACACGAAATTACTTGCAAACTTATATTATGAGAGGGACGAAATATTTCCTCCCCCTTTGAAAAATATTAAATAACAGAAAAATCGTACGACAAAAATAAACGATATTCGTAAGAAAAATAATATATTCTAGCACAATCATAACTGTATACGCCAAATTACTTGCAAACTTATATTATGAGAGGGACGAAATATTTCCTCCCCCTTTGAAAAATATTAAATAACAGAAAAACCGTACGACAAAAATAAACGATATTCGGAAGAAAAATAATATATTCTAGCACAATCATAACTGTATACACGAAATTACTTGCAAACTTATATTATGAGAGGGACGAAATATTTCCTCCCCCTTTGAAAAATATTAAATAACAGAAAAACCCTACGACAAAAATAAACGATATTCGGAAGATAAATAATACATTCTATCACAATCATAACGGTATACATCAAATTACTTGCAAACTTATATTATGAGAGGGACGAAATATTTCCTACCCCTTTGAAAAATATTAAATAACAGAAAAACCGTACGACAAAAATAAACGATAATCGGAAGAAAAATAATACATTCTACCACAATCATAACTGTATACGCCAAATTACTTGCAAACTTATATTATGAGAGGGACGAAATATTTCCTACCCCTTTGAAAAATATTAAATAACAGAAAAACCGTACGACAAAAATAAACGATATTCGGAAGAAAAATAATACATTCTACCACAATCATAACTGTATACGCCAAATTACTTGCAAACTTATATTATGAGAGGGACGAAATATTTCCTCCCCCTTTGAAAAATATTAAATAACAGAAAAACCGTACGACAAAAATAAACGATTTTCGGAAGAAAAATAATACATTCTACCACAATCATAACTGTATACGCCAAATTACTTGCAAACTTATATTATGAGAGGGACGAAATATTTCCTCCCCCTTTGAAAAATATTAAATAACAGAAAAATCGTACGACAAAAATAAACGATATTCGGAAGAAAAATAATACATTCTACCACAATCATAACTGTATACGCCAAATTACTTGCAAACTTATATTATGAGAGGGACGAAATATTTCCTACCCCTTTGAAAAATATTAAATAACAGAAAAACCGTACGACAAAAATAAACGATAATCGGAAGAAAAATAATACATTCTACCACAATCATAACTGTATACACGAAATTACTTGCAAACTTATATTATGAGAGGGACGAAATATTTCCTCCCCCTTTGAAAAATATTAAATAACAGAAAAACCGTACGACAAAAATAAACGATTTTCGGAAGAAAAATAATACATTCTACCACAATCATAACTGTATACGCCAAATTACTTGCAAACTTATATTATGAGAGGGACGAAATATTTCCTACCCCTTTGAAAAATATTAAATAACAGAAAAACCGTACGACAAAAATAAACGATATTCGGAAGTAAAATAATACAATGAAATTAAGCATTGTATCGTGAATAGAATGACGCGCACAAAGTTCCTTGCAAACTTATACGAAGGAGGGTAGCAATTTTTTTATCCCCAAACATGTAGTGTTAATTAATTCGATAACCGTATGATGAAAATGAAGGAAATTTGGAAGAAAAATAATTAAACATTTTATTGTGAATAGAAAGGTGTACACAAAGTTACTTGCAAACTTATACGATGCGGAGGGTAGCAATTTTTTTAACAAAAGTTTAACAACTTAACAAAAGTTATTCCTCGGTAATAGTCGAGCAGTTTGTTTCGAATAAAAAAATCTGTTAGAGGCACCGTAGCGAAGATACAGGGTCTTCCTGAACGAATTCCGATAAAATTTGATGTACCTGAAATATTCGAACTTCAAAAATCACATTTTTTGGCTTAACAAAAGTTGTTCCTCGGTAGTAGGCGAGTAATTTATTTCGAATAAAAAAATCTGTTAGAGGCACCGTAGCGAAGATACAGGGTCTTCCTGAACGAATTCCGATAAAATTTGATGTACCCGAAATATTCGATCTTCGAAAATCACATTTTTTGGCTTAACAAAAGTTGTTCCTCGGTAGTAGGCGAGTAATTTATTTCGAATAAAAAAATCTGTTAGAGGCACCGTAGCGAAGATACAGGGTCTTCTTGAACGAATTTCGATAAAATTTGATGTACCCGAAATATTCGAACTTCGAAAATCACATTTTTTGGCTTAACAAAAGTTGTTCCACGGTAGTAGGCGAGTAATTTATTTCGAACAAAAAAAATCTGTTAGAGACACCGTAGCGAAGATACAGGGTCTTCTTGAACGAATTTCGATAAAATTTGATGTACCCGAAATATTCGAACTTCGAAAATCACATTTTTTGGCTTAACAAAAGTTGTTCCTCGGTAGTAGGCGAGTAATTTATTTCGAATAAAAAAATCTGTTAGAGGCACCGTAGCGAAGATACAGGGTCTTCCTGAACGAATTCCGATAAAATTTGATGTACCTGAAATATTCGATCTTCGAAAATCACATTTTTTGGCTTAACAAAAGTTGTTCCTCGGTAGTAGGCGAGTAATTTATTTCGAATAAAAAAAATCTGTTAGAGACACCGTAGCGAAGATACAGGGTCTTCTTGAACGAATTCCGATAAAATTTGATGTACCCGAAATATTCGAACTTCGAAAATCACATTTTTTGGCTTAACAAAAGTTGTTCCTCGGTAGTAGGCGAGTAATTTATTTCGAATAAAAAAAATCTGTTAGAGACACCGTAGCGAAGATACAGGGTCTTCTTGAACGAATTCCGATAAAATTTGATGTAGGTAGGTACTCCAAATATTCGAACTTCGAAAATCACATTTTTGGCGTAACAAAAGTTGTTCTCGGTACGGTTGTTACTTAACAGAATATGTCATTTGTTCGCGTGAATTTAACAAATTAACAATATAATAGAAACAGTTATTTTTAGAACTTGTTGGTGTTTATAGTAACATTAATAATATTAGTGTAGGTAGTGTTTATTAATTTAGTGATATAGGTATGTACTTCCTCATTATTAGTTTGTGGTAAAATTTTTAGAAAAATTATTTTTTTATTTCATTTAACCAAATTGTCGAGTAAAGGTTTTGTTTTAAATATAAGTACTTGCATAATTAAATATGGACTTCAAGAAAGGAGGATTAGAGTTAAGAATTTTGAAAATAATGTTTTCTCGCCAGCCTACTTTAAGGATTGAAGATATCGTTAAATTAAATTCTTCAAATCCCCTTCTTCGTGAAATTTGTTCAGAAATATCTGTTCAATATAGAAAACCGGTGTATCCTTCGCAGATAATTAGGGGGTTCATCCGACACTGGAATATTATTATACATTATATAGGAGCTAATTCCATTGGAGATACTATAATTACATCACGAGAATCATCTGATCTATTAAAAAACGTTACACAAGAATATCATTCTCAAGGGAATGTTCGTTCAATGCATTCAGATAGTTTTCGAGATGATCAACTGTCATTTTCTTTTCCTGAGTGGGAATGTTTTGAAGGGAATGAAAATAAGATTTCATCTTCTGAAATCGAAATCAAAGTTCCAAGTATGTCTGACGAATCAAGTCATCATCAATCTAAAACCAGTCTGAATTCAAATTCAGTGAGTTCATCATCAGAACTTAAAATAAATCAATTTCTTTCAAAACCTTATGAGCAAAAAAATGTTTCTGATGAGGTAGAACAGGTAAGTCACGAAACAATTGCGTCTGGTAACAGTGCTCTTCCCAATGTTCCTTTGCCGGTTAATTCTAGGAATAATCTTTCCAGTAACTGGAAAAATCCGACTAGTTACCGAGAATGCACGATTTTGGAAGGAATGCAATCGTTAACGTCAGACGAAATGAAAATTATGTTTGATGGTGTAAAATTAGTTTACGGTAAATATGAGATGCTGATAAAAAACAAATTTCAAACAATCAACAACTCTTGCATATTCAACATTCATAGCAAGAGATTTAATAAACGCCTTGATCAATACGTTATTTATGGTGAATGTGCTCATGCCGACTGTAAGAAGTTTAAATTGGTAATACATGACGTATCAAAGTACTCTTCTGTTAATTGCGTCCATAAAGTCTCTATTTTTAGCTCTTCCATAAATTATCATCATACACATTTAATGACATCGCAGGTGAGAGGATGTCAGAGAAAATTATTTAGAAATAAATTGCAGAAATCGAAACCGATAGAGTTTCAAGATGAACAGATGCTGCTTTTGGATCCAGAGAAGAGATCTCGTGGCAATGCGGGTGACTATAAATCTGATACTACTATAAGGAAAATAAGATCTGAGCAACTTGCTTTAAATGATCGACATCCAAATGATTTATTCGACATGATTGAAGCTCAGAAGGCTCACCCCGAATACATTCAATGTACAGGTTCTCCGTTTTTTGTGTACGTGGCAAGCAACGAACAACTGGAACTGCTCCTAAAAGAGCTAAAAGAGAATCCAGAACTATCCCTTCACCTCGATGCCACTGGAAGTTTGATTAGACGACCCAGTGATACTACTACTGTCGTTTACTACTACGCCGGGGTCATACAACTAACTTTAAACAGAAGAGTAGTTCCCATCTTGGAGATGGTATCTTCCTCGCATTATGCTGGTTCTATTGGACTATGGTTAGGTCACTTTAAATATTTTTGCATGAGGACTACTAAAAGGTGGCCAATTTTTTCTTCGGTTGTTGTAGATTTTAGTTTTGCATTTCTCAATGCCATTGCTGAATTTTGGAATAACACTACCATTTCGGATTATCTGAAACTAATGTTCTCTTACTTGAATGACGAATATAACGTTTCTTTAAATAATACTATTAAAATATATATATGTAGTACACATTTTTTTAAAGTTATATGCGACGATATTAACAAGTCGTTTAAAGATTTCGACACTTCAAAACATCTAAAAGAAATAATGGCAGCCGCATTGAACTTCGAACAATTTAAAACATTTAATTTATGGTTTAAATACCTTTCGATTGTATTAAAATCAAAATATTACTCAACTACGGTTTCAGAAGCATACAGAAACATGTTAGTTATTTGCTGTGACTATGTTACTGAACAAAAAAATGCTGGAGAAGACAACTCAGAATTTATATATATCGAGGGCATACAATACTTCGATGAAAAACGAAGAAGTTTATATAAAGAGAGTCCTTTCTATTCATTTTTCAAACGTATTGGGGATACCGTTACCATCGAGGACTCAGCTGGGAATAAAAATCCGTATTACTGTCCTACATTTCATAATTTAGTTCTCAAAAAGTATATGCCCTTATTACCATTGTGGGCATCAAAGTTGTCCTATCATAGGCGACTAAACAATCAACCAGTAGAGAGGTATTTTGGTATTATAAAGAATTCTATCATGAAAGGTGAGATGCAGCAGAAATGCAGTAGGGTCCTTCGAAAAATTCGGCGCCACTTAATAGCTAGGCACAAAGAATACGTGTTAAATATTAACAAAGCAAAACTAGCTATTAAAAAAACTAAGACGAATAGTACGACACCGCGAATAGACACAGATACTGAAACTGGACCTTTAAGCCAAGAATTTTGGCAGAAGCCATCGAAAGGTACTCCTATATCGCATTTTAAAAGAACATCGATAAAACGATCTCTGGATCAAATGCTGCCCACCAACTAGTGTTGACCCTAACTGTTTTGATGATTCTCTAGCGGAAAAATGCCAAATGTATCTCAAAAACTTGAATTCGGCAGACATAGATACCATTCAACTACTTACTACAGAACAACGAAATTGTCCACGATGGAGAGAAGAAAGAATGAAAAGATTAACTGCCTCAAATTTTGGAAGAATATGTCGCGCGAAGGATGATACGACGTTGGGGAAACTAGCATATAATATTTTATACCCCGCATCCTTGGCCCACTTAGCATCAATTCGTCACGGTGTTGTTAACGAAAATTTTGCAATTAGGGCATACGAAAAGTCAAAAAAGGTTACTGTAAAACCTAGTGGATTTATAATATATAGGGAAAAGCCTTTCCTAGGCTGTTCACCGGATGGCCTGATCGGAGACGTGGGCTTGATAGAAATAAAATGTCCTTTTAGAGCAAAACATTTAGATCCTCTCTCTGCAATCAGCACCGGAGAAGTGGATTTCTTTGAGAAAAATGGCCGCATAAAAAGGAATCACATTTATTTCTACCAAATTCAGGGCCAATTAGAGATAGCAAATCGAGAATGGTGTGACCTTGTTTTGTACACTTATGAAGGGATATATATTAAACGAATAAGAAGAGAAACGGGATTTTGGAAAAATATGGTTCAGAAGTTGACGGAGTTTTACTTATATTTCATCCTTCCACATCTAGCGGCACCTCGTACAAAAAAAAAGCAAATACTGGAAAAGCGCAAATGGTTTACGTCTGGTTTTACGCATAGTCATGAAATCCCAAAATCACCTTTAAAAGCCACAAACAAAATATATTCTGATAATTACGAAGGAAACATTTTAGCACAAAGTAAGGAGTTAACCAAACTATCATCTACTGTTACCGTACCTGAAACCGATTTCTCTTCTGATAAATTCAACGCTTCGCCTGTTCCTCATGAGAACGATAAATTATTTTCAAATGGCCTAATGAAGGACATAAGATACTATAGCAGTTTGGGTGATAAAACAAAAAAAGATTATATTGTCGGGTTATTTGACACTCCTATACCGCAACTATATTATAGCGATTTTCAAACGTTAAATAATGATAAGTGGCTGTCCAATTTTGTTATAGACGTAATTTTACTTATAATGAATACACAGAATTCAGAAAATTTTGAAATAATTCCTTGCGAAAAATCCTATTACATATTTACTCCAGCCCAACCATCCCTAAGAGTCCATCTGAGTTGTATTAAGACAGTGATTTTTCCAGTGCTGATAGATGGAAACCACTGGTGCATGGCCGTTGCCAATTTCCACGACAAAATATTTATTTGGCTAAACCCACTTAGAAATAGAAAATCCGAAATAAAAAAATTTTTCCAAGTGTTTTTAAATTTTCTAAAAGTCAATTATGCAAGCCATGCTGACGGTTGGAACTATCAAGTTATGCCCCATATTAATCAGCAAAATAGTACTGATTGTGGAGTTTATTTGATTTCCTTCTTTAAGCAATTATCTCATGGAAAGCCACTTACCGAAGAATTTAGTGGAAGTGATTTTAGAAAAAAGCTAAAGTTATTAATTTTAGAACATTCAAAATGTGTAACTAGAATATGTTACTTATGTGGGTTAAGCATAGAGTTTTCAAAAGACGAAGAGATTCCGCAATGCATAAATTGCAAAAGGAATTTTCATGCAACATGTACACAAACAACCGAACACTTTAGGTGCGATTTGTGCATAAAATATTTAAATGAATCCTAAAGAGAAGCAAGTAACTTTGTGTATGTCTTTCAATTCGCAATAAAGTCCTTAATTGTTCTTCCAATCATTTTCACTTTACGGTTAGGTTAGGATAAGTTCCAGTAATTTGCTCCTGTACCTTGGCGATGAAAAAATTTCTTTCTTCTTTCATACCTGTGTAATTTTGTGTATGTCATTATATCCATAACAAAATACTTTTTCCACGACTACACAATAATACACGTATTATGCGTTTGATAATTTACAATAATAGTAGGTAGTCATTATTAAACTTTCATGTTCCTAGATTACCTACGCAATAATCTTACGTTCTATCTACCAAGAGCCCGTACTATGTTAATATCATCGCCATTGTGTAAATAAATAAATAAATACACCACATGTAATTACGACCCCCTTTATCCCAGAAGGCTGAGCCTTGTGCGGGAGGGGGCTACACATTTAAAGACAAGGGACACACATCCAATATCCGTGTATAATGGAAAAATCCCTCTCACAGTATTTTCCATTGCCACGACCGGGATTCAAACCCGGGACTTTTGGGTGAGAGGCAGATACTCTACCAACTCGACCATCAATCATATAAACATGTGTTCACTTTGTAACTTGCATGCGGATAACTTCATATTCTTAACTGTAAAATTTGTGACATTAGGAATTTAGCCAATTATAGCTATTAACATATCAAGGAATGTTATGACTATCATAACTGCCGCAGATGTCGGTTTGAAATCCGAGCTCGTAGAGCGAGGATTTAAAGACATCTAAGGCTGTTATGATTCATAACATCCGTGATTTGTTCAATAGTTTATCGGTTTCAGAAAATAAAGACATTATTAATAGATATTACCTTTTGATATTCTCTTATTAATCACGTTTTCATTTCATTAGTTGGTCAAGTCTGTATGGGTTGATTTGTCGCCATGGTTACAGTTATATTTTGTTTGTTTTTATTTGTTACCTTTTTTTATATTACATAAATGTTTACATTTTTATGTCACAACGGCTACATAAAAATGGACCTCGGATTGCCTGAAAATACATTTCAGTTGGATTTCAGTATTTAATTATTATTGTTTGGAGTTTTCTGTCTGTTTGTATTAATAAATAGCCCTATAGTTTCATTATTTATTATTTCATCTGTTGACAATTTTATTGACAGATCTGTATCTGTAATATTACCGTACAAGCAATAAATATAACTGTACAACTTCCGTTTTTCGGTTTAGATACTATTTATGTACTTAAATTTAGTGTAGTTAATTACATTTATGTATAAACTATGTATGTCCCTCCATCCCATAATTGGTCGTTGGACTGTTGGATGGAGTAACCCAAAATAAATAAATAAATAAATTATGCTTTACAGACATTTATAAAATCATAATCACCGGTCTCTATCCAATTAGAATCTCAGTTTCTATAACCACCGGGTTTAAATTTTTATCGCTACACAAGCAGGCAATAGACGAGTGACGTAATTTTTCGTCTGTTTGCGTAATTTGACGTTAAACGTCAAAATCTATCTATTTCAAAAATTTTTACAAATAGATATAATATATAATAACTGTACAGTGAAACGAATGATCTCTGAAAGAAAAAGTATTTTATTGTGAATATAATGGCATACACAACACATAGATGCTTGCAAACATATGACGGAGGGTAGAAAGTTTTTGACTCCCAAACGTATAGTATTAACTAACACGGTAACCGTCCCGCGAAAACGAATATTCCTTAGCAGAAAAATAAAATATTTTTTTACAATGACATATATGAAGTTACTTACATACTATACATATGAGGGAAGCCCTGATTTCTTAATTTCTTTCTTCCTTCCTTTCATTGAAAATTCAGAACTTAGAATTCCTACGTCATGCCTACTTGCAAGTAAATTTGTATATGGCTTGTTTTCATAAAATTAACACCAACGGATTCTGGTTTTGATTAACATGTATTCTTCCTTATATCTCCCAAATTCATATTTCTGGATATTTCAATGGAAACGTATGTGCCTAAATAATACATGGTTACATAGTTTTTTCACTAATTTCTTAAAAAGGCGCATTCGACCATTAACGGAGGTGACATATGATATCACGGAGGTGAAAAAAAAACTACCAAATTTCTAATCATAATTTTATTACACAAGTACACACCATTAATAACCACATATTATGTGTCTATTTTTATAAAACAACTAGCTTTTTAATCCATATTATAAGACGAAAAGTTGAAATTAAAAAGATATTGGCATCTATTATTCAGCGTGGGAGCTGGCAATAAATTACGATATCATTAATATTAACAACACGTATCATCCTTGGGTGGAAATATAAATTTATTGCTATCTAAAACAAAACTGGAATCGTCTCTGCCACAAAACACCGAAACTCTGCACTTTACTCTTGCACTTTACTTTACTCTTTACTCTTGGAGTAAAGTGTAGAGTTTCGGTGTTTTGTGGCAGAGACGATTCCAGTTTTTTTGTTTCCACATCAAAGGTTCCAACCCACCCAGAGGATTATTGCTATCTGTCATTTTTCTCAAAAAACATATGCTATATTTATTTAACTCTACGATTGCAATGACTATACCCACGAAGTGTCTAATAGTTTTTTTGCCTCTAAATATGGTCAGCACGTAATCGTTTCCTTTTGGCATGTTAAGATTCGATAGTACGTTCTCCATCTTCTTTATTATTTTCGTCTTCATCACTGGAATAAACTTCATCAATAGAAAGTTTTTTAGTTTGATCAACTAATTTTGGTTAAAGAAAATACTTACAAAGTGACAAACAATTACGACTCACAATAGTTTACGATTATTTATATTTTGACTATTAAGCAAAACGAACAAATTAGTAAAAAGGATACTTTTGTATTTCTGCAGAGAAATTGTCCCAAACAGTAATGTGAACAAGAATTTTGTGAACTAGAACAAACATTACAAGTTAACTTACGCATTTGTAGCGTATTTGGGACTCTAGTTTGGTCCATACTATTTGATGAGCCTGAAGAATGCCCTTAAATGTTCGAATAGTTGTTGGCAATTTCTTTTTGATAATAGCATCTTCCTACTTCGAAATATTTATTCCCTTTAAGTTTACAAACATAGGTTTCAAAATCGGTTATATCAACTCCCCTTGCTACTACAGAATCAGCCGTCCGTTTGGGGTATCTGGCGCTCTTTTGCCGTGACCTTTTTCACTACAGTGCCAGAAGATATTAAGAGCTTTTAAAATTTGGGCTACATGAGTTCCCAAAAGGTAAAACATTTTCCTATTTTTATATTGGGTGGACGGTTTTTTGTTATTTAATATTTTTCAAAGGGGGAGGAAATATTTCGTCCCTCTCATAATATAAGCTTGCAAGTATTTTGGCGTATACAGTTATGATTGTGGTAGAATGTATTATTTTTCTTCCAAAAATTGTTTATTTTTGTCGTACGGTTTTCCTGTTATTTAATATTATTCAAATGGGGAGGAAATATTTCGTCCCTCTCATAATATAAGTTTTCAAGTAATTTCGTGTATACAGTTATGATTGTGCTAGAATGTATTATTTTTCGTCCGAATATCGTTTATTTTTGTCGTACGGTTTTTCTGTTATTTAATATTTTTCAAATGGGGAGGAAATATTTCGTCCCTCTCATAATATAAGTTTGCAAGTAATTTCGTGTATACAGTTATGATTGTGCTAGAATATATTATTTTTCTTCCGAATATCGTTTATTTTTGTCGGACGGCTTTTTGGTTATTTAATATTTTTCATAGGGGGAGGAAATATTTCTTCCCTCTCATAATATAAGTTTGCAAGTAATTTGGCTTATACAGTTATGATTGTGCTAGAATGTATTATTTTTCGTCCGAATATCGTTTATTTTTGTCGTACGGTTTTTCTGTTATTTAATATTTTTCAAATGGGGAGGAAATATTTCGTCCCTCTCATAATATAAGTTTGCAAGTAATTTCGTGTATACAGTTATGGTTGTGCTAGAATATATTATTTTTCTTCCGAATATCGTTTATTTTTGTCGGACGGCTTTTTGGTTATTTAATATTTTTCATAGGGGGAGGAAATATTTCTTCCCTCTCATAATATAAGTTTGCAAGTAATTTGGCTTATACAGTTATGATTGTGCTAGAATATATTATTTTTCTTACGAATATCGTTTATTTTTGTCGTACGGTTTTTCTGTTATTTAATATTTTTCAAAGGGGGAGGAAATATTTCGTCCCTCTCATAATATAAGTTTGCAAGTAATTTGGCGTATACAGTTATGATTGTGCTAGAATATATTATTTTTCTTACGAATATCGTTTATTTTTGTCGTACGGTTTTTCTGTTATTTAATATTTTTCAAATGGGGAGGAAATATTTCGTCCCTCTCATAATATAAGTTTGCAAGTAATTTGATGTATACCGTTATGATTGTGATAGAATGTATTATTTATCTTCCGAATATCGTTTATTTTTGTCGTACGGTTTTTCTGTTATTTAATATTTTTCAAAGGGGGAGGAAATATTTCGTCCCTCTCATAATATAAGTTTGCAAGTAATTTGGTGTATACCGTTATGATTGTGATATAATGTATTATTTTTCTTCCGAATATCGTTTATTTTTGTCGGACGGCTTTTTGGTTATTTAATATTTTTCATAGGGGGAGGAAATATTTCTTCCCTCTCATAATATAAGTTTGCAAGTAATTTGGCTTATACAGTTATGATTGTGGTAGAATGTATTATTTTTCTTCCGATTATCGTTTATTTTTATCGTACGGTTTTTTTGTTATTTAATATTTTTCAAAGGGGGAGGAAATATTTCGTCCCTCTCATAATATAAGTTTGCAAGTAATTTGGCGTATACAGTTATGATTGTGCTAGAATATATTATTTTTCTTACGAATATCGTTTATTTTTGTCGTACGGTTTTTCTATTTAATATTTTTCAAAGGGGTAGGAAATATTTCGTCCCTCTCGTAATATAAGTTTGCAAGTAATTTCGTGTATACAGTTATGATTGTTCTAGAATACATCATTTTTCTTCTGAATATCGTTTACTTTTATCGCGCGGTTATTACGTTATTTAAAATTTTTCAATTATATTATACTATTCCGTCGCTCCCATAATATACTTTTGCAAGTAATTTTGCATACCTATAACGCTTTAATTATGGCAGAATACGTTATTTCATCCAAATATCGTTTCCTCAAGAAACACATGTTGTAAGGTTTTTACTGTAATTTTAATTTTTGGGCTAGATATTGAAACTTAAAATTATGTAAAGATGGTTAAAATCGGTTGCTATTCAATAATTCAATCATGGAAGCAAGTATGTAGTAAAATACCTACGCTTTCAGAGACGGGTATATATCACCCCGAGACATAATCGTCGCTGAAGATGCTGCGAGGTTGCCAAATTTACGCGGGCTTCCAGAATTCGTAATTCGTCGCTGGAAATTCGTCGCTAACTTCACACAAATGATCCAGGTTGTTTTTAGTATATATCAGACAATTATATATATAGATACTTGTCACCGTCAAAATCTTCTTGTTAATAAATGTGTTTTTACAGCTCTCTCTGTAATCTAAGTTAAAAAGTAGTCTTAATATTCTTTTTTGGCCAATCAATACTCTTTTTGCATTGTGTGATCGACCCCAGATAAATATATTAAGTGATAGATGTGAATAAGCCAACGCGTAATAAACATTGATGAGACCTAATTCATTAAGAGTATCTTTCAATGAACTTTATTAGTTTAAATAAAGTCGCCGATACTTCTAGTGTCTCTAGATTATATGGCTTTAGCGGAGCTAATGATTTATTTCGAAATTTCAAAGTTCAAAGAGTTTAAAGAGGAATATAAAAATTATCTACAATGCGAAACAGAAAATCGGACAACAATTTCCCAAATATGTCGCCGAAAGAACTCGAATCACAAATAGTTTATATTATTTCCTGCTCGATGTCTTGTTTATGTGAACAAACACAAAGACCCAATTTACCATGTCTGCTAAACAGCTGCACGGCCCTAAAACTACCCTAAAAATAGGTAACCTCAACATTGGCTGCTCAACTAATTGTGACTATCTGCTTAGAGGTAAACTAAGACAGCAAATGTCTTTTCGTAAAACATACCAACAACATCTAAACCAAGTTTCATGGTCGCTTATCACAATTATACCTTATTCTCTGGCGACCTCCTTCATCCCAAGCAATATTCTGAAACAAATCTTACATACATTCCATCCTAATATGCATCTCCAACCTGGTAGCCACTCATCCACAACTCCGTCCGCTCCAGACTACAAAATCCTGCAAAACTAAATTCTAAGCATATTCTGACACTTCACAACTACATCACTATAAACAATAAGCATCTAGCATCTGTAAATCTGTAAATTAACACAAATACACTATGAATCATATTGTGACAAAACCTCATCCTATCCTTCAACAAAACCCCAATAACAGTCAAACCATAGAGCCAAGTCAAGGAACAAAAATATTCATGTCGGAACAAGCACTGGCAGAGGTGGGAAGTGGGAACCCCTGTTATATATGGTATCGGAGGCTTCGTTTCAGAAAAAGACCACCGCAAGCTGATCGAAACGTCAAGCAATCAAAATAGTGACCGCGATAAAAATTAGAAGGTAATTTGGTTAAATATGTATCGTATTTTTTTAAGTTCGTAGGTAAATTTGTACATTGAAGAAATTTAGGCAATTAAAAAAAATAAATGTGGTTTAAGCTTGAACCATGTTCAAACTATTATCACAGCTGTAACCTTAGATATTAAACCAACTTCAAGCTGAACGTCTTTGGTACAATCGGCTCTAATAAATATGTAGAACAAATAAAAAAAATTAGAACATATTATAATACTTTATTATTTATCTTTATAATACATATAAAACATAAAAATAATGCATTTTAAAAAGTATGGTACAAAACATGTAAATGAAATAATAAACTAAAATTTATAAATGACAAAAGTACTTTACTTTAGAAGTACTTTGAAGACAGTTCTCTCGAAGTCTGTATCTTCAAAATGTTGTGAGCACAGCACTATTTTATACCAATGAATTCAAGTCATGATTTCCTTTGCTGACGAGGCTTCTTCGGGAACCTTAGGAAAAATTTGTAATCAGTAGTTATCACAAGATCACAGTTTATACAACGGCGAACTTACATTGTTTTATTTGCACACAATTTTAATTATAATATAGGTATAAGTAGGTAAATTATAATTTTTTGATTTTATTTTACTTTCGACAAGGATGAACTGCCACTGGACCTTAGAACAATACATTGTAAACAATCCTGGTGGACGTATAATCTGTAAATTAATTATTTTTTAATGTTTTTAAACACTCCAATATAATGAAAATATTACTAACAGTTGGTTTATTTAGTTATAATATTATTTATTTACTTACCGATGAAAAGTAATGCCACTTTGCTTTGCAATGTGCGATAAACCACACGATATGCAACTAACCATAATAAAGCCGTTTCATATGTCCAAATTCTCTTAATTCCGCACAAAACACGCACACACGAATAAATACAATCATTGTAAATAGTTTAACACAAAAGCTAGACTTAACAAAAAGTTTTTCATAAGATGCTGACACCACAAACAGAACAGGTTCTGACGCTTCAAAACACAAAACTGACGTGCAAAAAGTGGTGTATCAAATATGGCCGATTGAGAACTTCCATCGTTCGAATTATTGCCCCCACCACCGATAGTTTACCCCCTTTAGATATTTACTCATTGTAATTAATAATAATAACGTGGTGCCATCTATACAAAGACTAACGTTCACCAGATTATTTTCTCTTCCACATATGCTGCTTCTTACTCTTAATAAAATTAATAACCATATCTTTCTGGTGCATACTTTCTCAAATTATCTTGTGTTGCCCATGTAAATTTTTATTTCCAAAGAAAATCTGATTCGCACTACTTACATCGTTTTTTTTTTCAGCAAATTCCACTTTTTGATATGTACCAAACGTCTCATACGTCACTACAAATGCTTTTGGTATACTTTTCTCTTCATATTATACTTCTTATAAAACGATAATTTCAAAATTTATTATTATACTATATTGTATTGCTGAAACTGCACTACGATCATGTGGTTTATTGTTTATTACCTGTATTGTACTTTAAATACCAGTAAATAAAATGATAACATAGTCAATAAGTCAGTGTGCCAACGGCGAAGATATTCTTTATCGAATATCAATCATACTGAAATTTAGATAACAAATGTGTTTTCAATAATGTTGAACTCTAATTTGAAATATATAATTATATTTATGTTTTTGACAGAAATTCAATCGAAAATGAAAATTAATTGTTAATTTAAATTATATGTCAGTCAGTTAAGGGTTGTGACAAATTTATTACGCTAATTGTATGTTCTAAGCCTATCAAAGAGGAAACCAACATAAACCGTAAGCTTCTAGAATGGTTATGTAATCCCATCATTCAATGTTGCTAGTACGTATCCCATTAGTTGTAGTCAATAATTATTCATCATAAGCTATCAATAACGCGATAATCTGAATCTTAGAGCATCGGAGTATTATTATATCTTAGACAACACTCTTAATATGGGAATAATCAATAGAATTGTAGAAAATTAATTAAATCAGTGTTATTAAACAAACATGAGAGTTGGTGCGTAATGTGCGCCGTAAGTCACATAACTTCATTAGAGATAATGCATTTCTTATTATCAGAATGAAAAGGAGTAGTTCACAATAATTGTTAGAGCAATACACATCAGTTATTCGCATTTGCCAATATATTTCTAAAATAATAAAAATCCATAGTAGAGCAATCATTTCTGCTCTGTTGTATTAGACATCGTATTGGACCTTCTGTGCATCCATATAGCCCGTCATGTTTATTGTAAGCAGGATAGTCCGATAGTATTAAAATTGGAAAATAAAACGTACTAACTTAAGAAAATATTATTTAAAAACTGAAAAAGCATCCCATAAAACATGTAATAATGGTATGAAAACGGAATGAATCTGCCTGTGAACAGTATAGCTTTCATCGCTAATTTAAATAAAACAGAAAAACGTCAAGGCACTACAAATGAACCGAGTCTTAAAAATTAGTTTTCTGCTCCCCATGTTCTTTTATTTAAGTTTCCATGCTGCATGTTTCAAATTATAGTAATACAGCAGATTAGATTAAAATAATCGTCCGTATATTATAGGTATTTGTTTGGAATTCGATTTTTGATAATAATCTGGTAATCATTGAAGCTTAAAGTTACGAGATGGGTAGAAGAGAAAATGGAAAAGGAAATTCGGTGACAGTGAAGCATTATGAAGGGAGCGACGTGCAACAAGCGCAGAAACCGCTTTTATTATTAAAAATAGAGAGGTTCAACGATAATACGCATATTAGGACCAGTGGTAAAATCGAAAGTAACTGAAGCGTCTCATCGAGTTGTTTGTGTATTATTTTTCTTAATAATTATACAGGGTAATCGTTTAAAAATTCTACTTTTTAAACCCTTTTATTTTACTTCAAAATATAGCTAGAAAATAAAATGGATCTGTAGCATATTTTATAGTTTTTGTATATATTATGGGTCTGCGTCTATCTTAATGAATATACAGGGAGCACCACATAGTCACATTTTTTTAAACGGAACACCCTGTATATTTTTAGATATTTAGATAGCCCTTTTCATCCCCTTTATAATTATATACTTCATCCTCAAATAACCGAGTTCTTCAAATAAATACACCTAAATGCAAGAAAAACAAGTTTACATTTTAAACAATGTTTTAATAAAAATACCAACATACAAAATAAGTAAAAATTATAACACGATTTCAAAAATTCCACCATTATTTTTTAAACAAAGGTTTAATTTTTTTATGTAATTATGTCTAAAAAAATAGCTTATTTGTACCCAAACTTTTATTATTAATAGAGTCCGTAATATTAAATGTTTAATGATTTTAGACCATAATAATAACATTAAGAAAAAAAAATAGATTAATTATTAATAATGCACATAACAAAATACAAATATCAACTTGAATCAACACAACATATTTGTTAATCCCGCATTGCGAACATGTGTTAACATAGGATAAGAGTAAAAGTTTCCTAATTTAAGTTTTAATCCCGATTTATTGCAAGTATCCAGAACAGGGCATAATGGATATTAAATGCTTCGACGCCCCACGCGATAAATCAACTCGAACAAATTTAGTCTACTCTCATTTTTGCTCCAACTCCCGAACGGGTCGCTTAATTCTTACTATAAAAAACGATTTTATGTAAGAGCTTAGATTCAAGTCATATTTAAATCAGCTATTTAATACCTTCAAAGCAGGGGGCTTTTAATGATTTCAATGAGGGCTTATTGTACCGTGAAAGGTCTAAAGTAAAGAAAAAGTTATTAAGGGAGATGCATTTTACACTTTTTTCGAGGAATGACATTTGACCGAAATTTATTGTGACTTGCGTATTTAAACGAACTATTTAATTCTTTACCATATTTTTCATAATTTTCCCTGTCGTTCTCCTGCTTTATATTTATATGCTGCATCCTGGCTGGTTGGTTGATTGAGAGGCAAGGACACTTGACTCTAAGCCAGGACCTGGGTTCGATTCCCGGCCGTGGCACTGGGATTTTTTCGGACAAAGAAATTAATCCTAGTATACTTGGATATTGGATGTCTCTAAATATGTAGCCCCCTTCCGCACAAGTATTTCAGAGTCTTCAGGGATAAAGGGGGACGTATTACCTGTGGTGTTATTTATTATTTATTATTATATTATCAGTCACTCTTGCACTTTGTTCAATATCATCATACCATGCTTTTTGAAAATATGAGGTCTTCTCAGTTTTCTATGTTATTAACGTAAAGTGTGTTCAAAGAACATACAGCTATGTCATTAAACACGTCGATTTTATTAAATAATTTTTTAGAGAATTTTTTTTTTTAAGGCGGTTTATGTTTTTTTGAATTTATCTTCTATTTAGTAAATGAAATAGTTATTTATGCAACAAAAGTGCATACAGTGGGATTGATTCCCATTCGTGAAAAAGTTCACTTTACACACGAATTGCATACAATATTTTCTCTACTACCGAAATGGAAATTCTCTAATGATAATATGAAACGAGCTTCAAAATGTCAAACTTACCTTATTACGTCAAAACTTAATATGTTATTTAAAAATCACAATATCGCTAAGGCCTACTTAATTTTAAATGAGTGAAACTAATCAAGCAAGCAAGCAAGTACCCACGCACAAATTCATTTTTGTGGGTTTCCATTGTTTATTTGCAACGTGTTTTACTCAAATTAATATTAAGTCTGAAACTTACATGATGTATGATTTTTGTAAATTGTTATATTATTATTTTTAGTTACTGTAAATAAACATTATTATTATTATTATATTATTATTATTATTATTATTAATCAAAGTCTTAAGAATAAAATTTCAAAATTATAAAAAAGTCAAACATTACCTATTGTTACAGAATACTGAGAAATAGGTTTATTAAAATAATAATATACCGTGATAATACATAAATGGACTACGTAAAATTAAATATAACTAAGATTTAGCCTTTTTAAAATAAGATTGTTCTAATATGCAATTGTTTACTTTTTTACTTTACGCACCAGTCTGTAAAGTAAAAACGCTTTACGCACGGTAGTAGAAAAATATGTTTTTTTCTCTGTTTTTATTTAACTTAAGGTTGGTATATAAATCATCTACATAACACGGCTACAGTTAAATAGCTTCTGTATAAACACTGACATACACGTCTGGCAACTCAGTTGTTTCGGATACAGTTCAGTAAGTTGCACCAACTCCCCTAACAATTTCGACTCCGCCCCATAATTACGTTAGTACGAGCTGTCCGAGACGGAGCGTCGACCGTCAACCGGTTCCTTTCAGGGGAGATGTGTGCAACTTACTGAACTGTAACCGAAACAACTGAGTGGCCACACGTGTATAAGCTGCTAAAACTGTTGTTTCCCTAACGGTTATTCATTCAAAAAAATCTGTACTCTGTTCTTCGCACGAAATCGGAATAGCAAACCAATAATTTAATGATGATTTATTATTAATTACCTATGCTAAAAGTTATATTAAAGTCGATACCTAAGTAGTTATCAATAAAGATAGTAAATAGGTAAACCTTTTATGTATCAAGAATATGGCGAATGCGCCGGTAAGATTAATTTTCTATATTGTGTTCAACACTAGGATGAGGTAATGGGACCGATAATTTCCAAATACTCTATAACATGCCAAAGAGGACTTACTTGAACCAATGAGTGAACACCCAAAAAAAAATTTAACTCATTATGCAATTTTCCAAAGAGATATTAATTTCTTCCTATTTTGATAAGACAAATTTGACTTTGAAAGGATGGGATATATGTTTGACTCATCCTGTATAAACTACAAGAACTCCATCATGTAATCAATTTCGAGGCAGGGAGTGGAAAGTAATTACAGCTTATAGTGAAGTAAGTGGCAGGACTTGAGCATAACAAACTCAACGATGTTTTAGTTAAATGCACTGAACAGCTATTTAAAGTAGTAGCCAATTTGAGTGGTTTCATCTAGACTCTAACTAGAGAATCATCTTATGAGCGCCATATCATTGAACTAGATGTTTTTCAGTTTTGTTATGCTACCGCGACTATTGCAATATCATCAGATATTATAACGAGTAATCTACCATTCTTATAGATTTTTGTTAAAAGCACGCACCGTTCTTGAAATCATAGAAAAGTTAGCTAAGTAGTAATCCACATAGAGTACTCTAATTATTTTAGTTTTATAAAATTACTAACTATTTAGAATTGATTTGCTGTATTTAGTATGTCAGCTATGACTAAAGTTGATGCCAACGACTTGATTGCCAAAATATGTTTTTCAAGTTTTAGTGCAACATTTATTGAGTACGTGTTAAATCCATTAATTGGGAGTTTTCTAAGATACCAGTTACTTGCACCATACTGTTAAATTGTTGGTGCAAAAATTCTCCAATAATCGATATATAATTAAAAGTAAAAGATACCCAAGTAGAGAGAGAAGTTGAGAGAAAAGTAATAATGACCTAACAGACCTGTAAATGATAAAAAATAATTAGGTCTGAATGTGAAGAGAGGCATCGTTTCATAAAGCTATGCGCGTAGGTTATTCAAATATCCGAAGCAGGTTTGATGTAACAGGTGTGATTTACTTTTCTTTTTTAAATTTTCCATTTTAAAACATAATTTGGAGCAGTTGTTTGTGAGGCTTATATAAATATAATGATATTTTTATCATGAGTTGTGAGTTTTAATCACAGTTATTTTTCATAATGAAAACTCAATTTAAATTTAATAGAAACTTAGTTTACATTACCTAAAAATGTTGATTTATATTTAAAATATTGGTTTGAGGATTTCATTCATGGTCTCATTATTTATGACTAAAAGACATGTAGCTTGAATTAAAATTTTATAAAGCCTCATATAGAGATACTTTTTTATACATACCAACCGAACATTAAACCGAATAACGAATGCTCCAGTGAATACGTCGTTGTTGTTCGCTGCTCGGTTCGATGTTCGAGACGTTACATCGCCTGTCGGTGCCTTGGTGAGCGTCAAAGGGATATTCATCATCGCGTTTTGTTTATTTACGCGTGTTTTAAAGCTCACTGCAAACACGAATAAATTACTCAATTCCTACTGTAAACTGCTGTTGTTTGGACTGAGTGCTGATTACTCAGAATCGTTATACTCCAAGACTAACTACTGATTTGACAAAAACAACATTTATTAGATAAAAAATAAAAGAATATACCAGTCTGGTTCTTATTACATAGGATGTTTCTAATGTTTTATTACATCGCTGAAATGTAGTAGTTTTTAACGTTAAACAGGTTAATGTAACCCAAAAATAGGGTGTACCTTTTTTCGTTCTGAAGATACAGGACGTTACCTTCAAGTATGTTTTATTAATTTTTATCTTTATCTTGACTATGAATAAGTACCCATACATTATTGTAACAACTACTATCGATAAATTAGACGACGTACAATGATTAAAATACTACAGTTGAAACAAAGTAACAATTGTCCCTAATTTATTGACATTGTGAATATTCGTCTATCGCAGTACGAAAACTCAGGTTTGTGAGGTATCCCTCAATGGCTTTAGTCCTAGATCAAAAGATGTGCCTTCCATTCGGGTATGTTTCTAGTTTATTTTTTACTCTCTTGTATAAGTTAATTTTCGTCTAATCAATTGTTGTGTAGCTTTTACATTTTGCGTCAATATTCGTAGTTTTCAAACAAGCAGATGGATTATTTGTAAACCAAGCATCACGCCATTGAGGTAATTTTAAATTTCAGGTTGTGGCTCTCTTCTTTATACAGGAGATGTTTACTACTTGCAAACAGTCCCTAGCAAATTTTTAAACGGAATCTATGGTGCCAGGTCCTTATTTTAGAGTGCAAATAACAATTTCTCTCTTAGCGGCTTTAAGAAAGACTGAGATAGCTGCAGTGAAGAAACGGTCTTGTTCAGGGGTCTGGGGGATGATTGTCGGTTTTTAGAGAAATTAATAGAAACTCGACAGTTTTAAAATAATGTAAAAGAATCTTTATTAGCATAAAGAATGAAGCATAGTATTTTAATGGTTATATACTAATATATCAAATACTATTTACAAAAATAATAATTCGAGCTGGAAAACAAGCGGATGCTACTTACAAAGTCGTGTTACAGTCGGTTATTACTAGTTAAATGTTGCAGCTTTTGGTAAAACGCTGAATGACTGCGATTACGGTGAGTAAGAGTAACGTTGCGGCATAATACCAATATAGAATATTTAGAGCAGGTTTAAACGGACAGAAACAGATTATTGGTGTATCCTTACCATTGATAATGATTACGGATAAACTCGGAACTGATTCCGGCGGTTAGCTTCGTAGACAGATGCGGACACGAAGTTTCGGCAAAAGATCGAGAAGCAAAACGGATAAGAGATCCTGTTTTTCCATAGTGCCATTTTTTTATTGAGCAAAACTTTGTTCTTATACCTAAATATGATAGAGAATATAGTCCCCATTGAAGTGATTCAAAATAAATTTCGACGAGTTCAAATAATGAAAAAATCTTCCATTAGAACGAGACTACCTCATATTATTAAGGCAAGTCAAAAAACACGTTGAAAGTCAACCTGTACCTTGACAGATAGTCGTGGCCATCTGTTTATCAAATTGAGCTTCATTTTGTGGAGTTACCTAAAAAAATAATCGCTATCCAACCAGCGAATCGCCTTTATTTGAAGTGGACGGTATTTGACGAACGCATATCAGAGTGGATACATTTTTCTATCGCCAGTAGTTACATGGTAGTTACTTATTTGGTAGTTTTTGTGAAAATATTTTGTGTTCCATTTTAAGATATTCGACGCGACGGCATTTTATTACTATTTTTTTTCTTCTATCTAGTTATTAACAACGTTTATAACTGGATTTCACATTTTAAAAACTAATATATACAGAATTGAAACACCTGCCAATTTAAAAATTTTGGAATGTTAATGGAAAATATTTCTATTACAATATAACCAAGAGTTAAGGAAACATTATGAAATTACGACTTAGGTACTTTTAATTAATTAATTCATTTCAATTAATGTCAAATTTTATTACCGTTTTATTTTCGTCTACTCATTAATTTTGTTGCGGTTGAAACTAAATTACCCAAAACATTAGTATTAAGTATATAAATTTCGAGAAAATTTAGATAAATAATGCATCTCATTAACTGAAAATTGCCCCAGAGTTTTTTCTACACTCCGAAGAAACTTCATAAAAAGGAAATTTAGCGATTATATCGCCCTTGTACGGAATTTAAATAGGTCATCTACTAATTTAGTTATTATAAAAAAATTAGTTACTTTATTTAGTTTATGTTTATACTAGTTGGTAGAGCTTGCAAGCATTATTCGAAAAAGCTTTGTAAAACAAAAATAAAAATATAGTGCAGTGATTAATTGTTTCGCTTACGCCGTTCTTGACATTCATGGAAGACTTAAAATTCCTAACATGCACACTTAAAATAATTTCATCATAATAAATTTTATAATCTAATACTCGATGACAGAACATTAATCTTCTTTACACAAGACAAGTTGGTTTTTCTAAGTAGTTTAATAAAACATTTTATTATTATGCTACCTAGCTTTACTAAAATGAAATACCTCTCCAAAGAATCTCTAGGGATGACTAAACTAAAATTAATGAGTACGAGAGACTTACGTGTTACGTGTAAGTACCTTATCGACTATTAAATAAACGGAAATCAAACGCTTTGCCACATTTGAGGAATAGGATCAGAAATCAAAGTACTGGGAGAGTAAAGACGGTAATAAAATATGCTTATAAATTACCAATTTCGAACCAAATTAGATACCAAAAATTGACTGTTCCTGTTATTAAAACCAATTACCAATCAATAAAAATTCGAACCACCCACTTCATTGCAAGGTAGGAATCTTTAATGTGTATCGTAGATACACGGAACCCCCAATTTTCCCTCCCTTACGAAAAATGGTAAATTACGACGCCATGTAGAAAGACATGTCACTATCTAATCTATAATGAAATTTGATGAAGGAAATATCGAACAGCGAAATATTAAAGGAAACATGATTTGTTCGTCGATGAGATCTATAAAACGTCGTTTTAATAACTCTCTCTGTACTCAATTCTTAATAATCCTGTGATATATTTGAATGAAATTTTATACAAATTTATCAGATAATTTTCCAGAAAGTGGATATACAACATACCGACACATGGTCAATATTTATTTTGAGGTATTACCGGCTCAGTGGAAACCAGTCAAATCCGTTATTTGCGGATGGAAACTGATAATTAATTTTGATGTGGATATCGATTCTTTATGGCTAGGTGCTGAAATTAAAAATAAATTATTATCATTAGGAATAAATAGTAAAATATAAACGAAATAAATGAAAATTCATATTTATGATAACCTAACGAAGCCAATTGAATTCTTGCCTGCAGTGTCAAAATATAGGATACATAATTTAAAAACCAATCTGGCACCCTTTTTCCAATGAATGTAAAAATGAAAACAGGAAAACAATTTAATACTAAATAAAAGTTGTATGACCAAAAGAAGTAAATTTCAAAATTCAATATCATGTGCCCCGCGTAAATAATCCTTAGTACAACACATCTCATGCTCAATTTAGCTGGAAATTACTATAAATGTATAATTTTTGACTCTTCATTTTAGGGAGCCTTAACACCGTTGCCTTTATAACTCATCATAAACGCATATAACACATTAAAAATCTACATCCGCTTTATCAGGAAATGACCTACTTGTGTTTTAATTTTTTCTCTGTAATTTTGTGAGAGACTAATGGATATGGTATTTTAAATATAAAGCAGTTTAAAGTATAAAATCTAGCTTAACCGGAAATGAATCTGCTTACAGCGAATGCTGAATGTGAAGCATGTTTTTATTTTACACCATTATAACTCTTGAATCTTAAGTAAGTCCCTTTGGGATTTCCGAATTTTGCAGTAGGATAAGTAAGGTAGATGCTGGAGAAAACAGCATACCGCAAACAGAGAAACACTTCAGGTTTGTTTCGTATAAGTTTGTGGGGTACATGCAGTGTTTACCGTAGTTATTATTATGCTCCGTATACAATTCAAGGTGGTTTCAGAAAAAATTCTAATGCAGGTCATTCCTGTTAAAATAGATACCTATCTTATTTTAAAACTATATTTTATGTCTAAATAAAAACATCATCACATTCAGTTTTATAAAACTACAGAATGAGTGGGAATTAAAACACAACTATGATTTATTTCCTGTTAAACCGGATGGACATGCATTATGGTGCATTATAAATACCACGTCATTCAGAGTCTTTGTTAGGATACGTCGAAAATAAACGCATTTATAGGTGATTTCCAGCTAAATCTGACAGAGTACAGTGCTACCTATTATGTAGTAAAATACGATTAATTTTGAGAAATTAATATTTTTGATACCACATACATTATTTGGTGCTCAATTGTTCCTTTGTTTTTAAATTTGTGTTATTTGTAAAACATTCTGCATGAGTAGTTTTTGTAATTTAAACACAATCCCAGAAAATTAAACGGTTCGATTTAAGTTTCCACACGGTATATTTGATGTCAAATGTATATTTGTACATAATATATACTCTATATTTTTAGTTTGGTAGTCTAGAATAATATTTTTTAACTATTAAACCAGTAGGTATTGCTTGTTGTTTACAATATTTGGTTACGAAAATAAGCTGATCTGGATCTTTTATGATACTTTATAAAGAAACCAATATCGTCTTAACAGAAGGAAAATCCTCCCCTTTCAGCGCAACATACCTGAGCTTTTATTCGAAATACATGCAAGAAACATATTACCAGAGTGATGAAGATTCGTTTTATAACAAACTGAATTCAAATACTCAACGTTGTATGTTTGTATATATTTAGTATCCGTTTCAAATTTCACTCACACTGTTGTTTCTCTCTATCAGTAGAAACTGACAATGCAATGTAAGGATCTGGATATAGCACAATGTGTCATAATAGCGGTAATAATAATATTGTGTATAGTGAACTTACAGAATATACCATATCTGCTACAAAGAGATAATGCTACCGTGAAAGCACTTCTAAATTCTATTAAATGATTAAAAGTTGGTACGGGTCGGGATTCTCGTGGTACTGTACCGGGTAAATCACATGTGAATTACGAATATTAACACAAATATATGTCCAAATGACACAAAATTGTTTTTTTTCATTCTAGTCGTTTACGTAGGATTTCACAAGGGCCGATCCAAACACTTACTGCTCACTGTATAATTGCAAATCTTATTTATTGCCTGTAACATTCTTGTAGAAACCTAGTGTTACATAGTGAGTACAGTCGTTTACTGCCTACTTTTACTGCAATTTATTTTATGAGTGCGCAATATTTCACCCGCCAAGATAATACTAGCAACAACAAACTGGAAACTAATTATTACGTTTAGTATGGAATTACATTTAGCAAATTTAATGAGAAATTCACAGCGTTATTACTAATTTAAATCAACAGATTAGAAATGAGTGGACTATTTCATTGGATGTTATTTCAAGATATACGGATTTAACTTTGTAATGTTTAATCATTAATGGGGGTAATTTTTATTACTAGCCTGTGGTTATTGGAAAAGTTGTACCAAGAAATCAAACAAACACTATAAATTAGCCAACACATGTCTATAATTATTACCATTATGGTTTTCTTGTTATCTCTTGAATTTCCTGTTGCTCGAAAATCATATTTTAATATGAATATCCATTACCTCAGATATTAACTTTAGAAAATTAGTGTAAAACTGCATTATACTTTTGGTTCTAAGGCTACAAGTTCCACAGGCTACATCGAAATATCAAATTTATCTCAGAAATTGAAGGCGATGGAGTCGTCAACACACAGGTACACAGAGCAAAACAAATATATGAGGCGGAACACCTTCAAGACGAATACTAGGTTCTCTACAGAAACATAAACAATGCCATCAAGTACACAATGTAGCCAGTACAAGAGAAAAAAACAAATACAGCGGCTATAATAGTCGTAGTAATAATACTTGAGAATATCCCACTCCACTCCACTTCCACTTTTAGCCCCGCCCCCAGCCAATCAGAATAAGCCAGTTTATCGCAGGGTTCGCTTCTTCAGCTGCGCCGAGCCTCCCCTCCACTCCACCCCCGTAAGAGCACTGTCCGCACAACCCCTGACTCAGAGTTAGATATAAATTGTACAGAATATATTATAGTGTCTTATATTTTACAAAAAATATACAAAGTTTTAGATTTTAAATATTGTGATAATGTAAAAGTTTTCAGAGACAGATGTAAAAAAAATTAACTAATATAATGTAGAGAAATGTTTGAAAAAGAATAACCGACGTAAATAATAAAAACTCTTGCCATAAATTTTAAATTTTTTATAACCGGTGGAGCAAAGGTATGTGATTATCAGCAAATTTTCTTCTTGTCGAATTTGGCCTGTATATTTTAGTTTACGGATCAAGATCTGTAAACTAAAATATACACCACCTCGTATTCCCTACCCTAGTTCTCCTGATATGATTATCTGTAAGGTAGATATGTTTTAAATGCGTTAGAATCATATATTTTATGCTGTCGAAATTTGTTAGAAGGAAGGCCGAGTAATTGAAGAAGACCTTGACTTTACATACAATTTCTTCCCATTGGCCCTTGGTGGAAAATATTTTGTATGCGGTTTTGGGGCCTCCAGATATTAGTAGCTAGTATAGAAACCTGCGTCGTACCATTATAATTCATCGGTCATATCACCGATAAATTCCCTGGTATACGTATATTACAGAATCTGTATCGTAATACAAAACCCTGTCTCCCAGCTGTTCGAGATAGTTGTACAATTTCAGGCGGGCTTGAGTTGTAACGTAGACGGCTATAACAACATTCACGGTGGCTTGTACGTCATATGCTTCCTCCCTATATTTGTAATTAACCACCAACGTATCTTCGTTTATTGGTAACACCGAATTCATTGCAATAGATGGGTTTGCCAGCATGTCGAAAAACTCGCTAGGCTCATTAACTGTGATTGTCTTAGGTTGATTTTTGGGCTAGTCTAGCTTCCCCCAAGAGAAATTTAAAACTGATTTGACCAGAGAGCGTAGTCCGGGTTGACGGTTGTTTAAAATTTCCGGACACTCTATCTTTATATTTTCACGTTCCAGGAACTGTTCTATGTAGTGATTCTTCTTCTCTTGTGTAACACACTTCCCGACGGTTCTGACGCCTGTTGATTTATTTTTAGGAACTTATCCATCATATCCCAAAAGAGCCCACCAACTTTGCTAGCTTTATCAAATTGATCTACAAGATAACTTCAGACCTGGTAGATTTTCTTAATTTCGTAACCCTTATCACTTCCTCTAAAATCTATATCTCTGTTAAAGATATATATTCTGTAATCTAAAACAATCCATTCAATACAAAATTGTATCATGTATGGCAATTTTGTTTTGGTATTGGCAGGTAATGGATATTTAAGATTGCTAATGACTATAATTTAATTCGATGTTTTTGCGCAGGAAATTTTGTAGTCTTTTAATTCCTTAAATAAGTGAAATCAGACATATTTATGTTCATATAAAATTTTTCTCCTACAATTACATGAACTTTCATCTATCAAAGTTTGTTGGTGAGCTAATAAATTCCCCTGTATAAAGCCTTTCAATAAACTAAACTGAACAAATGAACTACTCCCACAAAAAAGACAGTTCATGATTTTTTTCTTTGTTTTAAAATCTTATATTGACATGAGTCTTCAAGCTTAGGAGTGCAGGTTTCAATTTAATCCTATTACCGTATGTGAACGAACAATCGATCTTTACTTCTAGAAAGCTGACATCTTAAGTTTTACCTTGGAAATCACGTGATGCATTGCAGTATATTTTATTAAAAGGGCATTAGGGGTATTAAAAGGCAACTCCCCTTAGAGTTTTATTTTTATTGCGATGTAAAATATTGGTAGAAACAGTTTAGGATACACTTTTCAAACACTATAAGTGAATCTACGAAGTAGTAATCTTTGTATACATGTTGAATTGTATTAAACGTAGTTCAGTGGCGTAGTACACTACCATTTACGACATCATCATTGAATCCAATTACCTAAGAAACAGAGTTGATGTATTGCTATTAAATATATAAACAGTTAGATGATCTTTGATTCAATTTGTAAAAGACACTGCTGGACAACAAATCCGGACCCTTTAATATTTCGAAACTTCAATTACATATGAATTACACTTTCAGATAAGTGTCGAACAAGTGAATATTTATTATTAAGTATTTATCCATATTTTACGCCTAATTATGCCAACCCAGGAGATTCACAATGATTTTTATGCAATTTCATTCAAATCTAAAAATATCTGCTTCTCTTTAATATTGATTTGTTTCATATCTAGCTTACATTGTATTTTACTCTCGAATATTCACAGTAACTCTCAAGTTATCATCCATATTTCGGAATATATATTCTGTAGTTGATGGAAATCAAGTATTGCCTCCAAAGTCATGGTTGTTTTCAAAAGTAATCTTGTATTCTTCTCTTGATTCTTTAACCTCATATTTTGACGAATTTAAATTTTATGTATATGTGCAATAGGTAATTTTTTATATTGTCTGGGTAATGTTCAGAAATGTGGCAGTAAATCCCAAATAATATCAGAAAGAAAAAACTGAAAGATGCCACAAAAAACTTTTAGACAATATTTATAGGTAATTAATTTCATTCACATTATAGCTTGCTATGGTCGACTTCAGATTTGTAAGACACATAAAAAACCGGCGGCTTGTTTGATGCCCATAAAAACTTCAAACAAGCCGGCTCTTTTTATGTGCTGTATAGATATGACACAGACTTTAACTGTCATAAACTCATTGTATTAGTATTACTTAAATTTTTCAAAAGTAATTGATTCTAAGAATACTTATCAATGCTAATGTAGTGGTGTTCCATCAGAAACTGTACCTGATCCTATGTTTACACAGTGTGTCTAACAAAATTTATAAATAATTATTATATGCAAATAAAATAAACAAAAATCTGTAATGGTTTTGTTTTTGTACGCTACTGAACTGCTGAAAATCAGAGGTGCAAGCATCCGGAGTACTCTCATAAATCAAACGTAAAGCACATACAAAGTGCCTGAACCTGAACCAAAATAGAAATTGACCTCTTTACACAAAAGAATCGTAACTGAATTTCAATTTGTTATTTTTCTAAACATCTATTCTATTTATTTTGAAATAGTCATATAAAACTAAAATTATATATTTAATGAATTAAGGAATATATAACCCATTGGTTGTAAAATTTGTCTACTATTTAAGAGACACAATATCCCAATCTAACCTGACATATTTAAAAAATATAGGTTAATTATTTTGGGGAAACATAGTTTATTAAAATTAAATATTTTAGTTAATGTGGACAAATATTGAGTTAACAAAAGCAAATTAAAAATATAACACAATTATCAAAATCCTATCTCGAAGATATAAATAAATTTTACAATTCCAATTTCGGTACGAAGGTAGTTAATTTTTCATTTGCGAATTTAAAAGAGGGAAGAATATTAATGCAATGATCTTTTTATATCCTTGCTTTGTATTTTTAGATTTAATAGGTTGATGTAAGATGGTTATCTTTTTATTAAAACGACGTTAATTTTGTTCATCTAACTTTTACAATTTATCAAAATAAATTAATTTGCAAGTTTCGTTTTCAAATTATTACTGCGTTAACTGTTTTATCACGATAATTAAGAATACTTGGCTAAAGATATCTATTACCTGATTAAAAATCAGTTGCCATATTTCATTAGAAATTTTAATTACTTTTCAAATTACTATTTCAACTTAAATGATTTTAACTGGTGCAAGCAGAGCCAGGAGTACCTACTCGTTAAATAGAGAGTTTATACATAATTTGTATTAAGTCTATTAGAGGAATATTTGTGTTGTGTTTACGAATTCAACAGATGTGTAGGTAGCTCAAAAAAGGGTAAAGAAAACCATATTTTGTTTTGAAATATGGATTTTTGAATAAACCTCCTCATTAACCATAAATATTTATTTTTTATACAATTACAGATAAACAGTTACATATTTTAGTTTTATTTTAAATTAATGTTGCATAAACAATATTGTTTATTAGGCATTTTTGAAAAATCATTGAAAGCAATTAAAGTTGGTGAACGAATTTTAAATATAACATTGGTTTTTGCCTTGATTCAAGTCTAGATTTTTTAAGCCTGACTGTTCGTAAAATGTAATTCATCTTATTTTTAAATTTTCTCTATTGCAAATATCAAAAGTACAGGTCAAAAATATATTTGATTCCATAATTTATTTTAAGAAAAAAATCTATACGAACATTGTTAAAATGCTTTGTCTTTGAGGTACTGAAGATTAAACTTCCATATTATTAACAAAGCTTTATCGCCTGAAGGAGAAAATAAAATGTAAGAGTCTTCGAAACGTCGCACTAGAAATAGCTACTTAATATTTTCTCAATTTCCGAACATTCACCATCAAATAAACATTTTTCAGTAAATCGTTTGAAACTTATTTTTATATGAAATTTTCTTCTCTGAAAAAAATGGAGTTGAAAACGTTTAATACTTACAATAAATACTTTACTAACACATTTCATATTCCAGTATACTTATATTATCATGAGTACTTATCAATAATAACAATTTGAATAATAAAGAGTTTCCGCTTCTCCAGAGTATGCAAATCTAAATAAGCAATAAAATAACATTAAGCTGCAATATTTTCCAGTCGACAATTAAATTATAAGAAGTTTTTAGAAAGTATAAAAAGTTCCGTTAAGACTGAGCAATAAATGAGTTATAATATTAAATCCTGAAATCTTGTTTTCATGAATAATTCACAAAATGAAAGAGATAACCATAATAAAAATTTACTTTTCGGCTGGTAATTAAAATAAATTTAAGAAACGCGGTTTTTGCATTTATATATACTAGAAATTTAATTCAAAAAATCTTCAGCTTATAAATAAACTTGACGATATTTAATTACATTGGCATAGCTTTAAAAGTGTAAGACGGAAATATAATTTGCCGAAGTAAAATATTTATTTTCAGGAGATTTGGACGAATATTATTTAAGAGTTTCATCTGGATGTTATATTAAAAAAGTACTCCATTTTCCAGTTTTTGCTTTTATTAAAGAAACACAGGATAAAGGAACAATTTAACTTACCTAACTCCATAATCAAATAAGTATTTTTAGTAGCATTATATGCATACCGTACCCAAGCCAATTTCGAAATGACTTTTGTTCATTATTAGATAAATTCCGAAAGAAATATAAAGAACTTCCAGAATTAAATACACTAATAACTAACTCTTATAAATTCTCTTATTATTGCAACATAGTCATAATGTTGACATTCGCAGGGCTAGCTTAATAGATAATTCAATGGAGATTATCTTGATAAGCGATTCACACAGCTCACATATATCTTTACCAGACAAAAAGTTTTGGCACTCGTTGTCTAATGATGTATGTCTTCCCTACATTCTTCTCATATCTTGATGTACGTATTTCTTTCAGTGTTTCCACACCCACTGCACCAGAGATCCTCATGTTAGGCTAAATCGTAACTAGAGATGATATTGGTACTACACCACAAGCACTACAGTTATGTAAAGCATAAATAAGTCCTGGTTTAAAACATTGCTCCTCATGTAAGATGATTTGCATCTAAAATCAATTCAAAATTTTTATTTCACTTGGACCATAAGAATTATTATCCAGCTCCTTCGAGATCACTTACTACTTTCAGTGTCCTTAGTCAATGTTGCCTCGATTAAACCAAACGGACTACAAATACTCATATTATAGACTAAACATGGCAAATTACCCCTTCAATATCAAACCCTTGTATACATATACAAGGATCGAACATAACTTACCTTGAGCAGAAAAATTAATAAATTCGTTACCCAGTCAAGATTCCCCCTAATTCCATTTTTCTCGGGTCCCTAGTTTGGGTACTAAAGCACGCGTGTAGAGAGATACTGACACACACACAGTCATTGCAAGATCAATTTATTGGTATCAGTGAAAAATTGAAAAATTCTCCTAATTAATTAAAATAATTAGTTATGACAAAAAATAAAGCAAAAACTGTTTTCTCAGACGTATCTGTTTACGATAGCATATTGTAGGTAGATAGATACCTTAATAATGAAATCAAATAAAAATAAAATCTCCAAATATTTTGCTTAACAATTGTTTCGAATATAAATTCTGATACATAATATTTCTGAACTTTTTTTTTGTTTCCAATTTATTTGCTTATTTTTTGTTTTTTGTTTTGTTAAATATTAAGTTGTATTTTCATATATTGTATTGTAAATTTATTGAAGGAATGGGTGAAAATCAACTATGTTGATCTCATTTCCTTTTGTGTAATATGTCATAAATATTAGCACAATAAACTTATTATTATTATTATCTATTTGTACCGATTCCCGAAACAACTGTTGGAATTTTAAATTTAAAAAAAGTAGGATAAAAGCGTTCATCGTATTACAAATCTCAGCAAACGAAACACCTATCTGACTTTCATAAACATGAAGTGTTTTGCGAATCGAGAACTTACTAATTAAGTATCGTTGTAATTTAATTAGTAGGGCAAACTTTGCTACAAGTAAGGAAGCAGCGCCGTTCTGGCGCTTATCTAATGATTTATACGGGACGGTCAGCCGTTAAATACTGCTCTTTAAGCTTATGTAAACGATGTTCTAAATAATTACTATTAGTTAGTAGTTGGAACACCTACAAATTGCTATATAATGACATTAGTTTGGGGATTATATTGGGGATATTACAAAGACCTTAGAAGATTTTAAACCGCAAAGGAACACGCGTTGAGCGTACGGGTATCCATGATTTAGAACTAGGTAACTGACAAAATAAAGGAAAACTTCCACAATTGGTTGGAGAATAAAATGAGAAACACATTACTTCCTCACAAAAAGCGAGGAAGGTAAGTATTCGAGAAAAAATTTTTGAAAATTTTTATTGCATTTCTGAACGACGAATTATGACGTTACACAAAATTTCACAAAAAAATAATTCTGTGTGTGTGTGTGAGAGAGACATTCGCGATAGCAGCTACAGTTTTTGATATAAAGCTTTCAAATTTGGTACACACGTTCTATCGTAGAGGCCAAGGAAAATATTGAGTTGATGAGCAAAATCGGTCCACTGGAATGGGATCTACCGGACCCCAACATTTGTATTTCTATCTTTACAAAAAACATTATTAGTGATGAAAGGTTATAAATAAGATCTGATATACAAACCCATTATATTATTGTCCAAATATTGAAATAAACACAATACGCAAAAAAAAATACGTCAAAAAGCAAAATACGTCAAAAATTACTTATATTATAAACTCCACCACATGGTGAGGAAGTTTTGATCCCATAAGAATAAGTCTTACAATGTTGGTACAATGTATAGATTTTTCTTGTTGTATTTGTAATTTGTAAATCCTGCAGGGTTGGCACGAATTAATTCTCATAAATTAAGTCAGTGATTTAATTCGTGAATTAATTCAAATGACTTTTTTCAAAAAAGTCACGAATTAATTCATGACAGATATTGAGTGGTGGATGTCAACATTTTCACTAACAGAGATATAGATCCTACAGTGCAAAGTAGCATTAAACAACTTATGACAGCAATAGCTTCATCCGCAGGTGTGGAAAGAATATTTTCATCCTTCGGATTGGTACATTCGGATCTACGCAACCGACTAGGAGTGGAAAAAGCCGGAAAACTAACTTTGCTAATGAAGATTCTTAATAATAAGTAATAAGTTGCCTATTTAATTAATATTTCTGAAGAAAATAAAAACTTGTTTTTTTTTGTTGTTTTTTGTATTCCGTTTTAGTAAATAAAATTTGATTTTTTTTTAAATCTGAATTAATTCAAAAAAGTCCGAATTAATTCAAAAGTCAGACTTTTTTTACTTTTTTATAAAAGTCATGACTTATTCCAACCCTGAAATCCTGACATATTTGGATCAATAAAATAAAAATTATTTGAAAAAAAATTTTATTTTATTTTCTTACGTTTCAGTTTTATTTAACCAACCTCTAAAAGCTAAAACTATTTTGCCGAATTAAAAAAACTTTTTTGTATGTTTACAACCTTCGTATTATTGCAAGTTCTGTGTATTCTTTTTTATTCTGGATTTATAAAAATGTTTAGGGTAGAAATTTGTTTCAACTATTAAAATTTTTTTTATTATTTGATCTGTATTTTGGGTATAAAATTTATTTGTCCGCCACAAGTTGATTGTATAAAAATTTCCAGAACTGACATTTATATGGAAAAAACATAATAATTGTTCAAAAATTATTTTTCCCATGCAATTTAAAAAAATTTTACTTTTTGATGGTCCTCGTATATTAACAAAATATTTTTAAATGTGAGTAATAATCTTCAGATATCTTTCAGTCTTGAGAATTTTTTGTGTTATTCTTATGCAATTCATATCTTTAAATTATTCTTATACATGTATAGTGGTAACAATTTTGCATAGTAAAATATTTTAATTTTAATTGTTACCAAACTATTTGTTTAAATAAAATATATTTGATATATTTACTTGGTATTAAGATGATATTTATATTTAATACGAGAATAATCACTGATTTTATAAAAATTTATTTGCGGTTTCTGCTATTAACTTGTTGGCTTTACTGTCACAATCCAATTTGAATTGCAGACCACAATGTAAATTGGAATTCCGTTATTGACCAGAAAATAACATCAATTACAAATGAAATAGGTACAATTTACACCTTTTTTATTTAATATCGATTCCACAACTTGATGAAAATATACAATGGTTCTTGTTTCTACGTCTATATTGTTCAAAGAATTTTTATTATTTTTAATCCCTGTGAACTTGCAAAGGAGATCACGATATGTAGCTTTATTTGGTATTGGTCTAAAATCTCGTTTCTAAGACATAGAATGAATAAAGATTATGAAAATTAACATTTTTCGTTTCGAAGATTTATCGATTAGTTTAAGACACTGTAATCGCAAACATATTTTCAAGTCTGTGGATAGATATGATAATTTGAGACCTAAACTACTTACTTGTTATTAGGATTGTACCTACCTAATAATTAATTGTTTGTAGGCGTTCTAAATTTTTTATTGTGGTTTTTACCGAAGAATAAGTTTGTCTGTCAAATTCCAAGATAGAAAGAATAAAGCCCTCTCAAAAACAGTTTAAAATATATTAGTTTGATGGGTATGTTTTTATCTCTAGCATCAGTCATATTGAACGGAGGAAGTTTTATTTTAGTTAAATGGAACGGTGAGAAGTTTTGCCAGATTCCAAATCTTCAGAAAACTTTAAAAAATATATATTTGATATAATGAGCTGCTGGAGTTATTATGGGATTATTGATGCATTGAGTCGATGTACTCTACATTTGTCTTTATCAGAGTGCGATATTCTGTCACACTTTCATAAATTTCTTATTTACTAATATTCATGTTCAAACTTTTTCTCTATTTCAATTTCGTTTTAATTAAATTTAATATTTTTTATATTCTTATGTCCTTAGTAGTGATGATTATTATTATATTATATTAAAAAGAGCAGATGTAACAATAATTACTTAAGAATTCGAAGAACGGATGTATGTTTTAACAGTTAATTCTCTAAAAATACCCCCATATGTATATCAGTTATATAGAATATGAGACAAATTGACTGCCTGCAAAGAATTCAACGTTCAAACTAACTAACTAGCTTCTTAAAATGTACTAGCAGTCAATAAAATTATTAACATGTGAATGATTTACACGTGCATTGCTCAGATAATTTAATTTTGCCTAAATTAAAAGTAGTTTATAATAGGGGAACAGATCATTCAATACCTAACATTTCACTAAATGTCGTTAGCAGCTAAACATCGAGAACATGTTCTATAGGTGTCATTTTATTTCAGGTGAAAGACCTTTCCCATGTAGTTGGGATGGATGTGGGAAGAGGTTCGCCCGCTCAGATGAATTAGCAAGACATACAAGAACGCATACAGGTGAAAAGAATTTCGCGTGTCCTGTTTGCAACAAGAAGTTTATGAGGAGTGATCACCTAAGGTTAGTAGACATTACAGCTTATCGAAAAATTTCTAGCGTATTTCTATGTTTGGTTGTTTTTTTTTTTCTAAACCATTACAGAGATTTGAGGTATTGCAGCTACAGAAAAATTTGTATTATCATTTATTTACTGTGCATAGTTTCCTGAATAATAAAAATTGAGAAAAGAGGAAAAAAACTTTGCCAATTAAATGCTTTCTTTAGCCAATTGCATTATTTAATTTTACCCGACACATGCTAAACTCAAAAATTGGCTAATTTCGACATTAGTCAGCTGATTTCATATCAACCAAAATAAGTCTTTAAATAAACTAATTGTGATCACTAAATACAACTCTTATAAAGTATGGACATATATAAATAAAACTGAGAGTAAACATTTGTGGAATGTCGTAAAGGAATTTAATAACAAATAATAAAGAGGAAGAAGCAAACACTAATTCAAGATTTAATAATAGCATGTACGGAAAATTTATCGTATAGTGCTTATAAATAAAAATGTCTTTAGGAAATATTGAAGTTAGAGAATAATTAGACACCAGGGATAGATGGAATAATAAAAACGAGGTCCCAAAGTGAATTACAGAATATATAGTCTCAACGAGTGTTTCTTATAATTAAAATAATTAAAGCTGGTACATGTCTCTCGGTATTTAACATTGCCATTGTAAGACCTTTGTTTAAAAGTGACGACGAAAATGAACATCCACATCCCAATCTGAATTAATACTACTAATTTTACAAAAATATTTAAAAAAGCACTAACACTTACACTGAACAAATATCCTAAATAACACACTGATTTCTGATACACAGTTTTTTAAAACAAAAATCATACGCAATAAATTGTTTCACTTTAAGAATTTATAAAACCTTAAATGCCACGACAGTCTGGTGTTTTATTTCAGATAAAAGTAACAACTGATACCTACGATTTAAAAGAAACAATAATTAAAAAGGAATATAAAAAATAGAGTGGACTAGAAATCATTGATAAAAATTAGATAAAAATAATGTATATAAGTCAAAAACCCACGATTCTTTATTCATGGCGAAACTCTTTTTTTTTTTCTTTTTTTTCTTCCTCGACAACCACAACGCATATTTCTCTCATCTTTTATATATAGATTTATTATTAGAGACAGGAATCTATCGTCCCTTAAAATTAACAAGTTACTTTTCCCTTTGCTGGAGAAATGTCAAGTATTGCATATTAGAATGAAATTACTGTGCCTCATGAGAACTTTTAGAAGTTGTCGTGACACAACAAAGTTATGCAGTTACTTGGCACATGGAGAGCAGAAGTGTCATTTAAATTATTGTTATCAAATCCTTATTCCTTATCCAAAATTATAATAAATACCTTCATGTATGTGATCTGAAGCCTCTAAAGATAAACTCTAAATAGTGATTATAATTTGTTGTTGAAACAAACGTTGTAATTTACAGATTAAGAACATCATGACCAAGGTCAAAATTTACGTTAATAAAGCGAAAGAGTCATAAATTGTATTCAATGTATGAAGGATTCTGAAAGGGAGAATCAGAAATTATGTGTTAAAAATTCAGAGAAGACATGGTTAATTTAGATAAAAGCCATCATTTTCAAGAAATTTAGCCTAAAACTTGTTATGCTGAATATTCTCACATCATAAAATTTTGATTTAGAAGCGCGTTTTCTTATTTAGGGGCTGGTGCACCATTTTCACTATCTTGACTCCAGTCGAATAACACAGATGGTTTGTATCTATACTAGTGCGAATATTTCTTTTATTAAATTGAAAATTATTTATTGCAGAAAACGTTTATTTTCCGATTAGTTTTTGGAAATTATGTAACAATTTCTTTTGCTCGTACTTTTAATATTTTAGCGTTTTCCATCCAGGTGCTTAATAATATAAGTACAAGTAGAAGCAAATGATTATACTCGAATTCTACTATTGCAAGTTCTACATAACTATGCCCAGAATTAGATGTTACAAAAAGCAGTTCATTAACATAAAGATGTTCGTAATATAATACATTATTGCGGAGTACAAGACTTTAAGAGACGCTCCTATGAAGAACTCTCATCAATCACGACGTGAGAGTTGAGGAGTAAATTTAATATCCATAAGTACAACTAAGTCATTAAGTCATATATTGGTAATTTAGTTAAAGGATATTGATGTCATAGATTATCAAATGCCTTGGATAGATCTAAGGCTGTAGCTTGCGGTTCCCAGTATCTCTCGGTGGCGTCTTTCCATATATAAGTAGCGCAGCAAGATCGCTTATATGTTTTTATTTGGGAACTAAACAACAACTTGATTAAAATCTGAATATACTACCCGCGACCCTGTCTTGAGATCGTTAAAAATATAATGATATAATGCGAATAACGACAACTTAATTATCAACATAAAGTCTTTTTGGCTATTTTACAATTTCTGTACTGTTTATACCTTGGCGTTCAAACTGCTTAAAGAAATTTTACTGTTCGGGCGGAAGTAAATTAAATTATATGGGGCATTAAAGTAACTTTATTTGCAAGTAAATACAAGAATTATACAGTATTTTTACATCTGCTTCCTTTTATAAAGCCCTTTTCAGATTAAATTAAAATGTTCACAGCATTAAATATAAAACTAAAGGACTGGTTTAAAAATACGGACATAATCTGTTGACAAAATCAACGATAAAAAACTTATGTTAGTCAATTTATTCAAATGCATAATCTAAAATTCTAAAAGTAACAAAGAAACTGTGGAAAAACAAAGAAAACGTGGCAGACAAACGAGGCGGGGTATTTACCGAAGTTATTTTGTAAGGGTGACACTTTTGCTTTATTGAATCTCTTATCATAATGGGCAACGTTAGCGCTAAATGAGAGCTCATTATAATAAAATTGAAAAACATCTCCACATCCGCCGTTACTGCGCTGTTAGTTATGGCGCTTGAGTTAACGTGCTATTGAAACCGAAAATATACTCTCACGGCGTTTTGCACAATGGAATTTTCAGTATAAGTGGATAAAAGATTGTGTAATTATGTTTTATCCAAAGGTACGTTAGAGTTTTTATTGCGAAAACCGCCGACATAACAGGAAAATTAAAAAACGAATGAGGAGAAGGCAAGCAATAAAGAAAATGGAAACATTGTATAGACCTGTACAGAAGTAGATTAACTTGTCAATTTTTTCACGTTTTTGATGGTCCATAATATAGAGAATAAATATAATTCTCACTAAAGAAGGATACATTTGTCCTATATGAAAACGATCAATTTTAATAATATGAAAAGAAATTTTAATATATTTAAAAATGATATTAAAAATGCCACACTAATCCATAAAGGGAGATGCTGCTGCTCTCAAGCGTGCATACTGATTAATTTTCAACTAGCATCATCTAACTAGTACACAAATGTAGCGTTGATGGCCATATGCTGGAAGTGACAGAATTATTCTAAATTTGAGGAAAATTTTGTGGCGACAGGGTACAAATTTCAGTATGTATTTGACATAAATAAACCAACGGCGAAGTCTAACTAAAACTACTCTACTTAACCTTTTTGAAAAATATATACCTATAATAGAAACAATTAAGAATTTTATAAGAAATACGAAAAATTGAACATTTATTTAAACAAAACATACGAGAGATTAGTCTAATTTCTGTGGTGTGTTTTTTTTTATTAATAAGAAAAAAAAATAAAAACTAAATCTAATATAATACCACTTCATATGTGATGTTTACAAACACATCTGAGGTGCTTAAGAAATATATAATGTTAATATTATTTGTGAAGTTCAAGCAAGGAAACAGTAACTAAGAAGAAAAAATATAAAAAAATACTAATGTTCCATGTTTAATACAAAATTTACAGATAATTTTTTTAAATTATCATCAATAGCGTTGTATATTCACATTACATTGAAAATTGCTGAGACGTTGATTTAGGCATAGAAAATCTGTTGACGAATCTTAAAAGAAGGCATTGTGTAAATTTTACCCACAGCTAAATTTTTCTCTGAGGTAGAAAGGAAATAAGGTATTAAACAAATGTTGTGTAAACACAGATAAGTGCAAAAAAATGTCAATTTTTATCCATTTATTATTTGATGGGAAGTATGGTCGTAGTTTTTTACGCGAAAAATAAATCTGGAGTCAATTATTTTGAATATTTTGAAGACGAAGACGATATATAAGTTAGTGATTATACGGAAGATTTATTGCCATAAAGTGGATGAAATCCTGAACTTGACAATTGCATTGAAATATAAAAGTTCAGATAAATAACGAAAATTATCTAATGTGCACGTGACTACTACTGAGAGCTAAATATGTTATACGCTGAAGTATGAGCACCAAAATAGTATTTACTACTATGTTGTATATGAAATATTAGTCTTTATTTTGCCTTGACTATTTACAAAAGGTGATTAATTACATTTCAGCTCTTCGTATTTCTATAAATAAAATTAGAAATAAAATCCACCGAACAAGTATGGTAAATGTGACCGTTATATAACAGACAGTTCCCACTAAATAGAAATACTTGATAGTAATAACACCATATATAATAGTATTTTGTAATGGCTTCCTCTCTTTTCCAGATACTTACGTAATCTTTTATACGGAAATCTCGGGCGCCAGCCCTTTAACTTTTGAGTGCAAAGGACAGCACTTTTTGGCTTTCCTATTTGGGAAAACAATCCGGGGTAGCTAACAGATGGAGATACAGATAGCCAGAGGTCGCAAGTTGGGGGTCTGTCTAAAGGACTTCAACCCCTACTCAAACGGATTAATCAGAAATTAAAATGACAGAAATAATAACTCGTGAATTTTACCTTTTTAAAATAACGGATTTATTCAAGGATAATAATGAACAAATTAATTTACTCTAAACCTCCACGACTGTACAAACAGTCGAGTGTGTATAAAATTATTTCAAAAATGATAAAAATAAGTCGTGCTGGCAATCAAGAATGTTTACGTGATTTTACGTCTGAATTTTCGGATACGTGAGATTAATGAATTCTGATGTACGACAAGCAAACGGACCTTTCCACTCGGATGTATTATGCACGGCGGGAAATCGATTAGCTATAGATATTCTAGGCTATACGGAATTTTTACATACACGGCAAACTACTGCCACAAACGTAGAGCGATTTGCTAATGCTTATATTATTATTATATTATTACGTAAGTTTCGCGAGCCAGTTCTATGCAGATCACCCGTTTGGAAGGCCCTAGCGAACAATTCCTCTCAGTTGATGCATATAATGGCTATTAGATTTATCGTAGGTTTTCCGGTAACCTATTATGCAGTGGAACTTTTGAGGTGACCCTAGCGAATAGACCTCAGCGGCTGCTGCATATATTAACAAACAAAAGACCAACGGAGGTATTACTAATTAGCTCTGGTTTGATTGAGTAGTATAATACAACAATACGTGCGGACACAAGAACCTTTGAATATCTATACTTAACTGAAAGCAGTACCTGCAAAATACAGTGCACGACGATGTATTCTTACCAAAATAATTTTCGGAATCACGTTCTGATAGGATTTGCTATTTAATTCGGAGCGGCGGCGCGAAACTGTAGACGGCTGGTTCGATCTGACACTTCTGAAGGTGGATCGGATCTGATGTCCACTCCAGGGCGATTCTTCCTTTTTATGACCTTTCTGACGTGCCCATATGGCATGCTAAGAGGGGCGTACTGATTTGACACGATGGGATCGTGTGCCCAACACGACGCTCGTTGCAGAGTGCAAGCGGATTATGCAATTTGGAGTATTCGTTCAGAGCGTCGATAACCGGAAATGCGCTACTTGCAATTTCTATACTATGTTGCAAAAAGAAACGGATTAAAACAGGCAAGGATTAACATTTTTAATAACGAATGATTTTTATTTCCGACTCGGCCATTATTTATAATATTTCTCGGATTTTACTTATACGAGGTATTGTCGAAAATTAATCAATTAATTACTTGATTGCTTGTTTACCAGCGGACTTTTTAACAACTCATTAATAACTTAATTAAAACAGGACTTACTTACTAAAACAGCGGCAGGGTGTACCCAAGTGACGGTAATATTTAAAGCAAAATTGAACATTCCTTGATCGGAAAAAATCACTTCGTTACACCCCCCTATTACTTCGGTAAAAAAAAATAATAATTCATTATACATTTTTTTTTCTTCTCCCTGGGAGGCTCCAGGTAAACAAAGGCAAAATTAATTGAAAACGGAAAGCTCCCTAATCTAGTATTTACAGAACAAAATTCTAAATTAGCAAAAAAACAAAATTAACTTTAAACAGCCTCCCGGGACCGGTGTCATTACCTCTGTGGGTCTTCATTCGGTGCGTCTTACCAGTTGGCCTTAACGTGTTCCAGGGTGGTCAGTATTCCCTGGGGGGTCCTTCAACTGGGCCGACCATGGTCAGGGGCTGGTCCTTCTGAAAATTAAAAAAAAAAAATCTTACTTCCAGGGAATTTATTCACGGCGGTGTAGGTAGAATGTCGGGCGGGTGAACTTCAGATTCGGTAAACCGATGGACGGCTGGGATGACAATCCGACGCAGAGGTCCCGAACGGGTACGGAGCAGGAACTTGTGTCGCCGGTCTGGGTTAGCATTAGCAGGACGTAATGCCTGGACCCGGTTCCATAGTTCCAGACCCCATGTCCGGATCTGCGAATGTGCAGCCATCTCCCGCGCAATCCATTGATGCTCTTGGTCCCGTGCCTCCAGCTCAGAGGACGAGGGGACCACCCTCAGTGTTTCCGGTACGCTGTTCCCTGGTTGCTGGGGCGACACCACCCTGTCCTGGAGCGTACGTGGAGATGGGCGATCTTGCATGGGCATGAGGGTGGCGGGGTCGGCAGGCTCCGGCGGCGTCGTGGGAGGTTTCCCCTTTGGCGGGCCCGGCTTCCAGGGCGTCAGAGACACATCCTGTAGGATCCGGACTTTGGGTATTGGACGTTGGGCACTGCTCAATTGATCCCTCAGGTTCCGGACGGTCTGTCGCCGGGTGGCTGCCTCCATTTGCCGGTGGCTGCGGTCGGATCTCAAGTTGATGTATTCAATGCACGATACTCCGGTTGGCGGAACTGCGGGACGGATACTGGTTCCTTTCCGACGGCCCATGTTTGGGAAAATGCTGAAACAGACGGACAGTGAGTTACTCGGACGGAGGAATTGGGGTAGGTTTTAAATCCTTTATGTGGATATGTCGCACTTGCTTGCCGGTATCACTTTTCAAATCGTAAACGACGGGTGAAATGACTCGGGTGACAGTGTACGGTCCGGAAAATTTCGGAGCTAGTTTAGCGGCAAATCCGCGAACGGCAGAGGACAACGGGTTTTCCCGCTTCATAACGCGGTCGCCACGGTGGCAGCGCCATTCCCGCCTACGCAAGTTGTAATAGTGACTTTGTGTAGAAAACGCGCGGGCTAAGTTTATTCGAACCAGCTGAAAAACTTCACGCAGTTTTTCTAGCCGGTTACTCAGGTCAGCGGGTTTGAGAGAGTCGGTGGTTATTTCTTCCCCTTGCTGTCGGGTTTCTGTGCGATACAGCGACTTGGGTAAGTCCAATTCTCTCCCAAAATTGAGGAACGCAGGCGAAAATCCGGTTGACTCGTGTTTTGAGCTGTTTATCGCCAATTGGAAATCAGTGATGTTTTGATCCCATTTACGATGGTCTTGTTCGCAATATTGGGCGATCATGGTTTTGATTGTCCGATTGGTTCGTTCCACGGGATTGGCTTGCGGCGTATACGGAGGCGTGAAACGGTGCTGTATTCCCAATTCTTCCAGGGTGCGACGGAACAGTCGGCTATCATACTGAGAGCCGTTATCACTTATAATGGTGCGGGGGCAACCAAAACGGGTGATAACTTCGTCATACAGTGCTTGACTTACAGTACGGGCTGTAGCACTTCGGAGCGGCTTGCACTGGACCCATTTAGTAAAGCGATCTTGAAAAACCACAAGGTAATTATTCCCTTTACTGGATCGTGGCAGGGGACCGACCAAATCTGTACTGACGGTTTCCCACGGGTTTCGGTTTGCGGAAGGTTGCATTTTCCCTGCAACCTGTTGTTGTGACGGTTTGTACCTTTGACACTGTAGACATCCTCTGACATATTTGGCGATATCGCGAAACATACCAGGCCAATAGTACCGGTGAGCCATGCGTGCCACAGTTTTGGCTATTCCCATATGTCCAGCGGACGGAGCATCATGGTTTTCGGCCAATACAGTAGGACGGAGAGACGTGGGTACGCATAGCTTCCAGGGGTCAGACAGCTCCGGCTCAGTCAGATCATGTGCATCCCAGAAGTGGCGAAACAGACGGTTGTCTCGGATGCAATAATCGGGAAAGGCTTCGGGATTTTTTTCCACTTCGGCCTTTTTCCGGTTGTACCAGGAGCAGTCAGCTGTTTCAGTTAGAGATCCCAATTCCTCGGAATCTGGGGCGGACGACGGTCCCGGTAAGGGTTGTCTTGATAAGGCATCTGCTACTCGGTTCAAGGTGCCTTTTCGGTACTTAATCTCAAAATCGTATTGTTGCAAAAAGATACTCCATCGAGCGAGGCGTCCTGCCGAACTCTTGATCGAGTGCAACCAACGGAGAGATTGGTGATCGGTTAGCACGGTAAAACGGTAGCCTTCCAGGTAGGGTCTCATCTTTTCTACTCCCCAGACAATCGCTAAACATTCTCGTTCTGTGACAGAATAGTTTTTCTCAGCGGGTGAGAGAGTACGACTAGCGTATGCTATCACCCGGTCATGACCCTCTATTTCCTGGGTTAACGCTACCCCAAGGCCTTGGTCGGACGCGTCTGTTTGCAGAGTGAATGGTTGAGAGAAATCCGGACACGTCAAGACGGGGGCCTCGGTCAGAAAGCCTTTTAAACGGTTGAAGGCCTCCTCTTGCTCGGCAGTCCATTTAAATCGATGACTCTTCTTTAGCAGTCGCGTCAGGGGGGTTACGATTTGCGAAAATGCAGGCACAAATCGACGGTACCAGGACGCAACGCCTAAAAATCGGCGTACGTCGCGGACAGTAGATAGGCTATGGGGCTACGGGGTCAAAATCCCATGTTATTTCTTATGGAGGTTCATTTGGGACTTTTTTGACGAATTTTACCCCCTCCACTCCCACCTGCTGAAGACCTGGAGGATGTCTTCATAGGTAGAGAACAAACTAATGTAGGTGGCTCAAGGTTAAAGCTAGCGACTTGTTGAGACTTGTCTGTAGGCGGTTTTAGAACAAAGGAGTCTGTGTGGGTGGTTCCAAGAATAGCTGTCAGATATATGTAAACAAGCTGTGATTAATGGTTTCCGGCGTAATCGATGAGTCATTCTGCGTTCAAGGTTGAAGCTAGCGACTTGTCTGTAGGCGGCTAGATCAAAGGAGTGATTAATGGTTTCCGGTGGTGAGTACGTGACTAAAAGAGCAGCAACATCCATTTCTAAGAATGGCACACGTGTGCGCTCAAGGCTAGCGACTTGTCGAGACTTGTCTATAGACGGCTAGATCAAAGGAGTGCGGCGTGTGGGTGGTGAGTACGTGACTAAAAGAGCAACATCCATTTCTAAGAATGATGAGTCATACGCACACCTGCGTTCAAGGTTAAAGCGCTCTAGTTTTAGAACAAAGAAGTCTTTGATGGTGTGTGATTAATGGCTTTCGGCCGACCGCTAGCGTTCAAGGTTAAAGCGTTCTCACGGTTTTTGCTGACTCGCAATGAAGTATGGGGAGGGGGAAAGGATATAAAAGTCAGCGTATTGTTATTCTAGGCTTAATAGTTCAGCAGTCTGTACACTTCATAGTTCAGCAGTACATTTCATAGTTTTTTGGTGTTTTAGTGTGATTATCGCTATTAATTATAGTCTGAATAGTTCAGCAGTTAATAAGTCTGTACGCTTCATAGTTCAGCAGTACATTTCATACTTTTTTTAGTGTTTTAGTGAGACTATCGCTATTAATTACAAAGTGAGTACATTTTAATCTTTTTTGTTTAAATTTCAAATCATGAATGTGGCTAATTTACAAGAACTGAATAAAATTGTGCTTTTAGAAACGAAACCACTCGTTAAGGTGTCCGACTTACCAATAAACAGTCCTCAGCCAATATTATCAGCTCAAGTAGTGACCACAAAATTTGGCGATAGCATGTTGATTGAACTGGAGGATAATAAGGCTTTTCTACCGAAAAGGGTGACGCCTTTAATGAGAAACAATTTATCTGATTTTACCGAAGGCAAATACAGCATTATTTTTGGAGGCTTGAAGGACATTAAGAATCCGTCTATGGGGATAAGCTTTCAATTTGTGAAAAGTAAAGACAATCAATTAAATTTTATTTTATTTTTTTATTTTTTTATTTTTTTAATTTTTGAATTTTTGAATTTTTGAATTTTTTTGTTTTTTTGTTTTTATTTATTTTATTTTTTTAATTTTTTAATTTTTTTAAATTTTTTAATTTTTTATTTTTTTTTATTTTTTTATTATTTTTATTATTTTTATTTTTTCATTTTTTTTATTTTTTTGATTTTTTTATTTTTTTCATTTTTTTAATTTTTAATTTTTTTTAATTTTTTAATTTTTTTTTATTTTTTTATTATATTTTTTTATTTTTTTATTTTTTTTTTCTAATGTTTGTATGTGTTTTTTATCATTGCAAGACCGCAGCAGCAGCAGCAGTACTAATTAAGATAAAATAGGATCGATATTGAAATCTGCATGTATAAATTTTTCTTAAACATTGTGAAGTGCATTTAAGTAAAAAAATGAGTTCATTAGAAATTGCTAGTCTCAGCGACGAAATTGTAGAGAAATTTTAATCAGTCGAGGTAATTTTAGCTCAAAAAAGAAATTTTACGCCGCGGGAGAGAGACACTTGGCTTAAGCATATAAAACAGCATATTAGGCTTTTTAATAAGGTGATTTGCGATTCAGATTTAGCTGTAGGTACCCTGAGAAAACTACAAACTAATCTCGGGCATCTTAAACGGTTTAAGAAAGTAATTGAACATTTAAATCGTATTGGGGGAGGAGGAGGAGGAGGAGGAGCCGCGCCAGTGAAAGAAAATCGCAGTGATAGGGTGAAATGGGACGAGATAATTTCAGTTTTTCAGGGTCGAGTACGTACGGGAATAATAATAAATTTAACACACAAAGATGTTACTCAATTTTTAGATGATGCTTTTTACTTGTTTAAAAATAGGGTTATGAATGTATTGAAAAAAATGCGTACTCTTAAAATGAATACCTGTTTCTGTGGTGAATTTCTGAGAAAATCCTATTGATTGGCTCTATTTAAAATTAATTTCACATCCTAAATTCCAAGAAAAATGTTTAAATTTCGCATCAAAACCAGTCATATTTCATAATAAAGAATCTCTTTTAATTTTCAAATTTCCCGCCAAAAACCAATCATAATAGGCATTTACGATAATTGGAGCGCTACATACCGCAATGTATCAGAGCGTTCGATAATAAGAACATATCTACCGAACCGCGTTCGGTAAATGTATCGAATGTATTCGCTACATCTACCCGATCCAAAATTTATGGATCGACTACATCGGTTGGTAAATGCGGTATAACCTTAAAATATGATTAAAAAACATAATTTTTGACATTTTGTGAGTATTTGAGAAAAATGAAACCCATCACTGACGAAAATGATGAAGTAATTTTAGATGAGGACGGAAACATTTATGTATACATATGTATAATGAATTAAGTAAGTAAGTAGGTATACCACCTAAATATGCAATACATATAAATGTTTTTTTACTTTCCATTTTGACATGGCGAGCAGTATGGACTTATGAATAAGCATAAAATAAAAAAGTAATTCAATTTTCAATTATTTATTAATTAGTCAAGTGATGCTTTAGGTTACATTTGAAATTTTGCGTTCGGTAATTCTTAGCTCGGTAGATGTATTGACATAAAACAGCTGATTACCGCAATGTACCAGGATACATTACCCGCTCCAATTATCGTAAATGCCTATTAGATTTCATGAAAATCGTTCTAGAATATTTCAATTTAGCAATAAAAATTTCTGAACGTACTAGAATTTCTGAACACGCTCTGATCACGTGATCTATTTTCAGGTTATATCTCACCGCTACTCATCGGCTCAACTTTAATAAAACTGGGGGAAACGAAGACTTCTCCTCATTCAACAGTTTGTCATTGAACAAGCAAAATGTCAGCTAAAGATATTTTAAAATATTTGTGTGTGGGCATTGCTGCTCTGCTTAGCGTTCTGTCCACTACATATAGTGAAGATACAGCCAAGGACGGTCTTAGGCAATGCACCAAGGCCATACGGAATATAAAAGACCAACTAAAAACTGCAAAGACTATGGGAGAAAAGCAGAGCTTATTAGCATCTCTGGCCCAAATCAAAAGTTTTAGGGCTCAAATTAAGTTTGAGCAGAAACGTGGAGCAGGGATAGCGCCAAGGAAGGAAACTGCAAAACATAGAGTTCATTGGGATGATACGGATGCAGCATTCACTAGTCGCATCCGTACTGGAGTCATCTCCAATTTAAAACATAGAGATTCCAAGGAGTTCCTCAAAGACTGTTTTGTCTTATTTAAACGTCGCATCGCCAATGCTCTAAAAAAGGACGAGTCCATTAAGGTTAATGCTGTGTTTGGGGGGCAGTTTATCCTTCAGAAAGCGGATAGGGTCATAGAGGAATATAAGTATTTTAATACTAAGAATGCCCCAATCTATCGGAACACTGATATAGAACAATGGTTCCAAAAGTATGTTGTTGACCCTATTTTAACGCAGCTGGAAGAGTTCCAGGAAAGAGACTCTGGATTTTCGTTGAAGGCCATCACCAATTTAGGCATTAACATTAATAAATTTACACCCCAGCTTGGTTCATCGTACATTAATTTACCGGAAAAAATTGCTAAAAGGCAGGCATGCATCAACATCAAAAATGACGACAACGCCTGCTTTGCGTGGGCAGTTACTTCAGCCCTTTATCCAGTTGATTGGGGATGCAATCCAGGCAGAACATCCTCCTACCCGCATTACTCTGAAGTTTTAAACCTAACCGGTATCCAGTTCCCTATGACCTTGAAGCAGATACCTCGCTTTGAAAAGCAGAACCTGATATCGGTTAATGTTTATCAGTTACAGACGAAGAAGAAAGCATTTGATGTGCACCCAGTTTATCTAACTAAAAATAAAATGTCCAAGCATGTCAATCTTCTATTGGTCCAAGATCGTTATGATGAGGAAGAAGAAGAAGAAGATGATATACCCAGCAACCCCCTCCAGTACCACTATGTATGGATTAAGGATCTATCCAGGCTGGTATCCAGGCAGCTAAGCCATCACAAAAGCAAAAAATACTTTTGTGACCGCTGTCTGCACTATTTTTACACTCAACCCAGCTTGGATAAACACACAGAGGACTGTATTAATATGAATAAGTGCAAAATCCGACTGCCCACCGAGGACCAGAAAATGGTAGAATTTAAAAATTATAAAAACAAGGAGAAGGCGCCATTCATTATTTATGCTGACCTTGAGTGTGTACTGAAGCCAACAGATGGAGGGGGCAAATATCAAGAGCATGTGCCATGTAGTGTAGGCTACTACGTCAAGTGTTCCTATGATGACTCATTGTCCTTTTATCGATCGTACCGAGGCGAGGATTGTATGTCTTGGTTTGCTCACGAAATGAAGGAATTTGCTGACGATGTGGAAACCGTTTTCTTATGTCCCTTTGATATGACATTGACAGCTGAACAACAAGCTGAATTTGATAAAGCCACGCATTGCCACATCTGTGAACGGGCCCTCAGTCCGGAAGATGTTAAAGTACGGGATCATAATCATTTAATTCCAGAGAATAATTATAGGGGTGCAGCTCACAATTCTTGTAACATTAATTACAAGGATAAGGTGAATATACCGATTGTCTTTCATAATTTATCAGGATATGACGTACATTTCGTATTGGAAAATATCGCGAATGACATGCCGGGTCGCGTTGATTTATTGCCCATAACCAAAGAAAAATATATTTCATTCACAAAAAATTTAGAACAAAATTTAATTAAATTCAGGTTTATAGATTCTTTTCGATTTATGGCGTCTTCGTTAGACACGTTAGCTTCATATTTAGAAGATTATCCTCTTTTAAAAACACAGTTCCCCAAAGTGAGCGAGGAACAGTTTAAATTGCTAACTAAAAAAGGTGTATATCCATACGATTTCATGGACAGCTTTGAAAAATTCAATTTTGGCGCTTTACCGGAACAAAGTCAATTTTATAACCGTTTAGAAGATAAAGATATAACAGATACACAATATGAGCATGCGCAACGGGTTTGGAACGCTTTTAATATCGAAAATTTAGGTGAATATTCAGATCTGTACATGAAAACGGATATCATTCTTTTGGCCGAAATTTTTGAACAATTTAGGGAAACCAGTATAAAAAATTATGGGTTAGATCCGGCACATTATTATACCTTGCCGGGGTATACTTGGGACTGCATGCTCAAGTATACCCGGGTAAATCTCGAGCTCATAACCGATATCGATATGGTCATGTTTATCGAAAGGGGTATTCGTGGCGGGCTAAGCCAATGCTCAAAACGCAAAAGCATTGGCAACAACAAATATCTACAAAATTTTGATCCCAGTAAACCGACTAAATATATATCTTATTTCGACATTAACAATCAGTATGGCTGGGCGATGAGTCAGTATTTACCATACGGGGGGTTTGAGTGGGTAGATCCAAACATTGACATTACAACTGTGTCAGACACATCAAATGTGGGTTATGTATTGGAGGTGGATCTCGAGTATCCCGAAAATCTCCATGATCTTCATAAAGATCTGCCGTTTTGTCCTGAACATAGGGCTCCTCCCAGCTGTAAAAACAATAAACTTTTAGCTACTTTAAACAACAAAACGCGGTATGTTATTCATTACATGGCGTTAAAACAAGCATTACAACACGGTCTAAAGCTAACAAAAATTCATAGAGTCTTGGCCTTTAAACAGAGTGCCTGGTTGAAGGATTACATTGACTTGAATACTTCGCTACGTCAGGCGGCAAAAAATGAATTTGAGAAAAATTTGTTTAAGCTCATGAATAACGCAGCATTCGGAAAAACGATGGAAAACATCCGCAAGCACTCTAATGTAAAGCTTGTTAGCAAATGGGAGGGGCGCTATGGAGCAGAGGCTTTAATTGCTAAGCCCGAGTTCAAGGCGGCAACCATTTTTAACGAGAACTTGGTTGCTGTTGAATTAAACAAGACGGAAATTTATTTTAATAAGCCAATATACGTTGGAATGGCGATTTTGGATCTCGCAAAAACCACCATATACGACTTTCATTATGATTACATGAAACCCGAGTTTGGTGACGACTGCACCGTCCTCTATACTGATACAGACAGCCTTATATATGAAATAGCCAATAAAGATATATATGAAGTCATTCATCGCGATTGTCATTCACGATTCGACACCAGCGATTACTCCAAAGACAATAGGTATAACATCCCTCAGGTCAATAAAAAGGTTTTGGGTATGATGAAGGATGAATTTAACGGTGTACCAATCCAAATTTTCGTGGGGCTTAGGGCGAAAATGTATACTGTTAAACGAGCAGTGAATGATGGTGAGGCTTTATCAAATAATGTCGGGTTAACCAAAAAGATAAAGGGCATTAAGAAATCAGTGATCAAAAATGTCATCACACTCGAAGATTTCATAGAGTGCGTAGATAATTTTAAAAATAAATTCATCACGCAAAATTTAATTAAATCGGAAAAACATCAGGTTTATTCCATCACCCAAGACAAAATAGCCCTCAGCCCGCACGACGATAAAAGGCACTTGATCGAGGGGTCATATGATACTCTGCCTTGGGGACATTATTCCATCATGGCTACATGTAATGATCTTTCTTAAACCTCCGAAGAAGAATAAACAACATACATACAACCATTCATCATCATTTTCAGTCTGACCGCCAAACAGTCAACATGCCTAGGGAGTGCGATTGGGGAAGAGCCTGCAACTGTTCAGAGTGCACACCTAACCTCAAAGATGCCTGTGAAAAATGTGGAGAAAAAGCTTACGGTGTTACCTCCATATACAGACGCGATAGACGAAACATTGGCTATTACGATTTCACAACATGCTGTTATAATCGCTATCAATTAAATGGGGGAATAAAACAAGCTTCCAGATTTCGGGATATGTGTAACCAGGTACAAGGATTACCTCTAATTGAGGAAACGGATTCTCTACCTGAAATACATAAAAAGCATTTTGCTTTACAAATACCATTGATTGAAGATTTTCGTAAGATTACCAAGGAGATGCTACGTATAGAGATACATATGATGCTTTATAGTAATAAGATCAAGCACAGCACTGCATTAGCACCGATGATATTATGTAGTGACACGGATCCAATGCAATGGTTTGAGAGTATTGTATTGAATATGGCCGTTCAAGAGCTGCAGCAATATAGAAGCCCTATCACATTATTATCAATGACTGTGAATGTTTTATAATTTATGTATTACTTTTTACATATAATTTATATGTAATTTGTATATTCTCTAATCATATATTTCAATATTTATTTACTTTGCGTTCTATATCCTCAATAAATATGTTTATATTTTAATATTTATTTATCTTTATTAAAACCTATATTTTATATTGTATTATGTAGCCTCTATAAATTGAGGACTCTATATATTTTTATTAACATAAATTAAGAATTGTATTATGCTTTATATTTATTCATGTTTTATATTATTTAAAATTGATATTATGTAGTCTCTATAAATTGGGGGCTCTATATATTTTTATTAACTTTAATTATGTATATACTTTATATTTTTATTCATGTTTTATATTATTTAAAATTGATATTATGTAACTTTAGCAAAATTGATCTTAATAAAATAATCAATTTATTTACATGTGTTTCATTTAGAAAACATTATTACCATCCTATCCTCTTCTAAAATTATGTGTCTCCTACTCTTGTGATCTGAAACAGAGAGAGAAAAGGTGGGAGTCAGACTAATTATAAATCTCAAGCTGTTAAATGATAATAGACAAAATCACAATTTAAATTTAAATGTCATAAAAGTTTACAATCTTACAAAACGTAACCTCAATATCAAACATAAAAAGTTTTTAGAGGATAATGCTAAAAGCGTTCCCCCGTAAACAGTTAGGGATAATAATCTGTTCCTCTGTAAACAGTTAGGGATAATAATCTGTTCCTCTGTAAACAGTTAGGGATAATAAACAGAGTCTATAAGCCATTCGGGATAATGTTGAACTGATGAGGACCAATGAAATGAAACAGCATAGATGATGCCCCTAGGTGGTTTATATGCTGCGAGAGCAAATTTTTTAATAACAGTCATTGTTAAACAGGTAAACAGCTATTTTAAACAGGTAAACAGCTATTTTAAACAGGTAAACAGCTATTTTAAACAGGTAACTGTTTACCTGTAAACAGGTAAACAGCTATTTTAAACAGACCTGTTTAACATATCTGTTTACCTGTATACAGACCTGTTTAAAATAGTTGTTTACCTTTACTATCCATGACATGCTCATGAATGTCCATGAATGCCCATGAAAAATATAAACTGATACGGGATATTACCAAATAGATCTGTATAGTTTGAGGATAATTCAACTTGTCTAGGGCAGGCCAATGTAAGGTTAGGTTGGGGAAGACAAGTTGAATTATCCTCAAACTATACAGATCTATTTGGTAATATCCCGTATCAGTTTATATTTTTCATGGGCATTCATGGACATTCATGAGCATGTCATGGATAGTAAAGGTAAACAACTATTTTAAACAGGTCTGTATACAGGTAAACAGATATGTTAAACAGGTCTGTTTAAAATAGCTGTTTACCTGTTTAAAATAGCTGTTTACCTGTTTAAAATATCTGTTTACCTGTTTAACAATGACTGTTATTAAAAAATTTGCTCTCGCAGCATATAAACCACCTAGGGGCATCATCTATGCTGTTTCATTTCATTGGTCCTCATCAGTTCAACATTATCCCGAATGGCTTATAGACTCTGTTTATTATCCCTAACTGTTTACAGAGGAACAGATTATTATCCCTAACTGTTTACAGAGGAACAGATTATTATCCCTAACTGTTTACGGGGGAACGCTTTTAGCATTATCCTCTAAAAACTTTTTATGTTTGATATTGAGGTTACGTTTTGTAAGATTGTAAACTTTTATGACATTTAAATTTAAATTGTGATTTTGTCTATTATCATTTAACAGCTTGAGATTTATAATTAGTCTGACTCCCACCTTTTCTCTCTCTGTTTCAGATCACAAGAGTAGGAGACACATAATTTTAGAAGAGGATAGGATGGTAATAATGTTTTCTAAATGAAACACATGTAAATAAATTGATTATTTTATTAAGATCAATTTTGCTAAAGTTACATAATATCAATTTTAAATAATATAAAACATGAATAAAAATATAAAGTATATACATAATTAAAGTTAATAAAAATATATAGAGCCCCCAATTTATAGAGACTACATAATATCAATTTTAAATAATATAAAACATGAATAAATATAAAGCATAATACAATTCTTAATTTATGTTAATAAAAATATATAGAGTCCTCAATTTATAGAGGCTACATAATACAATATAAAATATAGGTTTTAATAAAGATAAATAAATATTAAAATATAAACATATTTATTGAGGATATAGAACGCAAAGTAAATAAATATTGAAATATATGATTAGAGAATATACAAATTACATATAAATTATATGTAAAAAGTAATACATAAATTATAAAACATTCACAGTCATTGATAATAATGTGATAGGGCTTCTATATTGCTGCAGCTCTTGAACGGCCATATTCAATACAATACTCTCAAACCATTGCATTGGATCCGTGTCACTACATAATATCATCGGTGCTAATGCAGTGCTGTGCTTGATCTTATTACTATAAAGCATCATATGTATCTCTATACGTAGCATCTCCTTGGTAATCTTACGAAAATCTTCAATCAATGGTATTTGTAAAGCAAAATGCTTTTTATGTATTTCAGGTAGAGAATCCGTTTCCTCAATTAGAGGTAATCCTTGTACCTGGTTACACATATCCCGAAATCTGGAAGCTTGTTTTATTCCCCCATTTAATTGATAGCGATTATAACAGCATGTTGTGAAATCGTAATAGCCAATGTTTCGTCTATCGCGTCTGTATATGGAGGTAACACCGTAAGCTTTTTCTCCACATTTTTCACAGGCATCTTTGAGGTTAGGTGTGCACTCTGAACAGTTGCAGGCTCTTCCCCAATCGCACTCCCTAGGCATGTTGACTGTTTGGCGGTCAGACTGAAAATGATGATGAATGGTTGTATGTATGTTGTTTATTCTTCTTCGGAGGTTTAAGAAAGATCATTACATGTAGCCATGATGGAATAATGTCCCCAAGGCAGAGTATCATATGACCCCTCGATCAAGTGCCTTTTATCGTCGTGCGGGCTGAGGGCTATTTTGTCTTGGGTGATGGAATAAACCTGATGTTTTTCCGATTTAATTAAATTTTGCGTGATGAATTTATTTTTAAAATTATCTACGCACTCTATGAAATCTTCGAGTGTGATGACATTTTTGATCACTGATTTCTTAATGCCCTTTATCTTTTTGGTTAACCCGACATTATTTGATAAAGCCTCACCATCATTCACTGCTCGTTTAACAGTATACATTTTCGCCCTAAGCCCCACGAAAATTTGGATTGGTACACCGTTAAATTCATCCTTCATCATACCCAAAACCTTTTTATTGACCTGAGGGATGTTATACCTATTGTCTTTGGAGTAATCGCTGGTGTCGAATCGTGAATGACAATCGCGATGAATGACTTCATATATATCTTTATTGGCTATTTCATATATAAGGCTGTCTGTATCAGTATAGAGGACGGTGCAGTCGTCACCAAACTCGGGTTTCATGTAATCATAATGAAAGTCGTATATGGTGGTTTTTGCGAGATCCAAAATCGCCATTCCAACGTATATTGGCTTATTAAAATAAATTTCCGTCTTGTTTAATTCAACAGCAACCAAGTTCTCGTTAAAAATGGTTGCCGCCTTGAACTCGGGCTTAGCAATTAAAGCCTCTGCTCCATAGCGCCCCTCCCATTTGCTAACAAGCTTTACATTAGAGTGCTTGCGGATGTTTTCCATCGTTTTTCCGAATGCTGCGTTATTCATGAGCTTAAACAAATTTTTCTCAAATTCATTTTTTGCCGCCTGACGTAGCGAAGTATTCAAGTCAATGTAATCCTTCAACCAGGCACTCTGTTTAAAGGCCAAGACTCTATGAATTTTTGTTAGCTTTAGACCGTGTTGTAATGCTTGTTTTAACGCCATGTAATGAATAACATACCGCGTTTTGTTGTTTAAAGTAGCTAAAAGTTTATTGTTTTTACAGCTGGGAGGAGCCCTATGTTCAGGACAAAACGGCAGATCTTTATGAAGATCATGGAGATTTTCGGGATACTCGAGATCCACCTCCAATACATAACCCACATTTGATGTGTCTGACACAGTTGTAATGTCAATGTTTGGATCTACCCACTCAAACCCCCCGTATGGTAAATACTGACTCATCGCCCAGCCATACTGATTGTTAATGTCGAAATAAGATATATATTTAGTCGGTTTACTGGGATCAAAATTTTGTAGATATTTGTTGTTGCCAATGCTTTTGCGTTTTGAGCATTGGCTTAGCCCGCCACGAATACCCCTTTCGATAAACATGACCATATCGATATCGGTTATGAGCTCGAGATTTACCCGGGTATACTTGAGCATGCAGTCCCAAGTATACCCCGGCAAGGTATAATAATGTGCCGGATCTAACCCATAATTTTTTATACTGGTTTCCCTAAATTGTTCAAAAATTTCGGCCAAAAGAATGATATCCGTTTTCAGGTACAGATCTGAATATTCACCTAAATTTTCGATATTAAAAGCGTTCCAAACCCGTTGCGCATGCTCATATTGTGTATCTGTTATATCTTTATCTTCTAAACGGTTATAAAATTGACTTTGTTCCGGTAAAGCGCCAAAATTGAATTTTTCAAAGCTGTCCATGAAATCGTATGGATATACACCTTTTTTAGTTAGCAATTTAAACTGTTCCTCGCTCACTTTGGGGAACTGTGTTTTTAAAAGAGGATAATCTTCTAAATATGAAGCTAACGTGTCTAACGAAGACGCCATAAATCGAAAAGAATCTATAAACCTGAATTTAATTAAATTTTGTTCTAAATTTTTTGTGAATGAAATATATTTTTCTTTGGTTATGGGCAATAAATCAACGCGACCCGGCATGTCATTCGCGATATTTTCCAATACGAAATGTACGTCATATCCTGATAAATTATGAAAGACAATCGGTATATTCACCTTATCCTTGTAATTAATGTTACAAGAATTGTGAGCTGCACCCCTATAATTATTCTCTGGAATTAAATGATTATGATCCCGTACTTTAACATCTTCCGGACTGAGGGCCCGTTCACAGATGTGGCAATGCGTGGCTTTATCAAATTCAGCTTGTTGTTCAGCTGTCAATGTCATATCAAAGGGACATAAGAAAACGGTTTCCACATCGTCAGCAAATTCCTTCATTTCGTGAGCAAACCAAGACATACAATCCTCGCCTCGGTACGATCGATAAAAGGACAATGAGTCATCATAGGAACACTTGACGTAGTAGCCTACACTACATGGCACATGCTCTTGATATTTGCCCCCTCCATCTGTTGGCTTCAGTACACACTCAAGGTCAGCATAAATAATGAATGGCGCCTTCTCCTTGTTTTTATAATTTTTAAATTCTACCATTTTCTGGTCCTCGGTGGGCAGTCGGATTTTGCACTCATTCATATTAATACAGTCCTCTGTGTGTTTATCCAAGCTGGGTTGAGTGTAAAAATAGTGCAGACAGCGGTCACAAAAGTATTTTTTGCTTTTGTGATGGCTTAGCTGCCTGGATACCAGCCTGGATAGATCCTTAATCCATACATAGTGGTACTGGAGGGGGTTGCTGGGTATATCATCTTCTTCTTCTTCTTCCTCATCATAACGATCTTGGACCAATAGAAGATTGACATGCTTGGACATTTTATTTTTAGTTAGATAAACTGGGTGCACATCAAATGCTTTCTTCTTCGTCTGTAACTGATAAACATTAACCGATATCAGGTTCTGCTTTTCAAAGCGAGGTATCTGCTTCAAGGTCATAGGGAACTGGATACCGGTTAGGTTTAAAACTTCAGAGTAATGCGGGTAGGAGGATGTTCTGCCTGGATTGCATCCCCAATCAACTGGATAAAGGGCTGAAGTAACTGCCCACGCAAAGCAGGCGTTGTCGTCATTTTTGATGTTGATGCATGCCTGCCTTTTAGCAATTTTTTCCGGTAAATTAATGTACGATGAACCAAGCTGGGGTGTAAATTTATTAATGTTAATGCCTAAATTGGTGATGGCCTTCAACGAAAATCCAGAGTCTCTTTCCTGGAACTCTTCCAGCTGCGTTAAAATAGGGTCAACAACATACTTTTGGAACCATTGTTCTATATCAGTGTTCCGATAGATTGGGGCATTCTTAGTATTAAAATACTTATATTCCTCTATGACCCTATCCGCTTTCTGAAGGATAAACTGCCCCCCAAACACAGCATTAACCTTAATGGACTCGTCCTTTTTTAGAGCATTGGCGATGCGACGTTTAAATAAGACAAAACAGTCTTTGAGGAACTCCTTGGAATCTCTATGTTTTAAATTGGAGATGACTCCAGTACGGATGCGACTAGTGAATGCTGCATCCGTATCATCCCAATGAACTCTATGTTTTGCAGTTTCCTTCCTTGGCGCTATCCCTGCTCCACGTTTCTGCTCAAACTTAATTTGAGCCCTAAAACTTTTGATTTGGGCCAGAGATGCTAATAAGCTCTGCTTTTCTCCCATAGTCTTTGCAGTTTTTAGTTGGTCTTTTATATTCCGTATGGCCTTGGTGCATTGCCTAAGACCGTCCTTGGCTGTATCTTCACTATATGTAGTGGACAGAACGCTAAGCAGAGCAGCAATGCCCACACACAAATATTTTAAAATATCTTTAGCTGACATTTTGCTTGTTCAATGACAAACTGTTGAATGAGGAGAAGTCTTCGTTTCCCCCAGTTTTATTAAAGTTGAGCCGATGAGTAGCGGTGAGATATAACCTGAAAATAGATCACGTGATCAGAGCGTGTTCAGAAATTCTAGTACGTTCAGAAATTTTTATTGCTAAATTGAAATATTCTAGAACGATTTTCATGAAATCTAATAGGCATTTACGATAATTGGAGCGGGTAATGTATCCTGGTACATTGCGGTAATCAGCTGTTTTATGTCAATACATCTACCGAGCTAAGAATTACCGAACGCAAAATTTCAAATGTAACCTAAAGCATCACTTGACTAATTAATAAATAATTGAAAATTGAATTACTTTTTTATTTTATGCTTATTCATAAGTCCATACTGCTCGCCATGTCAAAATGGAAAGTAAAAAAACATTTATATGTATTGCATATTTAGGTGGTATACCTACTTACTTACTTAATTCATTATACATATGTATACATAAATGTTTCCGTCCTCATCTAAAATTACTTCATCATTTTCGTCAGTGATGGGTTTCATTTTTCTCAAATACTCACAAAATGTCAAAAATTATGTTTTTTAATCATATTTTAAGGTTATACCGCATTTACCAACCGATGTAGTCGATCCATAAATTTTGGATCGGGTAGATGTAGCGAATACATTCGATACATTTACCGAACGCGGTTCGGTAGATATGTTCTTATTATCGAACGCTCTGATACATTGCGGTATGTAGCGCTCCAATTATCGTAAATGCCTATTATGATTGGTTTTTGGCGGGAAATTTGAAAATTAAAAGAGATTCTTTATTATGAAATATGACTGGTTTTGATGCGAAATTTAAACATTTTTCTTGGAATTTAGGATGTGAAATTAATTTTAAATAGAGCCAATCAATAGGATTTTCTCAGAAATTCACCACAGAAACAGGTATTCATTTTAAGAGTACGCATTTTTTTCAATACATTCATAACCCTATTTTTAAACAAGTAAAAAGCATCATCTAAAAATTGAGTAACATCTTTGTGTGTTAAATTTATTATTATTCCCGTACGTACTCGACCCTGAAAAACTGAAATTATCTCGTCCCATTTCACCCTATCACTGCGATTTTCTTTCACTGGCGCGGCTCCTCCTCCTCCTCCTCCTCCCCCAATACGATTTAAATGTTCAATTACTTTCTTAAACCGTTTAAGATGCCCGAGATTAGTTTGTAGTTTTCTCAGGGTACCTACAGCTAAATCTGAATCGCAAATCACCTTATTAAAAAGCCTAATATGCTGTTTTATATGCTTAAGCCAAGTGTCTCTCTCCCGCGGCGTAAAATTTCTTTTTTGAGCTAAAATTACCTCGACTGATTAAAATTTCTCTACAATTTCGTCGCTGAGACTAGCAATTTCTAATGAACTCATTTTTTTACTTAAATGCACTTCACAATGTTTAAGAAAAATTTATACATGCAGATTTCAATATCGATCCTATTTTATCTTAATTAGTACTGCTGCTGCTGCTGCGGTCTTGCAATGATAAAAAACACATACAAACATTAGAAAAAAAAAATAAAAAAATAAAAAAATATAATAAAAAAATAAAAAAAAATTAAAAAATTAAAAAAAATTAAAAATTAAAAAAATGAAAAAAATAAAAAAATCAAAAAAATAAAAAAAATGAAAAAATAAAAATAATAAAAATAATAAAAAAATAAAAAAAAATAAAAAATTAAAAAATTTAAAAAAATTAAAAAATTAAAAAAATAAAATAAATAAAAACAAAAAAACAAAAAAATTCAAAAATTCAAAAATTCAAAAATTAAAAAAATAAAAAAATAAAAAAATAAAATAAAATTTAATTGATTGTCTTTACTTTTCACAAATTGAAAGCTTATCCCCATAGACGGATTCTTAATGTCCTTCAAGCCTCCAAAAATAATGCTGTATTTGCCTTCGGTAAAATCAGATAAATTGTTTCTCATTAAAGGCGTCACCCTTTTCGGTAGAAAAGCCTTATTATCCTCCAGTTCAATCAACATGCTATCGCCAAATTTTGTGGTCACTACTTGAGCTGATAATATTGGCTGAGGACTGTTTATTGGTAAGTCGGACACCTTAACGAGTGGTTTCGTTTCTAAAAGCACAATTTTATTCAGTTCTTGTAAATTAGCCACATTCATGATTTGAAATTTAAACAAAAAAGATTAAAATGTACTCACTTTGTAATTAATAGCGATAGTCTCACTAAAACACTAAAAAAAGTATGAAATGTACTGCTGAACTATGAAGCGTACAGACTTATTAACTGCTGAACTATTCAGACTATAATTAATAGCGATAATCACACTAAAACACCAAAAAACTATGAAATGTGCTGCTGAACTATGAAGTGTACAGACTGCTGAACTATTAAGCCTAGAATAACAATACGCTGACTTTTATATCCTTTCCCCCTCCCCATACTTCATTGCGAGTCAGCAAAAACCGTGAGAACGCTTTAACCTTGAACGCTAGCGGTCGGCCGAAAGCCATTAATCACACACCATCAAAGACTTCTTTGTTCTAAAACTAGAGCGCTTTAACCTTGAACGCAGGTGTGCGTATGACTCATCATTCTTAGAAATGGATGTTGCTCTTTTAGTCACGTACTCACCACCCACACGCCGCACTCCTTTGATCTAGCCGTCTATAGACAAGTCTCGACAAGTCGCTAGCCTTGAGCGCACACGTGTGCCATTCTTAGAAATGGATGTTGCTGCTCTTTTAGTCACGTACTCACCACCGGAAACCATTAATCACTCCTTTGATCTAGCCGCCTACAGACAAGTCGCTAGCTTCAACCTTGAACGCAGAATGACTCATCGATTACGCCGGAAACCATTAATCACAGCTTGTTTACATATATCTGACAGCTATTCTTGGAACCACCCACACAGACTCCTTTGTTCTAAAACCGCCTACAGACAAGTCTCAACAAGTCGCTAGCTTTAACCTTGAGCCACCTACATTAGTTTGTTCTCTACCTATGAAGACATCCTCCAGGTCTTCAGCAGGTGGGAGTGGAGGGGGTAAAATTCGTCAAAAAAGTCCCAAATGAACCTCCATAAGAAATAACATGGGATTTTGACCCCGTAGCCCCATAGCCTATCTACTGCGGACGTTACGTGGCGTCGGAATTTGACGAATAGACTCCACCTTGTCGGGATCGGTATTTATTCCTTCGGACGTAACGACATGTCCCAGATACTTCAGTGACTTCCTACAGAATTCACACTTTGCAGGGTTCAGTTGTAAGTTCGCGGCTCGGAGACGGCGAAAAACTTCTCTCAGGTTGGTCAGGTGTTCCTCGAACGTTTCTCCTAGGACGATTATATCATCCAGATAGGCGAACGCGTGGGGTTCCAAGTCGGGTCCAATAATGCTGTCGAGTAGTCTTTGGAAAGTGGCGGGGGCGGAGTGCAGTCCAAACGGCATTACTCTAAACTGGAACAGTCCACGGCCCGGAACGGTGAACGCGGTGATGGGTTTACTGGAACGGGAGAGAGGTATCTGCCAGTATCCCTGTTTCAGGTCGATACTAGAGATATATCGGGCTCTGCGTAACTTGTCGAGAATATGGTTGATGTATGGTAGCGGGTATGCATCTTTTTCGGTAACTTCGTTTATTTTTCGAAAGTCTATACAGAACCGGGGTTTTCCATCTTTCTTTTTGACTATGACTACCGGTGAACTCCACGGACTGTGAGACGGTTCGATGATCCCATTTTTTAGCATCTCATCAACTTCTTGATTAATGATCTCCTGCATTTTCGGGTTTTGTGGACGGTACCTCTGCTTGATTGGTTCGGAATGCGACAGACGGATGTGGTGTTGTACCTGGTCGGTAGTACCACGGATTTCTTGAAAACTTGGTAACTCGTTATCAAGAAAGTTCTGCAGGCGATGCTCCTCACTTGTAGTGAGAGTCAGGGAAACTGTGCCCAACGGGCTAGCGAGCGTGACTCGTGGTCGAGAGACCACATGACCATTCAGTGAAACGGAAGCGGTTCTTGGAGTGATGAGAAAGTCGTGCTTGCTCATTACGTCCATTCCCAGGACAATGTCGGACGAGAGATTTTCCAGATACAATAGATCTTCAGCGAATTGTGTTCGGCCGATGGTAAATTTTAGCGAATATGCTTGGGTGACGGTAGCCAAGTTGCCATTAGCCAATCGGGCAGAGGGTGCGGTAACAGTTTGCGGTTTAATCCCCAATCGCGTACAAAATTCATGTATTTGGTTACCGACGTACGAACGGACGGCGCCGGTATCCACAAGGGCGGAGAAGGTCTTATTACGAATGCGTACGGGGATATGTGGGCGGTTGTCATGTTCAGGTGCCAGTTCCTGGTGCGAGGCGGTAATATTTCGGAACCAAACTGGCCTCGGTACGGTGCGGTTCCGGTTTAGTTTTCCGCTGTATTACATTGACAGTCGCGGGTCATTGTGCCCTGACGGCCGCAGCGTGAACAAAATAGGCGGGGTGGCGAGCGACATTCACTGCGGAAGTGACCGGTCTTGCCACAACGCCAACAGATCGTACTTCGGTCAGTAGGGATGTCTGCGGATGCGGAACTGTTATTTCCGTTACGTTTCTGGTTTGGACGGGTTCGAGTTTCCTGGGTTTCACGCGTCCTCTCGGAGGGCGTCGCGGTCCGTGCCTGGTCGCTGCTTGCCCGCGGAGGTGGTGACGACGGTTGGTTGGAAGTACGGTCTCCCAGACCTAATCGTTGCAACGTCCCGGAAGTATCGTCGGACTGGCGTGTACTGGTGGAACGGCGAGCGGGAGGTGGTTTGCTATACACCCGGTCAACCTCCTGCTTCAGCGTTTCATATTCACGACATTTCGCGATTAATATTGCTACGTCTGTAAAGTCTTGTCGACGAATGTACGGGCGAAAATCGGGTAACAAATTTCGGTAGAGCCATCGTAACTCTTGTTCCCCGGAAAGTCCTCTATGACGACGGATGAGGGTCTGCAAGTCGGTGATGTACGTCATCACTGACTCCTCTGGGCGTTGCAGTCGACGGCTAATTTCTGCTTCTATATCTTCCTGATAGTGAACCGGTACGTAAAAAATACGAAAATCTGCTAGGAATTGTTCCCAGGAGGTCCAGCGGGCTTTATTATTGCGGTACCAGAGCAAGGCGTAGCCTTGCAGTAGCTCAGGTAGGACCGGAAGTAACTGCGCGGGACGGAGGGTGGTATACCCACAAACTTCTTCCAAGCGCTCCAGGAACGCGGCTGGATCGCCAGTGCCATTGAAATGGATGTTTCATTTGCGTATCTGTACGGGGTCTAATGGCGTCTGTCCTGGTGCAATATTGTGGGGCGGTTGAGGTATTACCAGCGGTGGTAACGGTGGCGGTATCGGCGGCGGAAAAACAGGTGGCGCGGTATTTGGTCTAGGCGAAGAGCACCCCTCTTTGATAAACTTGACCAAACGGCGCTTCTTCTCGTCCACGGTACCGGTTACGGGTAGACCAAACTTCCCTAACTGATCGTCTATTTGTTCCTTCTTTAATTTATAGATCCAGCCTAGCCGAATATCTCCCAGATCAAGGTTCGCGGCCTCGTCGACGGGTAATACGGGTGTGTCGGTTTTATCTCCTTCGGTAGGCATTGTGTTACCTCCCAAAGATGTCAGCAAAACGAGTTCAGGTCAAATCAAACGGACGATACGAGTCGGAAAATCCTAAGTCTGGAAGGGCTGGTTATATCGCGTCGAAACTATCGGCAATCGCTTTAGCGTACTCGGTTTATTATTAAATGAGGGGTCACACCCTCGGAAAATTCTGACTCCGGAGTCACGAAATACTCCGGTGAAACTCCGGTGAAATAGTAAGAGGCGTCACGGCTGCTGTATAGCGGTCACGGATACGGAAATCTGCAGGTTGTGATGATATTCAACCTCAGGCGTCGCGACGGTAGGCGTCTTTCAGCAACGGTGCTTCAGATCGGGTTGCAAGTATCACCAATCGGTTCCTAGGGTGCGATTACCCTAAAAAGGATACCCCACAAGGCTAGCTTGTACCTGGGTATTTCTGGATGCCCTTGGATACAACTGACGGTAATTCGATTCGGAACGTGCAATCGTAGTTCCTCGTCACGTAAATTAATAACGTATAACTCGGTCTGGCTTCAATAACGTTGTGTCGCGTCAAAGTTATATGTAACTTCTTCAATAGGGTTCGAATCGGTATGTAAGTAGTCGCAATCGGTTCTTCAGGTTCGATTTAATCAGAATCGACACGTCGCAGGCTTATTTACCGCGGCTAGTAAAAATTTGGTTGCGTTCGTTGCGTGCCGAATTCACAAAAAAACCTAACAGATCGCTGCACTACCCAGCGGATGGGCAGTTGGATGCTAACAGAAAACGGTAAATCTGCGTTGCAGATTTTTGGAAATTGCCTACTTACTTGCTATAAAGCAACACTGGTGAAAACACACCCTGGTCACGTCAAAATAATTTGTTGTCAGCTAGAGTACCTAACAACACGTTATCTGAGAATAATTTTCAGGTATTGAGTTGCTTAACAACTCGGCATAGGGCAACAGCGGTATCTGCCCCCTATGACAGCGTCAAAAATAACAAAATAATGCTAAAATTATTTAAATCCCTAATAGACTGTAACAGTAAGGTATGCTGTATCAGTAAAGTAGGCACACCCTGTATAATATCGGTTCAATTATGTTGACGTTGCCTTTCCACTCAACATGGCAGAGAGTAGCGGGAGTTAACCCCAAGGGCAAAGTCAAAATAATTTGAAAAATCCTCTAACGATTCGGTATACAGCGGCTATAGCAGCTTGAGTATTTCGCGGAAGTAAGTACTTATGCAAGCAGCTGTTTGTAAAATTAAAATAAACCACCTTCGGTTGTAATTGCAATCGGGACGTATTAACAAGTTAAGTTGCAATCACTTGGCTAGGTTACAGACAGACAGACAGACAGACGGATGTAAAACCTAGAAGTAATTTATTTCAAGTTTATTTCGATGTTTAAATCCTCCGAGTTAAATAGGAAATGTTTTTATTATCTAGCAGACGGACAGGCGATATTTAATTTAAATCGCCTGATAACGGAATATTATTTCTTTACCAGAAATAAAACTGTTTGGTTTTATAAATTTTAAATTGATAAAACCCTCGTGTACGGCGAACAACAAGTTTTTATTTCTTATCAATAAAAAAAAACTGTAATTTATAAAAAATTCTAGCGTTTTCGACGGACTGAAAAAAAAACAGGCTTCACGTATTTTATTTTATTTTAAATCGGCGTCTAATTGCAAATTTCTAGTGTTTCGGTATTTATTTAATTCTACGCGTATTTCACACAAGACTTGTAATTTTTTGGCGGATCCGTTTTCTGGACAAATTTACACTTTCGGATTTCTGATTAACGTAATAAAGTCCCTGCTCGGGCGCCATTTTGTAATGGCTTCCTCTCTTTTCCAGATACTTACGTAATCTTTTATACGGAAATCTCGGGCGCCAGCCCTTTAACTTTTGAGTGCAAAGGACAGCACTTTTTGGCTTTCCTATTTGGGAAAAAAATCCGGGGTAGCTAACAGATGGAGATACAGATAGCCAGAGGTCGCAAGTTGGGGGTCTGTCTAAAGGACTTCAACCCCTACTCAAACGGATTAATCAGAAATTAAAATGACAGAAATAATAACTCGTGAATTTTACCTTTTTAAAATAACGGATTTATTCAAGGATAATAATGAACAAATTAATTTACTCTAAACCTCCACGACTGTACAAACAGTCGAGTGTGTATAAAATTATTTCAAAAATGATAAAAATAAGTCGTGCTGGCAATCAAGAATGTTTACGTGATTTTACGTCTGAATTTTCGGATACGTGAGATTAATGAATTCTGATGTACGACAAGCAAACGGACCTTTCCACTCGGATGTATTATGCACGGCGGGAAATCGATTAGCTATAGATATTCTAGGCTATACGGAATTTTTACATACACGGCAAACTACTGCCACAAACGTAGAGCGATTTGCTAATGCTTATATTATTATTATATTATTACGTAAGTTTCGCGAGCCAGTTCTATGCAGATCACCCGTTTGGAAGGCCCTAGCGAACAATTCCTCTCAGTTGATGCATATAATGGCTATTAGATTTATCGTAGGTTTTCCGGTAACCTATTATGCAGTGGAACTTTTGAGGTGACCCTAGCGAATAGACCTCAGCGGCTGCTGCATATATTAACAAACAAAAGACCAACGGAGGTATTACTAATTAGCTCTGGTTTGATTGAGTAGTATAATACAACAATACGTGCGGACACAAGAACCTTTGAATATCTATACTTAACTGAAAGCAGTACCTGCAAAATACAGTGCACGACGATGTATTCTTACCAAAATAATTTTCGGAATCACGTTCTGATAGGATTTGCTATTTAATTCGGAGCGGCGGCGCGAAACTGTAGACGGCTGGTTCGATCTGACACTTCTGAAGGTGGATCGGATCTGATGTCCACTCCAGGGCGATTCTTCCTTTTTATGACCTTTCTGACGTGCCCATATGGCATGCTAAGAGGGGCGTACTGATTTGACACGATGGGATCGTGTGCCCAACACGACGCTCGTTGCAGAGTGCAAGCGGATTATGCAATTTGGAGTATTCGTTCAGAGCGTCGATAACCGGAAATGCGCTACTTGCAATTTCTATACTATGTTGCAAAAAGAAACGGATTAAAACAGGCAAGGATTAACATTTTTAATAACGAATGATTTTTATTTCCGACTCGGCCATTATTTATAATATTTCTCGGATTTTACTTATACGAGGTATTGTCGAAAATTAATCAATTAATTACTTGATTGCTTGTTTACCAGCGGACTTTTTAACAACTCATTAATAACTTAATTAAAACAGGACTTACTTACTAAAACAGCGGCAGGGTGTACCCAAGTGACGGTAATATTTAAAGCAAAATTGAACATTCCTTGATCGGAAAAAATCACTTCGTTACAATTTCTAAACTAAAGTTGTGCAGGAGGGAGTAAGCATTTATAGACAAAGAACACACACCCAATATTCGTATATAGTGAAAGTAATTTCTCTCATAGTTAATTTTATTGCCACGATGGGGAATCGATCTCGGAACTTTTTGATAGAGTACCGTAAAAGGTTTTGACCTATTTTAGTCGATTTATTAAAAATCCTGTCGCAATATCTCATATTTTTAACGTTATCATACCAAATGCTATTTGAAAGTGTGTGTGCAAAACATTCCAAAAAAAGGGGAGAATTTTGTTTTACTGGGTGCACAGAAGGCAGCAATTGGGGTTACTTTGACATCGCATTAAAATAATATTAACTTGAAAGTAGCCTCACTATCCTGCCTTCTTTGGCATTCGAAATGAAGCTCAAAGTGTCACTCGCTTCATTCCAAATTCTGCATAATCCATTCCATATCCTTGACATGTCTTCCAATTCCCAATCTCTTGTGCAAATGTCACAGAAGTCTTCGGTTTTCTTGGTCTTTGCGCTCTCTTTGGCTGTTTCAATGATAGTGATGCTGTTTTAATGGCAGTTGAAACATCACTCTCATCATCACTATTACTAGATATTTGTTTCTGTAACCCTGACGGTCCAGACTGTGGCTCCATAGCGCCAGTGCCTCATTTAGGCTCATCTGTGCGAAGTTGCTTTCCTGGTTCCATTTTCTTGCCATGTCAATTAAGCTTTAATTAACATTTTCATGGACTTGGTTGTATTGCGTGGCAGGCAATCGGAAATTCTTTTCAGAACTTCAGTAGGAGTCCTGTGTAACTTAGAGATCAGATTCTTAGAAACATTCACACTGATATCAATTCACAATCTGTTTATATTATAATCATATAAACAGATTGTGAAAATTTCCTTTGGTATGACCACTAGATACTAGATCTACTTTCTTTACGCCATTTATCTAGAATTTCTCTCCACTTCTTTTTCATTGGCGCTGAGCTAATGATTTTTTATGAAAATCAAAGCCAAAATGCAATTACTACTACTACTATTCTTTTTCATAGCAGCAAAGACTGCAACCTGCAACATCAAAAGCTTGCATCAAGTGTGTGACATTTGGTGATAATAATATCAAATATATGTTATTTTCTTCATATGCCTCGATTAAGGTTGGTAAAGAGTGAGAGGTTGAGTTCCAATTAGAACTTTTTCATTTGGACTGTCAAGTTATCTAATCTTAGGCAACAAAATTTCGAAAAATCACTTCAAACAAAATTATATCAAACCAACCACTAGAACTGTTTCAATAGACTGTTTCTGCAGGTCCCACTCTTATTTAATTTTCTACCATTGAAGATAACAAGTTCCCTGCAGCACCTCCACACATCATTATTTATTTATTTCATCAATCTTACAGGCAAAGAACCCAATTACAGATTGCGTTTATCTTAACCTAATGTCATAACCTCTCTGTAGCTATAGAGAGGCCATGAGCTAACTTAATACTACTTAACCTACACTAGTTTAACTGCAGTACTAAAGCTACCTCGATTAGATTAGATTACCATAGTTAAAATTATGTTAAAATAAAGAACTGACCTAATTTAATTTACAATATAAATATAATGAACTGACTGCACTGACATATTATTATTACTCAAACTATTTTTACTCACAGATGCTTTCGAATGTTGTTGGATTCTTTAGACTCTCTTTGCTCCTTTTGGTACAATGACCTTCTTAGCACCGGTGTCATCTTAACCATTAGTTTCCTCATACTTAAATATTAAATGAGGATCAACCTCTCTCAAAGCACCTTCAATATTAGCAAAAAATTCACGAATTTCGTTTGGTCCGACAGCTGTGCGAGACGTTTTTATGTCGGATGTCAAACAGACACTAAGGTTGTTTCAGATGATGAAGTGGTACACGAAATCATATCCAGGGGTATTAATTTTGAACTGGGGCACTTAACAACCTTGTTTATTGAGATATTTATGCAAATCAGTCGTCAATGTCTTAGTGGGTAATCGCTCCTCATCGGGTTCTAAAACGGTATTCTGAAGGGTTACTCTGGGTATTTTCCACCGCTTTGAAACATGCCTCCTCCAATCGCGACAAGAGCTTGTTTTAAGGTATCTTCAGAATAGCTCTTGTAAATACCTTTTCTGTAATGTCTAAGCTTTTTTTTTTATATAGTATAGACCTGTAACAATGAGATTAAACTCAAAAATAAAATGAACAATTTTGAAAATAAAAATATTTATAAAATAAATAACTTATATACCAAAGTTACGGTACCAAATACGCTTGCCTCTTAACCATCATATTAATGTCGTTATTCAATCAAAGAAACATACATATTTAGTAACTATTCAATTAAAAGTGAAAAAAGAAACAAAACATAATACTTTTTGTTTTTACACGATTTTAGATATATCTTTCTAACAGATATGATTTCACCTATTTTACAAATCATTATCATATTCGGGAATTCCTTTGAAGTTAGTGTAGTATGTAATATTTAGACAAAACGCGTAAGGCAATATCGATCTGAATATTCACTAAATCCTAAATATTTGATTTTATTACAAGTAATATCTGATTCAAGATTGTAGAAACCTTTTCTTATAAAATCGAACAATTCCATTACAACCTATAAAACATATCTATGTCAGAAAACATAAATCTCGTCACTTTGTTTTCGTCCTTTTATTTTATAGCCAGATAACAAGAATTCAAGAGTGTTTATTTTTAGTGCATTTTCCATTTTTAGTGTTAGTAAAAAAGGAGCAAATCTCCTATTAAACATATAAATTACACTTGATAAGTGCGTAATAGTCATTAATAAAATGAGTGGAAAATTGCAAATTCCAGCTTAAATTATCCTCGTGAGGTTTCTATCGGGCTTCCAGGCTTTTACAAAGATTTAATTTTGCGTCCCGCGGGAAATTTCCCAATATATATAAATTTCAGTACTTATAAATTCTTGTTTTAATTCCAACGTCTACAACGACGATTTTAAAGCTAATTGTAATTAGCCTTGATTTATATTAAAGAATTTTCCCTTCACGATTCCAACATTTTTAGAATACCGTATACAATAACTGTCACTGAATTATTTTATGAACGATGTACCCTATATACAAAATCAACTACAGATGTTTTAAACGTCTTCTTAAAGTTTTGATGAATAATAATTATGAAAATAATAAAGATGTGCATGTTTACTTATGTACCTACTTTATTTTTTTTGTCATTAATTAGTTACACTGCACTATATAAATAGAACTCGAATATTTATTCTATATAATAGGAGACATTTTTTCTGTGCCTAATAATGGTGTAGGTGCGCTTGTTCACATAATATATTGCATATTTTAAGATACGTATTGGAATTGTGTAATGAAATATAATTATAAAGTATTAATTCTCCTACCAGCTGGTCAGGCCAGGTGTCGGTAATACAAATTTAGACCGTTCACTTAATTGCATTTGATACCAAAACTGAAACTAATTCTATTCCTTGGCGATGAAGTGACGAGCCTGGCAGCCAACTTAGACCTCGAAGCCGCCTTGCAAAGACGCAATTAATTAAATCGCAAGGCAGGTATCCTTCAACTGTAACCATACTTCCAAAGTTAAATCGGAAGACATCCAACTAAACGAGCACACGCTATAACTGAGGGAATATGTTAGATTATGAGGTTGTCTACAAGTTATGCAGCGGACGAACGTGGAAATTACGGTGATAAACTTGGACGAACTGGAAACAACTTTCCCGGCACGTAACTCTTATTCCTTAACATATTTATGAGTTCAATAACTTCAAGGGGACCGTGCATTTCCGTACGTTTTGGCTCTAGATCCTAAATACTTTGCACTTTAGAAATGTTTCGAGTTACTGCATTATTACTTGCAGAAAATTGTTCCAAAAGCAACGCGGGAGGCATTACATTCGTAAAGAAACGAAACAAATTACGTGTAGCAATTCAAAAGAATATATTATGCATTGAGTTCATAAAGAATGAACAAATTCGATACAAAATTTAGTCCGGTGGATTATTGTTATAAAAAGCAGATTTGAATGCCATTTTCAATGATACGGGGTGAGCCACGTTGAAGGCCTATTTTCGTCGGTGTTTTTGTTTAAATGAGACACCCTATAAATTTGTTAATATTTAGTTAAAGTGCATTAATACAGATCCAATCACACCATATTTGGTATATTTATAGTTGGAAGAACTAGGAGAAACAAGCACCGAGGGGTGTTTAATCTCTTGGTAGTACGTGAAACTATCAATTTTAGTACCACACAAAAGTTTAGAATACTTTTAACTGATATAATTAATCTGAAATTCTCCGTATGTCTTTCTGTCCATATGTCTATCGCCCAATACGTGGTTCATGAATACCAGGGTAATAATTTTTGTCAAATGAATTTTTTTGTATAAAATATATTTTCCACACATTAATATCAACAAATTCTTATTACTGTTGGCAACCGGTTTATAACTATTCTAAATTTGAGAGTAGGTAACATAACATTCTGGTATAAATTGAGCATCTAAAATATAAATAACGTGTCCATTATATCACATCTTTATAGTCGATTGAGGGTAATATATTAGACTGTTATTTCCAAGTGAGCGTACTATTACGTTTCTTGTAAATGAGAATCATACATAACCTTGCTTTATATGAGTGTTGACTACGTAAAGGCAGTTTTATGTTTAATTTAACTGTACTATAAAGAGTCTTTTATACGCTTGCCTTAGGTAATTCTAACAAATACAGGAAGTACCACATAGAAAACAGTAAAATCTTGCAGTTGTTTACAATTATTATTGTTTCAAAATTCAAAGCACTCATCTATGTATATATCGATATAGGTATGTGATGATTTAGTAATTTAGCTTGTTAAATACATTTGCGTATTTTATACACCGAAACTCGACTGCAATTTTATTTTAAAGCAAAATGAGGTTCCAGCAAACTTTCTGTAATTAAATTTCGGGGTCTATTGTGAAATTAATATTACATAGACAGAGATGACCACAAAGTGAAATGGACCAGCTCAGTTTTAAGCTAAAAAGTAAGCAATTTTCATATGGTTTAAAGAAACTGGAATTATCTAACTGTATAGCCAAGAGCATCCGATAAACATCAGTATTGTTTAGGAACTAATGAGGTCAGACAGATAGATAACCGATGATATAATGACAATTAATGATCGATATATCACCTCAAAAAAGGCTCCTCCAGTTTTCATGTAGAAATCCTATAATTTAGTCAAGTACATAGGTATTGTAATGGAGAATAATTATTATTTGCCTTAACTTAACTTAACCCATGGAACACCTATCTAATATAAAAAAATAAACGTTATTTGTTTTAACAAATTTATGAACATTTTTATATTTTGATGCCAACTTCACATCAGGACCACAACTATCGATGGTATTTGAGGAACCATCGGTTCAACATTTATATAGCGCACTTGAAAATACAGGGGTGCATGCAAATTGATTACATAAAGTTATTAACAATTTTATTATTTTTGTGCCAACCTCATACCAGTAGTGTTACTGAATTTCTACTATCATTTAGCACACTTTTTAGATGTTGTTAGTTTGCGTTATCTTAAAAATTGTAGACAATGTGTTCGTTTTTGTATTGACATCTTGTTTTGTAATTGCGAGGTGGTAGATATGCTAGCTTTGAAATTTCGGCTATTAAGTTAGATATTATGTAACTAGAAATAAAATATATCAAATTGAAACAAGAACCGTGCAGAAACACAAAACACAACCAATTCATTAAATTATTGATTTATCGTTATTGATTTCCAAAAAAATAACTTGAGTTCGCAGGAACTCCGTAATTATGCATATTAGAAAATTGTATCTTAAAATTTTATAACTTTTTAAATGTCACGAATATCCAATTTTTTTAAGTAGGTACCTATTCTTGTTTTACAAAATGTTATAATAAACTATGCAAAATTATTTATGTTTTGAAGAATAGTTGTAATAACACTACATTAGAAAATTAATTTCATAATATAGCTAGATAGGTATACTCTATTATTTGAGTAAGTAGAAGAAATAATTTCGCTTTTATTTGAAAATATGGCGAAGGCTCCGGTTTGAATCGAAACATTGTAGTTGCTCTGCTCAGATTATATTTTTAAGCCAGTCAACAGATTCAGGTAGTTAATTTCCGAATTAATCAGTACCAGCTGTAATAATTATTGTAAATATATTGTATCTGGGGCACTAACTGGGTTTGATTTTGATGAAGTTATTATAAAATTGTTTACGCTTGTTTCAAAATTCAAAGCACTCTCATCTATGTAGGTATAATAAATATATCGATATATACGAAGATTTAGTAATTTAGCTTATTAAATAAATTTGCTTAATTTAGACACCGAAACTAGACTGCAATTTTATTTTAAAACAAAATAAGGTTTCATCAAACTTTCTGTAATTAAATTTCGAAGTTTATTGTGTAATTAATATTGCACAAACAAAGATGCGAACACAAAAGAATAAAGTTGAAGCTATATGTATATATTATAAACAGAAATCACTACGTTTAATTTTCTCCAAATATTTTAGAACTAAATAAGACAGGGTGACAAATTATACGTAGCTATTTTGTAGATAAAAATTATTTACAAAAAGTGTCAGTTGTTTGCTCGCGCCGTGATATCCCGATATAATAATAATAATTTATTTGTTGCTATAGATTTATATAAACAAATATCAGCGTTGTCAAAAAGGAAACACATACTATATACAATTTAAAAATAAAGAAATCGCATTATTATTCTTATTATGTACATATTTTTAAATTAATTACTTAATTACGGTCCTCCTAGAGACAAACGAAATAAATGGACAGAGATTATTCCGAAGATACAGGGTGTCTAAAAAATAAGTGTACAAAAAGATACCACATATTTCCGACGTCAAAATAAATCGATTAAACCAACCTTACTTCTGTACCAAAATGCTTCCTAAAGGATCTGCAAGCCTCTAAAAGTGGGCCTCTGAAGATGGTTTTTATTTATTATCTCCGAAGCTGGTTCAAGATAGTGTTGAAATTTACTATAAAGCATAAATAGATAACGATTATAAAAATAGAGTATTACTTACAACACGGGTCAGAGTAATTTAGGCCCTGAGGGGCCCTAAAGGAGTAACCCTTGAGGCGTCTTGCCTCGACAACCCCAAAAACACAACTAACTATAATAATTCCTACCATCCCCTCAGTTGCGGCCATCAGTTTTGCGTCAGCACAAACAATAGCTTCTTCAGTTTTTTTTTATCATCTTTTCTAACATGCATAATATGATTCTATTTTAATTAAATGAATGTAATGTACTGGGCGTTGAAGTAAATAATATTTAGAATAGACAATTAAATTTGCCGTCCGTGACAGTATATTGATGCTCCCCTTCTGAACATACAAATATAAAATCTATTTGACGTAATAATTATTGAAACCACTTTATAACAAATCCGACAAAAATGACTACTTTTTTATAACTAGGTACATGATAGAATATTGGATTAAATTACAAAATTCATAGCGTCCAAATGAAAATATTTCAGTCTTCTTGGAAATTGTCAGGAAGATAGTACGTTGACGAAACAAGTACATGTAAATTTCTTCAGTAAAAGATTTAGTAAAAAATATTTAGATAATAGTCGTGGATAAAATAAGGTATTCGACTCGAATATAATGTATTATTCACTTGGGTTAACTTCCACCCCCCAGAATAAAACATGCCATTATGTGCTTGATGAATAAACTACTATAATTATTGCTCTCTTATATGAGAAAACCAAATCTCTTTTAAACTTATCTATGAATAATTCAAATGAAATTGCAAGAAAGTTTTTAGGTATTTTAAAATTAAAAGAATTAAAATATGTCATTATCATAATTCTCCAAGCCACCAATTTCGTAACCTTTAGATCTGTCTGTGTATAATTTATGCTTATGAAGCCATTCTGCATCTGACACATTTGTCATTATTAAATACAAATCGTACATTTTTTATTTGCATTAGAGGAGAATAATGACTGAAACGCAAATAAATAATTAATTTAACTAGAATGCCATGAACATTTATGCCCCCTTTCGCATAATGAGCAACATTGTGAACTTCTTGCAGCTTTGTTAGACCCATAACAATTACCCAAATACTCTCTAACTACAGCCAAGTCAAACAGACCACCCTTCCCAGCAGATGTTTGTGTTGCTAACATATTAATTTGTTTCAGCAAACATGCAAGACGACACCCGAACTTTGACCCTTCCGTACTAAGACAACGCAGGGCTCCCAATAGGGCTTTTTCCATCAATTCAAGCGATGGAACTCCCTCCGACGTTCTCTCGGACTCGATGCCTAGTCCGTAACTTCTAAATGTGTAATTTAAGGGTAAAATTGTTGTTGTCGGTTCCAAATGAGAGATATTTACGATGGTAAGAGGTAAACACGCTCTAATAAAAAGGCTGGAACGTGCAAAGTTTTTCTTTAATTTTGCAATGGTTGGAAGAATTGGACGTAAAGTTGCCAATGTAGCCAACAATGTGATTTTATTTATCCAGTTCTTTTTATAAAATTAGTGTTTAGGTATTGCATGAATGCCTATCACATAGGGAATATATTATATGAAACCATAAAATGTAAATTGGCGAGCTACATTTCACGCTGTTTAACGTTGAACCCTTTCGACAAAGGCAGACCAATTTTCAAACAAATTAATAAAAGTGTTATTATTGAGGAATAAACAAATTTTCTTTTATGTGTTACATATTCGTTTTCTTCTCATTAGTTAGGTAATAGCTTACTCCTCTTTCGCAGAAGTTTTAACTTGTTTTAAATAATTGCACAAAAAGCTAAAATCGAGAATTAAATAATTAGTTTTTACATATAGAGTTTCAAGTCTGAGAAATCATTGGCGTTAGATTGTTAATTTTTGGGCGTATTTTAATACTTGCAAGTTATCCGCAATGGACAATATAATTTAAAACCTTGAATGTTTTGTGGCTCGTAGGTGTTTCGAAAGACAACTTTCAATCGTCATAATTACATAATCTATATTCTTGCAACAGGAAAATGATAACATTTTGTAAGGAACGTCGCAGTAGAAACAACATTAACTTTTATAGGGAATATACAGTGCATCCATAAAATCGCACCCAGTATCAATATTGCTGGATATATAGGATATCACACAAAAATTATGTATATGTCATGCGTGTATCATACGTTCTAGAAATATAGGAGGGCGGCTTACTTTATGGACATTGTGTATTTTATGGAGATAGTGGAGAAAGATAATCGAGTACCAAAGAAAATTCAATATTTCTTTACCGTATATTTGACCTCTAATATTTAATTTGTGTAATCACATAAATAAAGGATATTCGACTTTAACTTCCCGTTTACTTTTTGAAAACAGAGTATTGATTGAATTAAAGAAAAACGTAATATTTTTTTTGCTATTTGACCTCATTTTTTTCTTATAACAATCAAAATTACATTGTATTAAAGAGTCATTTGGAATTTCATTTAAATTTAGATGAGCCAAAGGAATATTCCCATTCAATTTTAGACATCAAAAATGTCCAGTCAGGTTAAAAATAAATGTACAAAAATTTGTATTTTGTTTGAAAGTTAATTTTATAAATGACTTTTTAAATAAGTTTCGTGTAACAGATAAGTGATTTAATATAATAATCTATGGCATAAAGAGATTTAATTTAAGTTAGTTTGGAAGGACAAACAATGACGGCTTCCTACTTTCCTGAATTAAACATCATTATTCACGAAACGAAATTATTACGGAACGTTTAATTTGAACTGAATAAATGGAACAGGTAGAAGCTTTAATTTAGTTTTAGAGAAATTATTTACTTTTTTCTTCTAACAACTTGTCACAAGGATATTGAAATTTCCAGACGAAAATGAGATAAACTGCAATAGGCACACTATTTTTTCTACCACCTGCCTAGAAACTAGCTTACACATTTTAGGATTAAAAAGAGAAATAAAATGAAAACTACACCTCGCTACTATTGACGCAGGTGTGTATTATAGTCATATTTATATTTTTATCCTTTCTCTTAAGTAAGTAATTCCAAAATAAAAATTTTCAAAAGTCAGTGCTGCAATATCACACTTTTCTGTGACTATAAGGTGTCATTCATAAGTTGCAATAACATAATTGTGCCTTTCTCTTAATCTGTCCATTCGCTTATCTCCTAAAAGAGAAACCTAAAGAGAAATATATAAAATGTTCTACAAATAAAGAATTGTCTAGACTGAGTGTATAATTCCCTTGCTAAAATGCCTTATTGAAGTGTTCACATTTATTTTATTGACATGATTTTGTGTGCTCCTCTATAATATGCGTAGTGAATACATTCATTTCTGCTACTACTGTGTTAAACTAATAGGATGTTGGGAATTATTTCTTCTAATCTTTTGTTAGTTGTAATATGTGATATAATAATAAAAATATGTGATATTATCACATTTATTCATTATATATTATGAACCACGTCTTGACTTAACACTAATTTGTTTACACCTTTCTTAATTAAAAAACAGGTTTTGAGTGGAAAAGATTTAATTCAGAAATTTCATAAAGTTCTTTCGCCCATGTCATTGCCAACTTTTAGCATGCTCGTGAATATTTCTTACCGCTACGGAAACCCATATTTTGAATGTTACTCTTTTTATATTTCCCTTTGATATACGCCAGATACACATTTCTATGTTTGCTTTTGGAATGGAAACTTCAAAGTTTTTATATTAACCATCCTGGATCCTGTAATTATCAAACTATGGCGAGTTAATTAAACTTGTGTTCATCGCCGGCATACCTACAAAATTATTCTTTTACGTACTTATCTAAACCGTTCATCTTCCATAATATAATATCACACAGGATGTGTTTGCTCTTTCTTTCTAAAATGTCCATTAGTTCATGATGATATATAAAAATATTCTTTTAATGTTTACTTTTGAATTAAGTACCTTTAATTAGAAAAGAACAAATCAAATTAAATGAAATTAGTTCAAAATATAAACCTGTGGAATGCATCCACCATGTAAACTTATGGATTTAGTAATTTTTACTTTCTTAAATTATATAAGAAAGGAAAGTATTGGGAATGTGGAAAACTGATATCAAGATCGAAAAATCAAGATCCCAACAGTATTAACCAACGATTTCAACCATAGTGAATTCAAAAGAGTAATTTCACATAATATTTGCATACTGATTAACTTCAGAATATTACAAAATCTAACTCAAGATTAGTTCATTGAATAATATCAGCCGATTAATAAATAGGTGGCGATGCACGATAGTGTTAAAAAATTTAAAAACAATTCAGATTTATAAATTTTTAAATTTACCGACCATAAAAATAAAAAATTGTTTATCGCGATCTGTACGTCTGTCTTGATAACTTTAAAACATTAATATATTTTTATGAAATTATAGGTATGTCTACTAAGTTAAAAATTATGCAACGATACCTCATTAGAATTTTTTTTTTTAATTCAATTGGATTCAGTCGAAAATATTAATATAATTAAATATTATGTTGAAATCTTGTTTTGTCGATTTTTTACACAATTAATACTTCCTAAGTATTATTTCGAAAACATTCTACTGGAACAATTATAGCAATTATTAATTAGTTTTGTGCAACCCTGTATACACAATATACATATTTTGTGAGGATGCGAAAAGTAAAGTTTTATATCACTTCATTGTATTCATTTCACTGACAAATCGGACTATATAAACTATTCTGAACTTTCGCTGATAGAACTCCTCATTAGGTAAGATAAATCGCTGTGTCAGCTTCGTTATTGAATTCAGCAATATCTAGAATTTGTTTCTTATGCCACATTACATTGAATACGTCACGATTACTTATACATAATAAAAAACTGTAGGTATTAAAAAATGTTTGCAAATTAAAAGAGTATTCAATAAAACACATGTAGGTGTGTCCCTACTAAATTTAGCTTTGATATTCACCTTTCGGTTGGGCAGAATTCCGTTTATGTCAGTTTTTACATACATATTTTGCATGAGTGGATAAATGGATTATTCACAGTCGCTAAATATAAACACATTCTTTTATACCTACTATGTCCGTTAGGTTCATGTGTTTTCCTTGTCATTTTCCTAGGCATAATAATGCAGAAAGGTCTTAACTGTGGCTGAGGTTAGAAATATGCTTTAATAATCGTTTTGTGCCAGAGAACCATTATAAGTCAAACTAAATTAAAATTCATATTTATAAGAACTTAAAACTCTCGTAAATTCCCTTATATCTACATTAATTTAAATGTTATAAAGTTGCCGTGTTTATCAAAATTTATCCTCATATCGTTGACTAAACTTTATTATTATTATAGAAAATTGCGCTTTATTTTCCTCACCTTCAAGCTCTGTTTTTCTCTACAGTAATTACTTCTCGCGATCTATCTAAAAGGTCATCATCAAGTTTGCTATATTGCGCAGTACTAGGGAAAGCCGAACCATGGCATTTAAGAAAATTCAATGAGTATAACTTTTTGCAGTTAATAGTAGGTTGAAATATTCCTTCCGAGCAAATTTATTTTTCACCCATCAAAATAATGTGGCCTATTTCTTAGATATTTTTTATATTTTTGCTTATTTTATTAGCCACGTAATGGTTGCAATTTAACTTTGAGTTAAGATAAATATCGAGAATATTTTATATTGCCCGAAATGTGATAATTTTCTGTATATAGCATATAACGTAAACTTATCATGTACTCTGGAACTTTATTTATAAGGGTATAAATAAGTGTTATTAATACCGAACTAGTAGTTTCGATTTATCTTATGATAAAAAATGTTACATGTAATTGAAGAAAACATAATTTCACATTCCGCAGCAAAGCCGTTTTCTTAATTTTGTTATTTAAAAAGTAGAAAATTCTCCTGAAAATCCTTCAAAAATCACTTTGTTTTACGAAATATAATCAATAATATAGCGCCTCAGTATGCATTTAAATAAAAAAATCTTTTTGTAGTGCAATTCTATGATCCTTACTACATGAAACTGTGAAAGAAAAAATTAAAGTTGTTCAAGCGTTTTTTTTTTTATCCCAAAACTTGCTTACCCTTGCCAATGAGAATTTTATTATTGATATAATAATAAACACTTCGATTCTTCTACAAACTTTTTAATTTGCGTGTGCAATTTATTACTTGAGGTGGCGCATTGTTTCTCAATTATTCTGATTGCGCTTCTCTATAGCTCGTATGCATGCGTGACGGACCCTTTATGATTGTACGAAATCTAACTTGTTCCGTGGGATGCACTCAAAAGCTTACAAACGATAATATCCACATATTCTTCTCCTTGACCGTCTATAAGTCTATTTGTCTCTGATTTTTTGGCACTGAAACCCACGTAATTTATATTGAGTAAATTGTATTTCAAAATTGGTTCAATTGTGTTTTCTATTATTACTTTAAAAATGTTTGACAGCATCCCAATGTATAGGCTTTGCCAAAAGTTGAATTAATTTATTTCATCACTTTGTTTTTGTCATGCAGATTTGACTAAATATCTGAAATCTAGATATTACGGCGCGGCAATAAAAAATGGACCCAACTGTATAACTATTTCATTTCTAAACAAACACTTTTGCTTATACGGATGATAATAAATAGGGTGTGTTGAACTACCAACTAAGTTGGAATTGTGATATCTGGGGCACGTTCATAAAGTTGCAGAGTTAACCCGAAGTTAATTTTACTTATCCAGTAAATGAAGTGAGAATGACATTAAGTGTTTACAAATTCGACTACATTTAACACTGAATCTTTAGTAGGACAGAGAACTGTTAAATGTTCCCAGATAACGAGCCGTTAAAAACGTCGAGAGTTTGAAAAATGGGAACAATGTGTACATTTTGTTACACAGCAGACTGCTCAAAAGTAATTAGAGAACATCCATCTGTTATTTTGTTAAAAATTGTGAACATATTGAGTTATTCTTGAAGCAGAATTTGCTTATGAAGGCAATTTTATTTTGGAAGTGACGTTTATAAAAATACTTCGGGTATTACGCGCAGTAAAGTAACAATGTTGAATCTAGACTTCACTAAGGGCGAACACTTTTTATTGATTTTTGAAACTATTGATATTTTTTTTAATTTAACAATAACCAAAAATTAAAATAAATAAAACAATTCAAAATATTATATATTTATAAAATGTTTATAGAAAATTAGTTGCTAAATCCAAACACAAATACAATTATGCAATCGGAATTTTAATAGGCAACTCTAAACTTAATAATAAGTAAGCGTTTCTATCGAGGGAGCCGATGCACTCAGGTTTGAAGAGAAAACAGATTGAATAATATATAACTGAAGGATGAGGAGAAAAAAAGCTCCAATCTACCCCAACAACATTACTACTACAGAGACAAAATTTTTGTGGTTCATCAAAATGTCCACACAGCGAAAATACCTGATCGTAGAAGCATTACCTATTAATTTACACAAGGTTTCAAAACTTTAACCAATTTACTTATTTTCAATTATTAAATTAATAACTTCCCTATATACAAATTTTCTATTTTTTTCACTTATTACATATTTATAAGTGATGCTATAAACATGCCTTCATAACCGATTGTTACATGATATTAAATAAATGGTAATAATATGTTATACTCACACGAAGAAACTACTCCCAACAAATGGTGGGGTCAGTTATTTGGATATCATTTTCTTAAAGAGTTTTGAATAGTTTTTAACACAAGCGAATAATAATATGGATTTGTAAAATTGTTTCCAGAATCTCATTCACATTAGGTAATTATTTTTAATTCTTGACGTGTAGATCATCTTGTTGTTTTCTTATTCTAAAGTAAAATTAAGAGAAAAGAAGGAGAAACCTGAAAAAAGAGCAAAGAAAAAGACAAGATGTTTAAAAAATTCAAAATAAGACGAAACACGGAAGCCATTCTACAAATCATCAGTTTCGTGAAGGACTAGCATCAAAACAAGTTAATATTATTTGAGTTTCAGAGATATCTACCATTCATGGTAATTAGGTGGAAATAATTTTCCAAGAAAAAATATTTAATAACAATTAAGACAACGCAAGACGAAGGTCTTATGAAGAAATTTTGCATTCGCCCTGTACATGAAATATGTCTTAAAGCCATTCTCTTTCCACTTTCTCTAAAGGAATTATTAATAATTGAAACAAAAATATCATGATTATCACACAAACCATATAAATCAATATTTCAGTCACGTTTAACTGCTTACATGTTCAATCTGTATAATTTTGGCATCATATGAGAGCTCATTCTTTTCTTTTTACGTATCTAAGAGCCAGTCATATGTTCTTGTTCGATACAAAGTAGTACTCATGACAAAATTATACCTGTTGCATTTCGACAGTTGATCATAGAAGTACCCTTATGAAGTTTTGAGGAATTCTTTGAAATTCTTCCTCAACAATTCTGTCGAGGTAAATTCGATCAACTAATCTTCTAATCGCCTTATCAGATTTCTCCAGATATATTCCATTATATTCAGATTTGGAGACTAACATGACCAATTCTTCCTTACGACATTGGCTACAGTACACAGGCTATATAGGGCATGCATTGTCTTTGACAAGAATGAATCCTTTGCGTAATTCTCAGCCAAAGATGTAACCAATTTTAATGCACACATCTCCGTATCTTAAAGTTATCATCGTTTCAGGATCATGAATTATCATTATTTCAGTCTGCAATACTATGAGTTCCCTACGTCCATAGTGGTTACTTCCTCTTCTAGTTTTTGAATCATCACCAAGTTATTGTTGTTTATTTCTCTCCAAAATGTCTCTCTGTAAACTATTTCACGACCATGAAGGATGAATCGATATTTATTAGTGTAAAGATAATCGTATCACTATTCTACACCTCATTGAAATTGATTTTTTACCCGAGTTCTCCTTTTTATCGATATCTAAGGAACAAACTGCTCGATATCTTGGTGGTGATCTCGAAGCAGTCAACTTACAGTAAAACTGGATAACCTTACTTCTGTAGCCATACACAGTGCGTTTCTAATTTGGGCAGCATTGAGTCTTGTTATCTCATTACAGGGAATGCAATAGAATGATTTTGTCGTAAAACCAGGTTGACCAGTTTATTCACTACTACAGACAGAGCTCTCAGTTTCCTGTAGCACAGTATAGTTATATTTGATGCTCGTGTGGAACTTATTGTATTTTTCTCCCTATGCCAAAATATTGCAACTATGAATTTTCAAAAAAACCCTGGATCCAAATCGTTTATAATTAATTCTCCATAGCCAAACTTTCAGTCATTGGTTTTACTAATTTTTCAGAACTTCGAATGTTTGCAGTTATTGTTCACTAATCACGCTGTAAAATTTGTAAAATGAGTCAGATGACTTCACCTCGATGTATTATAATGAAAAAATCTAATTTTATTTAATGCAAAGATCATCATAAACTTGACTAAAAATTACGAATGGACTCTTCATTTTTACATTAGTTTATAATGTATAATCTTATAGAGAATATAAAAGGTAATTTCTCGATTATAGACTGTTGGTGCTAATTTAGAGCATAGAAATTTCTGCACAGAGTACACACAGTACAGGGTGTCAACTCTAATTTTGCCCCCCCTTCTATTTCCTTATTTGTGAAGATATTTTAAAATTTTAAAATGTAGCCTTATCAGATATTTACCGAATTTTTCAAATATAGTATTCAAAATTTCCTAGCGCCAATAATGGTGAAAAGAAAGTTGATTTTTTTAAATGGAATACCCTGTATATTTCTTGACAGGTTTGTAGTACTCTTTGAGCTGATTTCAAAAATGTATAACTCCCTTGAGTTTAGATCAAAATCGATCGAGATATTCAAGGATAAACATGAGAAATATTGTTTTCGCACTTTCGAGGTGGCTTGGCATTCTGACTTAATTGTTGACATTTTGCCCGTTAATTATATACAAAAATGCAACAAAACATTATACATATATATAATATGAACAATGTAAAAATTACATTCACAATAACATTCACAGTCAATTATTTTGACAGCTAAAAATCAATTAAGTCAGAATGCCAAGCCATCTCAAAAGTGTGAACACAAATGTTTCTCATGTTTATCCTTGAATATCTCGACCGATTTTGATCTAAACTCAAGGCAGTTATACATTTTTGAAATCAGCTCAAAGAGTACTACAAACCTTTCGAGAAATATACAGGGTGTTCCATTAAAAAAAAACAATTTTTTTTTGTATTGGCGCTAGGTAATTTTGAATATTATTGAAAAATTCGGAAAATGTCTGATAAGGCTACATTTTCAAATTTTAAAATATCTTCACAAATAAGGAAATAGAAGGGGGGCAAAATTAGAGTTGACACCCTGTACATTAAGATTATTTTTTTAACTAACTAAATAACCATTTTCGTCATTTTTAAATAATATATTATATTGAAAGCTGTATACATACATAATTGTTCACTAACAATATTCACGATATTTTTCTAAAAATATTCCTCAGACTTATTTAAATTATCAATCTACAAATTGTCAATATGTACCAAATTTATAGATGGTACCTCTGCTCCAACTACTTATTAATGTATCTCTATTTGGAACAAGCAGCAAACAATAATTTTATCATTGTTATTAATCTAAATTGATAATGAATAAATTAGAATTATATTGTACATCTATATTTTGTTTGTCTTTCCACTGTACGTGATGAAATACCAAATTGTAAGTTTATCGAATTTACTTATAGTTTTCATGGGTGATAGATAAATAATGATTTAGTTTGTCTATATTATGTATTGCTAGTGCAGAATCGTACAGAAAATGTAATTTCACTTTGGTTAATATTGTAGTTAACTAAGGTTTGTATTGTATGCACCCTCTAAGATGTTTATCATTATATAGTATTCTCAAAGTAACCCCAGTGACATCAGTAAAATAATCATATTATAAGTTTTAGATATTTATTAACATCAGCAGCAAAAACTTGCTCTTGACGAAATGGTTTCTGTAACCGACTCAGGTTACTGCAACATGGGAAATCAAATTATGGTAATTTGTACATCTTTAGAAAGTATGTGTATGTTTATTGGGGTATGTGAGGGAGAGAGGGAACAAAATATGCGTAATGAAAATTATTGTTACCGGGTCACTTTGGAAAAATATTTAAATGTGCTATGGGCAGGCATTAGATTACCGGTATTATAGTTCTCGATAATTTTACGTCGCTCTACTATTTATTTTTTTAATTACTAAGCCTTTTCGCGTCTGACACGATATTTTTTAACAAAATTCAAGGAAGTTGATACCTTTATATCTTTAATTAGAAAATAATCAATAACTCAATAGTAGACTATGAGTCTATCTTTCAAATGTATCGGATAATTTTCAACACAAAGAAAAACGTGGACGAGAGTTGATTTGAATTTAAATTAAAATAATGAAATTATTGGAAAACATTGATTACTGGGTTTCAATAAAAATTATTTAATGAATTAAATTAAATTGAGAGTCAAGTTAATCATTTAATCAATTGTCAAATTAAAAAAATAGGTTCATTGGCTACCATTGAATTTTTGATTATTTTCTAAATAAAATTATTTATATTTTGCTTCTATTAATCTCATTTTTCTTGAAAATCATAACATTTATTAGAAATTAACAACAGTAAAAAAATTGTAACATGAAATTCCACATAAATTTAAATTAATTATTTTAAAATTAACTATAGAACAAAAAATTTCTGTATAAGTCCCCAATCAACCCCTTGCAGTGTTCCATTAACATTAACTTATCGTTAATTAAGGCCTATAATGAGCCCAAACGGTCTACTAAATTTAGTTTTTCGATGTTACACTGTTGTGAAAATATTATTCTTTTTCGAAATTGATTTCCCGCTTTGAGGCTTATGTCTCCTCAGACATACAACTTGATATATAAGTAAGTTGCATTAAATCATCATGGGTTCCCTTGAACGCTCCTGCTCTGTGTCGATTTATTTACGAATCACCCTGTATAATGCCGTCTCGAGAACACCCTATATAATAACGAAATCCATACATCTGTGGACACACACAGTATATAATATTTAACAAAACCACATTTTTGCATGAGCTTGAAAGTTTAAATCTATGTATTAATATTCATTGAGTATTGAAATCTGCTAAAAGGTGTATGTCGATATTCTGGATTGAAGAATATATTAATGATTAACTGAATAAGAGGGTGTTGCTATTACTTACTTTGATCATATTGCACATTTATTTTATTTTTGATTTTTACATGAAATTGTTATTTGGTGGTTTTTATACAATTATTTTAATTATTGTAATAAATTAACCTGTTCCTTTATTTATGTAATATTTGCTGTTTTGCGAACGATATTTTGAAATACATCAATAGACAAACATAGAATCTCTCTATATATTAAGTTATCGAAGTTAAATGAATTGAAATATTTTTGGGCATACAATTCTCCTATTAGGTACTTTTTTATTGTTCATATTAAGATATGTACGTTATGTTTATACATTGAGGTTATATATTATGCTCAAGCCCACATATATTTACCGATATTATTGTTATATGTATTTCAGGTTATTGTACAATAATATGAAATATGTTTTTATTATTGTAAGAAATAACTTACACTTATAATTCTCAAATGAGGATTTTGTATATAATCATAGATTAAGATTTATTTTTTATTACAAGAAAAATAACTAAATAGGTACCTTGCAACAATGAAAAATGATCTGTAAATACTGCTTTAATAAATATATAGGTATATTATCCTTTTTGTACCATCTTAAGAATCATTGTTATTTAAGGGATTTAATTACTGTATTTGTGATACTTTTAAAAGTTTGCTGCGTAATTCATGTAAGCTTACATACTATGTTTATTGTGCATTTACAATATTTGCAGCTCTCTGTTCTATTATTGTTTTATTTTTATTTCTTATTTTATCGGTACCTGTTTTCTTCCTTATTATTTTTACATTTGTTTACCCCTTTCTCCATAAGTTCGTTGCTTGTTTTTATTATTTAATCCATTTATTAAACCATTATTACCTAACTTTTGATTTTTATTTAAATCCCCTACCATGTCGACAATCGTATTTTGTAGTTTATCCTTTTTAGCTTATTAAATAAATTATAATACACTAGGATTTAAAGGTAAGTCAGTATCAAGCGGATGATAAATTTTTCACGTCGCCTTTATCTTGATCCTGATTTACTTTTTCATTAAAATCATATCCGTTCTTCCAAAAATCCTTTTAGCTATTGTAAAGAAATAGTGACGAGAAATAGTTTGTAAATGAAATGCTAAAATTAAAAACATAACTTTAAAATATTTTAAAGTTTTATAGAAATTTTATTGTATAAGAAAACAATGTATATAAAGTGTATCTAGATATACAAGGTGTACGGATGGAGATATCAGGATCATTGATTTGAACAATTTGTTTCAAATTCAGATAGAACGAATCCCAGAAGTCATTTAGCCGCTACTACTACTACTAGATTTCGACAATGAAAAGAAATATATTCCAACACATGGCGTCAGGCGCGCATATTAAATCATTGATGTTGTCACAAATTTTTACTCGGATCAGAGGCTCTTATGAGCTCAGCTTACGAGTGAGTACAAGTTAAAATATATAAAAATTATGACCTATTAAAATTACAATTAGAGCATGTCAGAATGTCGTTTTGTAGGTATTCATTGCGTATGTATAATTAAAGCCTTTATTTTTAACAAATTTTTATTTTAAATTTGTAAGCCCTCAATACAGAAGTCACCAACCCCCATCATTCTTTATGTGTTCTCAGTATGTATGATTCTTATTTCAAAATAAAGCCATATGAAAGGGGTAAGCATTTACAGATTAATAAAATATTTCATACAATCGCCATTACTTCTGAGTTGTGCGACGATTCTAATGCATTTGCATGAATGAAGATATCATTACGAATCGCATATATTCAATTTAATATTAGACTAAGAATTTTATTGGAGATGATTTCATTGAAACTAATATGGAAAGAAAATATAATGGTTTGTGATTTATCCAAGAAAGTTACCTATCTGTATAAAAATATTACTGCAGGACGATTTTCAATTTAAGCAAGATTACTTTATTGTAAAATTTTGTTGTTTATTGAAACTGACAAAATTAATTTTAAAAGGCAGCCTGCAAAATCTGTATCTTTTCCGGTGGACCCCTAAGATGTAGGTATAATAAATAAAATCTACTTTATTAGAGTTCTCTTTAATGAGCTGTTGCTCTCTTAGAAAGTTATCATAGACATAATAATATGTTCGTTCCCATTTTATCATGAAAGTTTTATATCATCGACATCATCAGCCGCTTGTCATGTACTAAATGAGTATTGAGTAATAATGTACGTCTTTAACTTTAAGAACAACGAATTCTAATTTAAAAGACACAATTGACACAAACTGAGCAATTGTTAAATTTCAATCGTATTTTGTTCCCATATTGTTTTTATTATAATATTCAAATTTGGCCTTACAAAATTTTAAGTCGATTAACAAATGCTGCGATAGGAAAATTACGTATTGCAAAGATATGTATAATTTATAAATTATTTTGCAGTTCAAATACTAAAAGGGGCCGTACTTTTTGTATCCACATTGAAATTTCGCAGTCGAACAGGAATAGCATTATATATCTCTTTCATACGGGAATTGCTGATAAAGAAAATGTTCACAAACCTTTTGGAAAAAAATTGTTGCTTCAACAAACAAGAATTTAATATGGTGAACGGACGTTATAAGACATACCTATAAATAATTAGATAAAGCTTAATTGTTTGAAGTTTGACCTTTACTGCCAATTCATTTTAAGGAAGAAAATCATTTGTAAGGTGTTTTTATTTCATCATTCTATATTTAGAACAAAAATGTTTGTAATATGGTGAACTGACATTTAATAACTGTATGTTACAAAATGGACAAAAATGAATCTGAATTAGATAGGTACAAAATTATCCGGTAAAATTTTCCCAAAACATAATTTTAGTCCAAAAGATTTCTAAATTCAAATAATATATAGACTAATATAGAGAATTTGATATATTTCAGAAACAGTTATAATTATTATCATACCATTTTCATTACTTCTGTGTATAAGTATATATAGCTAACAGTCATCTTCAATATGTTCTTTTGAATTATCCAAAAATTTAATTTTTTTTTAATAATAATTATATAACCTAAAAGAAAGTAGAAAGAAATTAATCCGAATTTAAAAAAATATATTTTTTGGTTTGTGACAAATTTTTGTTTAATAATATTCAAGAATAGAGCGTACACTGCTTTATTATCTCATCTCACCTAGTATTTTACATTCAAATTAATTAATCAAAACAAATAGATGTTTGACTGAATGATCAACTCTTATCTGTGTACCTTGTATGAAACCAAATAGTCCATTTTTGTATAGCGTAGAACTGTAAAGTATTGAGATTGACAATATCTGTGTACTGAATAATGGTTATCATTTGTTTTTAAAATGCTTTCAATTCCCTGGCCCTGGTCCTGACAGCTTATCTAAGCGAGTAAAATGCGTAAAATATCCCATTAATATATCTAGCTATGCGCTGAAACTGTTTGACAGCAGACATATAAATAAATATAATTGTAAAATATGTTTCTCTATATTTCTTCTACACGAATTTCATCCCCCATTTACTGTAACCGATTATATGTTTAAGTGGCTTAACATGTACTCTCCTGTCTTTTTCGGTCAGCTTTTTAATGTACTGAAAAACACTGTACTACCTGTATCAATATAATATATCAAAATTGTAAAGAGAATATCTTAATTTTTTTAATAGGGGAATTTTATTTCTGCAAATTTATGCAGGTTGCAAAAATGTAATCTAGTGGCCATATCAAAATATAAATATTTTTTGCGTCATGCATCTTTTTTAGATATCGAGATAAGAAAGGGGGAGGATCCATAAGACCTTATGGGAACTCTCCTTTTATATCTTAACATTTTTGGTAACTACCTCTGAGGTCACCGAAGTCCCTCCCGCGAAAACTAAGATTTTATGCCTTTGTACACAGCAAGGGATATTATCAAGAAATTACTTTTAAGTGTGTAATTTAATTTGCACCTTCTATCCACCATATTTTTCTTTGAGCTCATAGTTTTAAGGCAAAATACACTATGCAGTGTGTCCACGGATGGGATCCTAAAGAAGGACTATTTTATGGAACAAAATTATATTTTACAAGAAAAACTACAACTCCTAAAAACATACAGAAATTCTAATGTGTGTATATAAGGTGGTTATTATAAACAAATAAATTTGATTTTTCTCTCTTAATAACAAGAAGCGTAGGTATTCCAAGACACCCAATAAAATATATTCATATTAAATTTATTATACACATTCTTCTGACCACCCCGTATGCTAAATAATAATTTAAGATAAGTGTATTTGTAAGTGTTGTACAAATCGTAGAATAAGCAGATGAAAAAAAAACGATTTTTCTTAATTTTCTCTAATTTGGTTATAGTGATCACCATGTACAGTGTACAGGGTGTTTCCTATAAAACTATACCCCCCCTTATTTCGGTCAATTACCACCGATTTTAATTTTTCAAAAACCGGTCTAACACAGAATTTTCCGTATATTTTGAATATGCTATTACTTTTTTTCCTACTTCAACCGTATACGAGGGGCAGAAAAAAGTATGGTTTTTTTAAATGGAACACCCTATATATTTTTACATATTTGGATTCGCCTCGTCCTTCTGATTACAAATATATATGATACTTATATATTTGGTATAAAAATGGCGTAAATAATTGAATTTAAACTTGGGGCGTTTCCTTAAAAACTATACCCCCCTTATTTCGGTCAATTATTTACGGATCAAAATTTTCAAAACCTACACATAGAATTTGTGGGTGGAAAAAAGTATGTTTTTTTTTATGGAATGCCCTGTATTTTTTTACATATATAAGTATTATATATATATTTATAATCAGAAAGGTAGGGTGGATCTAAATATGTAGAAAAATACAGGGCATTCCATAAAAAAACATACTTTTTTCCACCCCTCGTATACCGTTGAAGGGAGAAAAAAAGTAATAGCATATATGAAATCTACGAAAAATTCTGTGTAGATTTTGACAATTTTGAATCGTTAATAATTGACCGAAATAAGGGGGGGGGGTATAGTTTTGAAGGAAACGCCCTAAATTTAAATTCAATTATTTACGCCATTTTTATAGCAAATATATAAGTGTCATATACAGGGTGTTTCATTTTTAAATGTCGTCCTTTAAGGAGGTGATAGAGCATCGAAAAATAAGTCGACCTGCCCCAAAAACCTATATCAAAAATGCATAATAACGAAGTTACAGGCCTTCAAAGTTGGAATAAAAAAATCGTTTTTTTGTCATAACTTCTAGACCATACAACCGATTTTAACCAAATTTTGCACAGGCAGTACTGAACTACATACTTACAATCCTATACGAATAACTCATGTCAAAAATCACCAGTGGCGTAGATACCGGGGTGACGCCCTCTATTTCTCACCCTATTTCCCACGCCACTGGATATTTTTTTTTTGGCTGGTCGACTTATTTTTCGATGCTCTATCACCTCCTTAAAGGACGACATTTAAAAATGAAACACCCTGTATATTTGTAATCAGAAAGATGAGGCGAATCCAAATATGTAAAAATATATAGGGTGTTCCATTTAAAAAAACCATACTTCTTTCTGCCCCTCGTATACGGCTAAAGTAGGAAAACAAGTAATAGCATATTCAAAATCTACAGAAAATTCTGTGTTAGACCGGTTTTTGAAAAATTTAAATCGGTAGTAATTGACCGAAATAAGGGGGGGTATAGTTTTATAGGAAACACCCTGTACGTGTAAACTTGATTTTTTATGTTTTTATGAGTTCGAGGATAAGCACAGTTTTTTTTGTAAAATATTTAAGTATGACATCACAATTATTATTATGGCGAAAATAACATAAGTTTAATAAATGATGTAAATCATTAGAACGATGAAATCGTATTTCGGTTTAGTTGCTTAATAAAATTAAATTTATGGTACAAAATTCCGTCCGTTGCATCGTTTATTTTATTGCAAACGCAAAGAAACAACGAAATATAATATATTATAACGGTATTGAAATTTCACCAATATTTCCGTTAAAAGTATGAAAAAATTCGGCTTCATATAATATGTTTACGCATTCTAAATACCTGTATATTTTGCAGAAATAACAGCGTAATTTTGTAGGTTCCCTAGTATTTACTTTTGTACATTTTTACTAAATTGCACAATCTTTGACCAATTTAGATGCACTTAAAGGAATTAGAATATTTTTGTAATTAAACACGCTTTGTCATGTGTACCTAAAAGAAATCTATCACATTTTTGTATCATAAAGATGTTTAGTGTACCCTATAATTGTAAATATTGTATATACTAAAGAAATTACACATATTTATCAACGTTTATGTTATTGATTATGTGAGTAAATAAACGCATAGACAGACGCAGGCTTTTTGTTTTCCCCTCCTTGGAGCTCCTGGCCTATCCCATATTTTACTTGGAACCACCCCAACGTATTCATTGTCTTTAAAGAAATGTTTCAGTTTCTTTATGTTCAGTTAAAAGTAACTTAAAGGTGCGCTTCTTAGGAGTAAATTCATTAGCTTAACGTAAAATTGGATCCACCTAAAACTTTAATTCGAATATTTGACTAAAAAAGTTAATTGACTGATTTGCCTTAAAAATAAATTATATATTAATTCGTATTAATTATTAATTTCTTTACCACTTTGTTTAAAAACTAAAAGAAAATGACAATAAATGAGAGAAGGTAAGAATATGAAGGACTAGGGAATGATTGATTTTACGAAACTATCATCATATTATACAGGTTGAATCTTAGAGTGGGGGTCATATTCATAGGAGGCGACACCTTTCAACTATGGGAACACAAAACTACAATTTTTTTTTAACGTGCTATGAAAAATTAATATTGTTCAAACCCTTTTTATTTGAATTTGGGTACCCCGCCAGTGGAATGCGCTAGCGAGAGTAACGTCTAATAACTGAGACGCACACGCGTGTCTTGAACAGTGCATTGTTGCCAAACTTCACGATTGAAATAAAATACGGGGAATTAATAGTAAAGCAAATTTCCACACCACCCACGAGGTTCTGCTTTTTGGCGCGTTACTTTTTTGAGTGGGTGTTCGCCAGGAGCCATATTTTTCCACAGAAATAAAAAAAATACAGAACATCATCCACAACAAGAAACTAAATGAAATGTACTATCTAAACAATAACAAAGAAAAACTATTCTCCGCGAGTGTAACAATAAAAAAAGTAATAACTAAAAAACTTAATAGTAACAAATAATGAACAAAAAATTAGTTTTTCTAATAACAATAAATCTTTACTTATCTAGGATCGGCATTTCTCATAGCTGGTGTTGAAACTGTCCTCCGTTATTTTCCAAACACGCTGCAGCTCGCCGCATCACTACACACACTCAATTATTATCACTAAACACAAACACAAAACTTCCACTTTAAATAAATTTATGAAATGCCACAATTAACATTTAAACAATATTCCACTTTAAAATTCACTAAAAACTGAAACTATTTAATTTTATAATCACAATAAACCACACTAGCTGCTGTCTGGCCGTTCACTAACACTAAAAACTAAAACTAGAGCATAAAAAAACATCGACCACGAACTGGCACGCTTCGCTGTATGCCATGATAGCCCATGCGCGGCTTTTGCATTTCAGGAGAACCTATTTCTTATCGCTATTTCTTGTTAATGCACCCTGCTTGTAACTAGGTCAGTGTCATAGTTTGTAAAGAGTTCAGCGACTCTAAATGGGTGGTAAAAGTCCTATAAACGAATTCTGTTTTTAAAATCTTTTTCATTTTGTGTCATAATAATTATGCAGACTATGCAGCCGACTTTTTCATTTTGTTTTGTATTACAATTATCAGTATTTGAAGTTAAAACTGCGTATTTCAATAAACCTGTTTATCCAATTGGATTAATTTTTCATTTTCACTAGGTACCCTTATCTCTCTCTCGTGATTGGGTATCTCTGGATTATTAATGAAAAGTGAAAATGTAAATGTAATTGATTGGTTTTATATCATCTACACTATAATTATTAAAGTGGCAACACTGTCGACCGGCCACACGTAATGCAGTAAGTAAGAAATTCGGATTCATGTTCATATTAACACAAAAAATAGGACCCCCACTCTAAGATTCACCCTGTATTTATTTCATAAAATTGTTTCTACAACATTTGAAACATCGTCAACAGGTAATGTAATTAAATATGGATAAAATATCCCCATAATAAACTATTATGAGAATAATTGTAATCCTAAAAACCAGCTTCATTTCATTCTGAGGCGATGTGGTAAATGGAGATATAATTACACGTATGTTGAATCAAACTAGAACTAATCCAATAATTTCAAATAACAGCAAACATCAATATCACCTGTTAGTAAAATATATATATATATCAAAAAGTTTTAAAACCCCATTTTCCTAAAGTATGGACAATTGTATAAATTTTACTAGTAGTAACTACTTACAAATTTTATTATGCAACTGGTCTACAATTTAATCCTTTTTCCCTAAGGAAATAGAGTTTAGGGTGGATTCTGCACGACAGTCCTCTGCTGTCAATTTGAATCCACTGTTTAGACCTGCCTACACGCTGGTGACCCTTAAAACGCTTCCTGGGTAGTCTCTCGTGGGACTCTCCACCTGAGTCCATCTCGCCGATTGCTGGCGGGCAAACGGCTACCCAGGATTGTCCTATCGAATATAAGCCATTTGGTCACCTATCTAAATGCAGATACTGCACTGATCGAACATCAGAATCTAAATGACCGTACTTGATCCACCCACTAACTTATAAAAGTAATAATGTAAATCTCTACAGTCTCACTGTTATATAGTCTCTAAACTGCAAAAATCAACTTTTTTTTACTTTCCGTTGAAATCCCCTTTTTCATATTATACTGTAGCTAAATATGATTTCCCTTTTTAGGGAAGCGTCTTGCTTAAAGATACTCAAAGCTGTATGTAGTAATGTGTACGAGAGGCACTTTCTTTCTCTTTATTCCTATAATAAATAAATAAATATAAATACACCACATGTAATTACGACCCCCTTTATCCCAGAAGACTGAGCCTTGTGCGGGAGGGGGCTACACATTTAAAGACAAGGGACACACATCCAATATCCGTGTATAATGGAAAAATCCCTCTCCTGTTTTGTTAGTTTAGGAACAGTACAAATATACTTATGCACACAAATCAATTTAATGCCAGAAATAAATACAAAATCAGCCAATTACATCCTTTTGTGATGTTCTATGTCATTCATTAGTGCATAGTTATAGGTATAATAAGGTCTCAAAACAACATAACAGCCACAGAGAAACATGATTTAATGACAATATCAATACAAAGATATTTGTATCACGTAATTTTTGTGTGTTCAATTGCTCAGTCATTCAAGAGTTATGTTTAAGTTAAGTAAGTTGATTTCAACTCGATAGTTATTAAGAGGGTGTCACAATAACTTCCAAAATTGTTTCAAGATTCGTAGATAAGAGTGTATCTGTAGCATTAACATTAATAGTTCATGGCGAGTCTGCTTTTAAAAAATTCTGGTGGGTCTACTTTTTCTACCCTCCACCCTTTCCCTTTTAATTTTCACAATCAGTAAAATCAACCATCTGAAAATAATGAATGTGCTTCATGTTAAATCCAGCGATCTAACTGGCCTTTCGATACCACCTCTTTTCCTAACCACCTGCTAGACAATCTTATTTAATTGACTTCGAGTACACGTCGCGTAAATGAAAACTGGTCTACTGAGGTAAGAGTTTCCTGAAGAAATACTGTGTAAATTTGATTAGTCAAAGTGTTTTCAGAAGAATCTATAATTTTACCATTTTGCCAAGCGGTCTATTCTTCGGAGAGTGTATATTTTTAACAATTTCTGAATTTTTGTTATACAACTGCAATAACTCGTTGCAGAACTGAGAAAATCATTCTTGTTTTACTCATGTAGAAGTGAACTTTGTACAAATGATATTTTTACTTATGAATTATTTTTGCCAAAGTCAGTTTTGTCTCATCAGTTGATAATTCTCAAATTGTAAAGAGAAGATTTTCAGGTACCTACCTACATATTTTCAATTTCTTGTAAAAATTTTGGAACACAAATTAAGTATAATAATCAACTAAAATAATTTATATCTCAATTATAATTTTCAGTGCTCCCAAACACAAATTGTCGATGAAGTTGAAAATTTCCAATTCTGAAAAAAAAATTTCATACACGAACAAATAGGGAGATGTATTGAAAAATCGATCCACATGAAATGTCATGCCACTCGCACTCTTTTTGTAACGATTTTATCGAATTTATAAATTACTTTATGAATGCGTTGGGTAATTAGCGACGCCCAAAGCATTTAATTTTAAGTTTAGAAAAGAAATAGCATAGTAAAATTCTAATATACATTAAAGTTGATCAATAACCTTATAATATTTGCAATTATTGTCCTAATCAGTTAGTACTTAATTAATTTTGGTTAAATATTTAATTATTGTATTTCGCCATGCATAACTGCTTTTTTCGAGTCACTATAAATAACTTTAAATTGAATTTATCAGAATTACTTCCAAATAATTTCTTATAAAGTCATGGTTAAAAATAAATTTCCGAGAAATGTTCCGGTTACTAATTTTGGATCCGGGTTGGTTTTAATGGATATTGTGGTATTATTATAGCGTGTCCCACAGTGTAGTATGGTAGATTGTCATGTTATTGATATGTCGGCAAAAATAACTTTTACTTTAATAAATATAATATAGACCAGGAAGATTTTCACTGAATATAAACTGTGTCTATTAACTATGGAGAAATTTATTAGAACTTCGTAACAAATTATATTACGTCAAATATATATTCAAAACAATTTTCATTTAATTTAAAAATCATGTTATTATTGCTACAGAAAAGATATGAAATGGGTAGATTTAAAAAGGATTTTTTTTCTACACTCAATGTTTGCTAGAACTCTTGTAAAATATTACTAAACCACTGTAACGATCGAAAAGTATACAAATGTTTTACTTCCAACACTAAAGGATTTCACCGAACACTCCAAATATTTTATTAATTAATTTTTGTAATTTTAAAATTTGTGGATAATTTACATTAAATTTTCTTTAGAATAAATTTAGATGAAATTTGTTACACAGCTTATTCAAATAAATTTCTATCGCAATTTAAAGGAAGTAAAGGAAAGACCACAAATCCGGTTTAGTTTGTTCGTTTGTGGAGATTAATATTACTTTTAATAATTCATGAAAAGCAGAAATTAAGAGCTTTAGCGGTAAAATTTAAGACTTATGGTTTTATAATACGGCTCTAAATTATTACTAATTTATGAAGCTGAAAATTGAGATAATAGACGTTGCTTGGAATAACCCTTTATTTTGTATAATACAATTTGATTTGATGTGAAATTAAATAAACCGTTTTCAATTCAAGCGTTAAGCATGAAGTTATTCACCATTTTTGAAACCCGGTGTTTCCGAAACTGCGAAATAAATTTTAACACAGTTTTCAGATATATCAAAAGATTAGGTACATGTTTTGTCAACATGAGCTTTATGGATCTGTAAAAACATGTTGGGTAAAAGCTAAGTACTACAAACAAAAGGTGTAGGCTTCTCTTGGTGCCACACCCCAAAAAGAAGGAATGATGAAAGAAAGGGATAACAAAAGCCATGATAGCAACATCTACCGCAACTATGGAAACATTATTCTATCTAGTTTCATAACACCTAGTGGAAAATTTGGTACTATAGCGGTATACCATTGAAATATAGGACCATTAAAAAGGAAATGACAGCTTTATAAGGAACTAGTTACATCAGTGATTTATTTGACACCGATTAGTCAAAATATTGCCGTCAATGGTTTATACTCGTTTTATAAACTTTTATTTTTAAAACTATAGAAGAAAGTAATGTGTTACCTGATTATATATTTTCATATATACTTGTTTATATTTCTTTCTACTTTATGCAGTTGCGTTAACAGTATTTAGTGATTTACCAGATTGACAATAATAATAATAAAAGGTCTGCAAATATTTTACAAAAAAAATACTTCACAAAGAAGCTCGAGCCTGCGGCCCCTAGATTGTTTTTTCACAAAATGCAATGGCAATTTTCCCTACAATGTCTTCGCCTTTTAGTCATGCCGTCAAATAATACTTGTGGCCCATGTTTGAAGGTATAATTTTTCTCGATTAATCATTTTGCAAAAAACCATTACTTATCATTATCATTATCTTTTCTGTATCCTCTAAAATATTTTTCTTGTATTTTGAAATTGGTTTCAAAGAACATAATATTAAACATTAGTACAAATAATTATCAAGTCTTATAGCAAATGCTATCTTATAGCAAATGCTAGAAGTATAAAGGACACAACCAAATAATACTGCCTTCAACAGACACTATGCGTATGTTATACGATTTAAAAGTTAATCATAAATAAAATTTTATTTAATTTAACTTTGAATATAACTTAAATTTTAATATTAAGTTATATAGTCTTAAGTACTACACATCAAGTGTTTATTGCTTTAAACAATCCGAAAAATTAGTACTATGTATATTTTGCATGTTATTCTACTTTTGTGTGCTTAACATTAAACTGTTTGATACATTGCTCTAAAGTTTTTATGGACATACTTAATCTAAAACATGAAAGTTTGCACAGCTCTAATAAATACACTGCAAAACGTATATGGCCCCCAATAGGGAGAACTCCACTGTGACAGTTTACATATGAACTTCTCACACAAACATAATAATAATAAAACAAAAGTTATTGTACTTACGGCAATATGCGACAGGTGTCTCTATATCATCAATTTATGAATTGTTCTTGTAACTTACGGTGAGACACTTTATCATTAATGTTCGACAAATATCTCTTAAGGTTGGGATTTTGTAGAGTGAGAGAGAAATATACGTATTTATTTTGGTTTATTATGATTAATGAAAAAAACAAATATGGTGGGATATTTATAAGAGTTTTAGGTTTTTAGTATTGTCCTAAAGATTTTAATAATACCAATTTCTAAATATAAATTTTTATTATAATGAAGTGGTGTGCTCTCAAGGTGAAAATAGTGTGGATCTAGAAATAAAAGTGTCTGTCTTCCCTTTGAGAGCACACCACTTCATTATAATAAAAATTTATATTTAGAAATTGGTATTATTAAAATCTTTAGGACAATACTAAAAACCTAAAACTATTATAAATATCACACCATATTTGTTTTTTCATTAATCATAATAAACCAAAATAAATACGTATATTTCTCTCTCACTCTACAAAATTTAATTGAAAGCTACAAATTGAATATCATATAAATATCGAATAAACCTTAGTTGAGTGCAGACAATTTGAAAATTCAAAATGTGTTCAATGTGACGTATTTGGTGGTGTATTGTAATGTAAACAATATTTCTATAAAAAGGATTGGGGAAATATAATAATGTAGGTTTACAGGATTTATCTTTAATTTACACCGTCAAAGTCGTGAATGTATCTAACCTAGTAATACTACGGTTTTTAAAAAGTAACTCCACCCATACAATAATTCTTGTAGGGGCCGATGAAAATCTCAGTGATCATTAAATTACTTCGTGCCATCAATCCACGTATTGGAAAATTCATATCATAGACTTCCATTAGCAAAATGGGAATTAATTCTCTTCAAGTACAAATTGGTTAAAGAAGGGATGGAATCTTCAAGTAAAAATCGTGGATCTTTATTTCTTTGACATTTTACTGATTTTTCATTCATTTAAATTCGTAGTTTGTTTATTGTTTATTGTTTATTGTTTTATTGTATAATTTAATATAAGTTAATATAAGTATATTAAATTTCATACGAGATATAAAACTTCTAAGAATAGAAAAAAGAATAATTCAAAAAGAGAGTGATGAAATATGAAATACTTAGTACCTATGCAATTTATTTTTAATATTTGGTCTACACAGAGAAAATACTCTTGGGATATCTGTAGAAGACGATTCATTCACTTATTTAAGAAAAAGTCTATACACTATTGGTAAGGATGAATCTGGGAGGCCGATATAAATGCATCAGACGGAGATAACTTAAAGCATTTACAAGTTAAACAGACAACGCGGTATCCCCTACCTCCCACCTTCCATTCTTTACAACACGCAGTCGAAGGGGACAACGGAATCGGCCAAATGTGTCGTCCGGCCGCGATGTCGCGTCCAACAAAGTTATTCATCAATAAGCCTTCCTCCAGCGAAGTACAAACTGTTATTTTTAAAATACAAGTTTTTATTTCGTTTTTAGGTTTAAGGCTAATAAATAACATCAACTCTTAAACCGCTGTTGTATTGTCAAATGCAACAGCGATAAACATGATAAAAGAATGAAAACATCGTAAAAATATCTCACGGCCGTAAGCTGAACCGATGGCTGTCGTCGCACACATCCCCTCTTTAGTAGGAGTGTAGGAATGGTTAGGCGTCTCTTGTTAACTGAAGGCTTTGCCTCTATGTACCTTCTCTCTTAGTTGCATTACAGATTTCGCATTCCTAAATGAATACTTGCCAATAGTGTATATGCACGTGTATAAAATCGTCTTGGGGTTCTTGATTTAAAATCAAGTGTAATAAAACAAATAAGCACATAAATATAAGTAACACTATGAAATATTTACCCAGTAAATGATTTTTTTTTAATGAAAATATCAATGAATTCAGCTGAGAATTTGCAACATGTAGGTTACGTCTCCATAATCATTCTTTTGAGCGATTTATGCTATGAAAAGAAATATTCTTGTAGTAACTATTTGCAAATGTAAAATAATTTTTGAAACTAGTTAACAGATCTGTAGGAGCGCGCATTATAAAAATCTTGCAGAACTTCTGCTTGAAACACTGTTTTTCTGTAACACGAAAACCTCTGACATCAATCGAAGTTTGTATAGCATTGTTTTCCGACGTCTGCTATTTGAAATGATTCTGCTAACGATAATAAAGTATTCTGTAGTTTATTTAGTCTACTTACTGGTAATTGTTATGAAGAGTTTGTAGGCAGTAGATTCTTTAGCGGGGTACTGCAAAACTAGAGACTTAAAATAACTTTTGAAAATATTAAAACACTGCCTATAATCATATACCCTGTCGTGTAACATTTGGCTGCGGAGGTTCGGAAATCCAGTATATAGAAATTCCCGAATACGTTAGAGAGATTTGAGAAACAATGCTTTTGTATTTGCTATTAATTCGTCTACATGTGGATAACAGTTCCGAATAGTTTCTGCCAGAAAATGTAAAGCATGAAATATGCACGTAATGTGTAGTAAATTAGGAAAACAAGACTTAAGGGAATGACGAGCGTGAGTATACATGACGCACCATAACCACGTATTACGAATGTTAAGACTTAATTCAGTGTATTTTTTAATTTGTTTAATTTCTTTATCAGTACATTGCTGTAATTCTTTACTAGCTAATAAATACGTACCAATTTAGTGTACCTACGTACTATCACCTTGGCTGCAGAAATTTTCTTGAATTATGTTTAATCCGGTCCTGTTCATAAATAGTGAATGCTTTCGCAATGTTGCTCTGCTTTTCCCACCTGATTTTATATTTTTTCCCCAAGTGACGAAAAGTTTGTTTTTCATTGTTCTTTTGCCATTTCGTCGACTACATATTTCGGCATAATGACAGCCTGTCTGACAAGGTGCAGGAGTTCCGCTTTCGCCATATTTGCTTTATACTGTAATGACGTCTGCTTTTTCCAGATACTTACGTAATCTTTTATACGGAAATCTCGGGCGCCAGTACTTTAACTTTTGAGTGCAAAGGACAGCACTTTTTGGCTTTCCTATTTGGGAAAGCAATCCGGGGTAGCTAACAGATGGAGATACGGAGGAATGCTAGCGGGTCGTAAGTTGGGGGTCTGTCTAACGGACTTCAACCCCTACTCAAACGGATTAATCAGAAATTTTTGGACAGAACTAATTACTCGTGAATTTTACCTCTTTAAAATAACGGATTTATTCATTGATAATAATGAACAAATTAATTTACTCTAAACCTCCACGACTGTACAGTCGAGTGTGTATAAAACTATTTCAAAAATGATAACAATAAGTCGAGCTGGCAAGCAAGAATCTTTACGTGCTTTTGCGCCGGAATTTTCGGATACGTGGGACTAATGAATTCTTATGTACGACAAGCAAACGGACCTTTCCACTAGGATGTATTATGCACGGCGGGCAATCGATTAGCTATAGATATTGTAGGCTATACAGAGTTTTTAAATACACGGCAAACTACTGCCACAAACGTAGAGCTATTTGTTAATGCTTATGTTAATAAACGTAAGTTTCACGAGCCAACTCTATGCAGATCACCCGTTTGGATGGCCCTAGCGAACAAATCCTCCCAGTTGATGCATATAATGGCTATTTGGTTTATCGTAGGTTTTCCGGTAACCTATTATGCAGGGGGACTTTTGAGGTGGCCCTAGCGAACAAACCTCAGCAGCTGCTGCATATATTAGCAAACAAAAGACCAACGGAGGTATTACTAATTAGCTCTGGTTTGATTGGGTAGTATAATATAACAATACGTACGGACACAAAGACCTTTGAATATCTATACTTAACTGAAAGCAGTACCTGCAAAATGCAGTGGACTACGGTGTCTTCTTACCAAAATGATTTTCAAATAACGTTCTGACGGAATTTACTATGCAACTCGGAGCGGCGGCGCGAAACTGTGGACGGCTTTGGTTCGATCTGGCACTTCTGGACTGCGGACGACTTTCACGGAATGAGCTGAACTGCTGCCGGTTTTCTCGGAATGAGGATGAGCACGGAATGAGAGTGAAGTGAGTGTTCTTCCCCTTTTTGTAAACTTTTTGACGTATCTAGGTCGCGTGATAGAGGGGCGGTCACCGACTTGAAACGACGGACTCGGATGCACAACCCAGCGTAACTTGCAGAGGTGCAGCGGATTATGCAATTTGGTGCATCAACTCAGAACGTATATAACCGGGAATGAGTTACTTGTAATTTCTAAACTATGTTGCAAAAAGAAACGGATTAAAACGAGCAAGGATTAACATTTTTAGTAACGAATGATTTTTATTTACGACTCGGACATTATTTATATTTCTCGGATTTTACTTATACGAGGGATTGTCGAAAATTAATCAATTAATTACTTGATTGCTTGTCTGTTTTTTCTTTCGATTTGAAGCATATCAAATCATCCTCAACGAAATCGTCCTTTGGTCCTGTGTAAAGGACTAGGCGACTTCCTTTGCCTGATGAATCTTTTAACTCTGTCGTTAATCCCTAGTTGAAATCCCGCCTGAGAGTCAGGATTGTGGTGTCCTTCTATGTTTTACTTACAATATGCCCGCGTTAAACCAAGTTTAATCTAAGAAGTACAATTTCTTGCCTACTTTCGGATCTCTCGCAGGAAATGTGGCCTTCAGGTGATAATAAACATAATAATAACGCCACATATAATTACGACCCTCTTTATCCCGGCAGCGTCTAGAAGAGCCTTGTGTGGGAGGGGGCTATACATTTTAGAAACAAGGGTCACACATCCAACATACGTGTATAGTGAAAAAATCTTACTCACAGTATTTTCCACTGCCACGACTGGGAATCGAACTCGGAACTTTTGGGTGTGAGGCAGGTACGCTACCATCAGTCATCAGTCATATTTCTTTTCTCTAAGGACACTATTGCATGACCTATTTGAGAACCTATACTACCAAAACACAATTAGGTACAGGGTTATTCATTATAAATTACCCACCCCTTATCAGCGTTATTATTGCCTATAGAAAAAAAAGTTTTAAATAAAAGTTGTGTGGTTATGACTGAATTTTGTTAAAAGTACAGTGGCGTGCAGATTTCAGGGGATACAAAAAAATTATACATTTTTTTAAATGGGATACCCTGTATATTATTACATTTTTGGAATGATCCTTTTTTCCTGATTTCAAAAATATACCATATGTTACCCCTACCATATACCGTTTTTGAGTTATTAAACGTCGAATATCTTAGTTAAACTATTTAGTTACTGTAAATATGGAAAAATTAACATTATTAATGTGAGCTATGAAAATGACACTGTAAACCATTTTGATAATTTCATTAAAGAAATGTCATTTATCAAACACTCGATCAAACATAACAGTTGTCATTTTCATAGCTCACTTTAACAATGCTTTTCCATATTTACAGTAACTAGTTTAACCAAGATATTCGACATTTAATAACTCAAAAACGGTATATGGTAGGGGTAACATATGGTATATTTTTGAAATCAGGAAAAAAGGATCATTCCAAAAATGTAATAATATACAGGGTATCCCATTTAAAAAATGTATTATTTTTTTGTATCCCCTGAAATCTGCACGCCACTGTACTTTTGATGGCATTTTAACAAAATTCAGTCATAACCACACAACTTTTATTTAAAACTTTTTTTTCTATAGGCAATAATAACTCTGATAAGGGGTGGGTAATTTATAATGAATAACCCTGTACATTAGAACATGTAGAAATAAAAAATTTCTTTACTCACCAATTCTTTGATCAATTTGATTCGAGGTAGACATTCATTTTCATGCATCGCTGTTAACATTTTATCTAGAGTCGGTGATTCATTTCTTTCAAAAAAAAAATGAATGAATTAAATGTCGAACAGCAATTTTAGTTTCATTATCGATGTTGTCCAAAATTGCTTGTGGTCGGTGATACACGCTCGGTGCCTGAAATTCGTGTGTTTTCTGATATTCACGAAAAATTTTGAAAGCACTTGGTGCACTCTAATCTGAAATATATGTAATGCATATATAAGACAAAAATGAAAATTTCCAGCTGCATTTGCAGTAAGCTCCACGTTTTGTATCTTAGGGTTGTCCGGGTTCTCTCCAGTAATCCTTTGAAGATATTCAAAACGCGTTCCATGTCGTCAACCGAAAAATGCCTGGCTGTCCGTTTCTTCGGCGAAGAAAGAACCGCTTGGTCCATAATATGATTCTATAGAAGTTCTAATCTCAAAAAGTAAAATAAGTATAGTTCTGATCAATATTAATTATTTTTATTACGTACAGGATGTCCCATTTAAGAGGATCACTCGATATCCTGGCTTTATTATCAGGCTAAAATGAAAAACCGAAATATATTCTCTTGTATTTTCTTATGAGGAATCTTATTGTGAGGTTGAATAAGTGATAGAACCTCTAATATACGAGGTATCATCAAAAACTGATTTTCCAAATTTTTTTCACCCTATATATGATTACATAAAACGATATATTAGTAAATATATAACTCATGTCCATTATCTTTAGTGGTTTTCTTTTTCCTTAGTTTCAAGCTTGTGCGTGAATTTTTAAAGAAGTCTTTGAATTAGCTTATTTCATTACTTTATCGCATTTTGCTGCCAATTTCTCGAAAACTACTCTAAAGATAATGGTTGATTGAGTCGATCTTTACTTGATGGAAATCCATGTTAGCACTGAATGAAATAAAACTTAACTGTTTTATGATTTCCACAAATCTTTTATATTTATGTATTTCACAAAATATATAATATAATAAAGATAATGGGTTATATATTTTTCAAACGAGGAAATTCATAATACAGGTTGTCGCCAAAATTTTGTCGGATGTTATTGTTACTATTAATATACTATTTTATTAGATTAATGGCAATAACAGCAATTGGAAACAACTAACTAAACAGTAATCTTTTACAAAACAAAAAATGTATTATTCAATCCTCCATATTTAAAGTTAAAGGTGCACTGCAGGAAAATATAGTTGTTATAATGATGCATCTCAAGTTAATCTCAGAAAGGTTAAATTACGTACATTACTGGAATGATGTGTCAAATCGTTTTTTCTAACAAGTGTATAGAAGTAACTAATAAAGTTCATTTCTAGGCCGTATCTGTAGTTAATGGCAACAATATATTAGTTCAAAGGTCAATGAGGCTAGAAGTTTACTTTGCCAGTGTTCTCCCATTTGTAGCAGATAGTGATTTACGAACTAACGAAAAATAACCAAATATGTTAATATTTGCTTTCAAAACATAATCTTTCTTAGCTTCCTTTTTTGAAATATTGTTCCTCCACAACCTAATGTTAACGGCTCATTTCTTTAAAACTGTATAATATTATTTATAGATGCTTAGACATTTTTATACAACATTTTTTCAAATAGTTGTTTAACATAAAAAAATTCTTCTATAGAAAATAAATTTATCATTATAAAACTATATGTCTATACTCTACAGTAAACCCACCGATGGGGAAGGATTTAATGAAAATCACTTACATTGTTTTTGCTCTAGAAAGCTTATTCGTGATTAGTATTCAGTGAGTAGATTACATGTAATCTAGAACGCTATATCGTAGCATAGTATGGTGTCTAAGGAGTTCTTTAAAACAGGCTGGAATAAACACAAAATAAAATAATTTCGAAATGTCATAAATGAATATGAATGTAAAACATTAAGAATAAATTTTTGTAAAAATGTTTATTAATTTATTATTAATTCATCATTAGCGTGGAACAAGCAATATGCATTATTGTATCATGATGTTTATATATTTGTCTACTATATACCTCACTGAAGGCACCCGTTGATCTGACACGTAAATTGCTATTTTGAGGGTTGTCTTATAGCAGACACATTACCCCTGATCTTGGATTGAAATGATCAACTTACTCAGGGGGGATAACCAGTAACCACGTCAAAATTGTTAGATAATGAAGACATATACTTTATTTCATTTGCAAACTTCTAAGTAATTATAAATATTGTATCTTCTCGAACATTAATTAATACTTACCACATTAAACAATTTAACTGATAATCACCCAAATGAACGAAAAAATAATATAGAATAACCCGTTTCTGTTTACGTGAAAGGTAATTCCTACTGTTAGTAGGATAAGAGGTTTGACAAAATTTACAGATTTGGGGGTAGCTCGTCTCCTGACGTCGGTGATTGGCCTTAGCAGCAAAAATAGGCCGACGTTAAATAAGTGTAATAAAACACCATTCGCACAGTAACTGTGTACAGTTCTTAATTCAAACCTTTGTTTATTGTGGCAGTCCCAAGATGCTCATCATTTAATAGACTAACTAAATTCGGAGGCGCCAGATCTTGATGGTCTGAATTACCTTATCTATCTCTATTAAGGCAACGAGAGGGGCCTATATTTTGGGAAATTAGTTGGATAGATAGAAGATTTCGGTGTGTGGTGAACGGATCAAATTTTACTGCAACATGACTAGGAAATCAATACAACTATAATAAATAAATAAATAAATAATGTAATTACGACCCCCTTTATCCCAAAGGCTCTAGAAGAGCCTTGTGCGAGAGGGGGATGGATAAGTAAGTGAGAATTCGTCAAGTCAAAGACTCGGCGGATGTTCAGTGAGTCTATAGGGGCTTAGTCGTGTAGATTTTTAATGTGAAGAAATAAATTTAGGAAAAATGTTTGTTAAAAGTTGTGAGGTCAAAAATATGTTAACGTTTATTAGGAGACTAAGAAAGGCTTGGATTTCTTTCCTTTATTTAATTTTTATATGATGTAAAGAGGTCAAAAAGTAAAATCACACGCTGTAAATTTTTTTGAGATAGTTTAAAAACAAAAAAACTGTAGAGATGCAATTTATTGATCCCCTGAAAAAAACCGACAGGAAAAGTCTGTCATATTGTCCTATCAACAATAATTGACTAAATCAAATCAATTCTTTATTGGATACCGAAGAAAAGGAAAAGCGCTTGGAGAAGAAATGGAAGCTGGATGGACGATAATAATTCAGTAAATTAAGAATGAACCAATATGGATTATTTTTTTATTTTACAATAAAAATATCTTCGTCACAGTAACTATTTAAGAAACTCCACATAGCAGTAGTTGTAGTCCCCATTTCCAGGTTGTCGTAAAATTGTTTTGTAAGCTTCAAACCAGGTAAAGCTTTAATTATTTCAGCCTGATTTACATTGACTACACCTATTTGCCTCCCTAATTTTCAATTACTTGTAGGGAATAATTTTCAAATAAACTCCGCACTCTGCCAATAATTAGCATACCAATCTGAACGCTACTCACAGAAATGCTGTAACCTCATTTCTAATACCTTAATCCCACCTGTAGATTGCTTAAAGCATATGTTATGTTGCGGTTTCCTCCTCTTATTACATTCACAGGAAAATTCAAATATTCAATACAGAAAACCATAAGCCTGTTTCGTAATTACTTAGATAATAGTTATGTACCTAGTTTATAAACAGTTTAATTAATTGGTGTTGAAACAAGGCTAAGCAAGGACGCGTTAAAACTCTTAAAATAATATGAATATGGTTACATGATCCTGAATACTATAACTAAAGTCCGTACAACGAAATGTGAGGCAAATCAATGACTTTGAAAATTAAACATTATCCCAAAATACTAGGCAAACATGCATTTACCATCCTTAATTTTGTGTTGTTTCCTTTGATTTGGAAGCAATTAAGTTTTTAAGTATTTCAGTTCGTGTGTTGTCAAAATTATTAGTATTTGTAGCTTGTAACTATTTTTACTATAACAGACAAAGTACCTTCTTTTCTCTACGAAATCTAAAGTAAATTTATACATGTGATCTATCGATGTTTTTCAATCTTTACATTAGTAACTATGGGGTAAAAATTAACAGAACAATATTTTCAGATATTTATTTACTGAAATTTTCTACGAAATTTTACAAAATACGATCATCCATTACCTCGTTCAAGGGCTTAGCAAATGTAGAACTGCGTTTGAATGGGTTTCCAGGATCGGTAGCCTTTGTGTAACCCCGCAGGAATGGTTTGGGATTTTGCTTCAAATTTAGTGAATAATAAGTTGTTGGAATTGAAGTATACAGTGGATATTTATCGTAAAGCTGAAACAAGAAAATATGGATTGAATAATCAACTATGATATTTGAAAGAATATTGAATAAATCTAATGTCATTGTGTTATTATCACATTAATCGTTTATAATCTCTTTGCAATTTGTTTGTCCTTAAAAACGATTAATAACAACAAATGCAATAATATACTGAATTATGTTTTATTAGAAAAAAGAAGTTTAAAATAGACATGTTAATATTTTAGTATTATTAACATTTTTGCTAAATTCGTTATGTTAAATTATATATTATCCTTAAGTATATATTTTTTATGGAATCGAGCTTTGAAACTCTACGAGTGGGTGAATATAATTTAGGGAATACAGGTCTACAGGTGTGCATGACGTTCTGTAATTTTCAGTAGTCGAATTTAAAAAAGTTAAATTAATTAGAAATGCTTTATAAATACCTTGTAAAGATTTATTGTATCAAATGTGTAAAACAAGTCCTGAAAAATTACTTTTTGTGCACTAATTATTATAGTTTCACATCTTTATTATTTTTATGGATTATTTTTACTATATTGACATGGTTTTAAATTGTACTGATGATGAAACATATTAACTCGAAATATTAATTATATTGAAAACAGTTCGTTATTTTAATTACTGATCTACAGAGCAAAATCTATAAGTCAATTTAAAAATGTAGAACTTATTGTGCAGTATTCCGAACTTATTCTTAAATCGTTCTTAAAGTTGCAGGATGTTCCAAGAATTTTTAATTCTGAAACAGTTTAACGTGCTATCTAACCACTTTTTGTTGTTAATTGAATTAGTAATGGAAAAAGACAACGATTATGCTGATTTGTCGGAATTCTCTAGCGAAAGTGATGATGATGGAGAATTCTTGACCTATATTGTTAAAATAAGACAAACAACAAAATTTGCGTATGGATAATAGTGCCTCAATATAGTGATCAACAAGAAAATATTGTGAAAAAGGTTTAAGAAAATTATCCATCAGCAATTAAGGTATTTCTGGCTGTATACTTTAATATATCGAGAAATATAAAAGAAGCTTGAAACAAAAATAATTATGCACGTGCGAGAGTCCTGAATGTACAAACAAGCTACTAATTATCTTCCTAACCGTTCGCATTTAGGATAAATTTTATTTCAACTTCAAATGGCTAATGGCAACTACCAGAAATATTTCTCCATTGTAAGTAATTCCCTCACAGAAGATAAATTATGTTTCCTGGAGGAAAGAACAATTGTTGGATTATTTGAATGTGGAACGGTGATGTGAACTCATAAATAATCCAAAAATAATTGAATTGAGACTCGTATATAAAAAGAAGGGAATAAAAATACAGATGTTATATTTTTAATACCTTGTGTATGGTGGAAGATACCATTAATCATTGAATTTTTTTTTCAGTTTATTTTTTGGTAAAAAATGCTTTTCATTATTAATACAATGCATATCTATTGTCATAGGGGAATATCCGGGATGTTCTCAAAAGTGACTCTTCATCTTTAACATACAATCATCCTTTCTGTTTGGTAATTAAGGTACAGTGAAAATGGAAACCGTCAGAAATAAAAAATAATAACTCACCGTCTTACAGGCGCGGCAGTACCTATTACCAATTAAATAATTACAACTCAAAATACGCTTGAATCACCACAATAAATACAATAATTATATCTACACAACGTATAATTGCTCTCATTGCTGCACATCACAGTGGGTAAATATCCACAGGACGGACTCAATATTTGGAATATTTTCATATGCGAATATCATTCACTATGGAAATTCTCATTGGGAATGATTCTTGTAAGAAATACAGATTTAGGTAATCATTTTTTTCTTAACGTTATCGTATACTGTAAGATTCGAAACAAAATTTTATGCTGAAAAATGATCATACATTATACGTTACGAGACTAAAATACGATTAATTCATAAATTTAGAATTATTTTTTAAATTTAGAAGCGAACTGTTAATAAAACCTTTCTTTCACCATTTGAATTTTATATTAAAATTATTTAGCATATTACGAAAATAAAATATAGGTGTTTGTAATAAAATTTCATTTAAAAAATTGCTTAGTGAGTGAAATACAAATGAACAGGATCGGACGCAAAATGTTAAATAATCTAAAGTTTTAATATATCCTTTATCAATGAAAGTTCCCACTTTGTTAGCTTATCAGGGGTGCAACTTGTAATATATTGACTTTCCCTGTGCACAGCTGCTCTCTAACGATTGATTTACGAATTACCCTGTACAACTCATTTCAAGTGTTTGTCAACAGTTTACTTTCCTTATAGTCCATTGCAATGGAATCCAATAGAACCAAGACCTGTTACGGTATTGCTTATGATAAAGTATCTAACATTAATTTATTGGTAATATAATACTCCTTCAAATTAACATCATAAACATACCCTAGTAGTTCATCAAGTCTAATATCAATACTTCACCTCCTGTTAAGGATTCACGACATAGTTGACACCGACACGCTGTTAACTTTAGCGCAACTATAACATTTCACTTACTTTTCATTAAAGCTTTAAGGAGAACTTGCTATAAAATGTTTTTATCGCTTATAAACAATGTGTTACACCAGCTTCGTAGCTATAAAGTCTCGGTTAAAGATGTGGTTCAAGTTCTAAAGTTTAATAAAGTTATTAAAGTAATTAATACTTTGTAAGTGTTGAAAGCAAACTAATTACTTTTGTGTTAGGAAGAGTTTATTACTTCGATGTACGTTTCCTCAAGTTTGGACAACATTTTTAATTAGAGAGCACTTTTCCAGTTATTTGAACTGATTTGATTCACGATCTTAATTTTTGGTGATAGAATTCTTGTTGACTGAAGCTATTGTATACAATGAAGGAGAATTTATGTTAGCAGTTTATGTAACAAAGATAATCCAACGAAACCCATGTATCTAAGCAACTACCCTATTTTAATTTAAAATTACTTGAATTGGCGATAGGATATATTGTGCTCTTATGCACTACAAACAAGTTAGTTTACATTCGTAAATGTAGGTTTTAAATGAGAAAATGATTAATTATTAGTAAATTTTAGAAATATGTATAATTGAAATATTTACAAATTTTAACAAATAATATTTTTCGTAAAAGATCAGAATATCCATCTCCTATCGATTATGGATATTGGGTGTAAATTTTGAATATCTTTTAGGATCTCTAAAATCAAACCGTTCAATAATAAAGTCATTCTAGTAAAAATATAGGGTACCCATATCCAATCTTCCAATCCAATGTTTTACTTTTTAGTTACAGATTCTACGAAGCCTATTTTTAAATGTTTAAATTAATACATTAAATCAAGGAGAAGGTTGCGAATTTCAGCTTAAGTATCTTTCATTCATTGCATATTAAAAATAATTAGATGGTAAATGCTATTCTTTTGATTTATTATTAATATATTACTAAGAAGGAGGCGATTATTAAATATAGAGGACGATGTAAAATAGTAGCGCAAAATGGTGTATTCAGGAAGTTATTTTCTTAATCTCTCTTGACCTCATACAATGCAGTCATTTGGGTCACAGGACCGAGGCCTCGTTATTTAAAATACGGACGGCTATTCATATTTTAGGCTGATGGCTTTGCATAGAGAATTAATTCTGAAGTACGCGAAATCAGTTATCCTTTATTAATATTTTCTTTGTGTAAGGCTCCCTAAGGGTCGGCAGGATTTAAATATCAAATTTGTTTTCAATTTAAATAAATATTCAGAGAGTAGTTGAAATAGGAATGCGAAATGTGATACAATCAAAATGAAAATTAGGCGTTAGGCGTTATAAATCCGAGGAATAATTTAGGATCGCTTGAAATTTATTAGTAACAGAAATGTGGTAGACAATGAAACGGGGATATAAATCCAGAAAGTCGTAAGTAATTTTATGACTTTAAGTTATACAGTACATTATATGTATCCAGGATTATCCGAACAAGAGATGTGTTAAATTAAAATAAATTTGAATTCGAATTTAAATGTACCACTAATTTTATGTATATTTTCTATTTACTTTGTAAAAGTAGTTTTATCCACTCAATAAGGAAATGTTGTAAGAAAATATATTACTGGTGGACTATAATGTCTAAATTACTATAAAAGTAAGTTCATTAATTTTTTATTAAAATATCCAAAAGCTTCTCAAACGGTACAGTAATTTTTCAAATTTTTTAAATTTTTTTAATTTATTTTTTATTATTATTTCAAGTTCAACGTTTCAATACTAAGAACCTAAATTTCACCAACCGCCGCTGGAAGTGACTACATTTTTTTATCTCTCTGTATAGATGTAAATTATTTTGTCGCAGTTATAGTAAAACTAAAACAGAATGTTATTTCCCGCAATGGCGCTAGTGATTTTCATGGTACCCGAAGCTTTTTTATTTGGAAATAGAAATCAAAATTAAACATTAAACTCCACACATTACTGTTTCGTAATAGTAATCTAGAGGTAGTAATCCTGCATCGGACTCCTTTTCATTTCATGAAGTAATAATGTGAAATTAATTGATATAAATGGGCAATTGACTCCGCCAGCAGGAAAACTGTGGGGCGGCCTAGAATAACGAATTTGGGTATTCACTTCCTGCTCTTATATAACAATCAATTTCAGTGGGAAATTTCGTGCTCCAAGTAATACACGCCAAACCTTCTACTCGAGCGATTGTAATTTTTTCGGTAACGAGGATATTCATCTGAAGTTTAACAGTATTTTTCATCTAATTGTGCCATTTGAAATCAAAACGTGCCTCTGTAATTGGCGGAGGTTAGATGGATTCCACACGACTTTTATATCCGAGAACATAATCTAGTGGGTCGATCGATCGGGGCCTTAAACTTTACTTGCCCGCAATAATTTACTGGATAAAACTGTGTTCTAAAAATAAGAAGTCATCATGAAAAATTAACAGAAACTGATGATACGAGTCAGATTTAAGAGAATTCCTTTATTTATTTTAAGAAACATTGCAACTAACATGTATTGTTAAACAATGTAGCTTGAAAAATGCATTTATATATTAAATTGATAAACTTAAATTTACCCAACACTATTCACTAAGATGTTATATCTAACATGTTCCCATAACATTTACAGTAAGTAATTGTTTTTGTTTTACGTTGCAAATAAGCAGGCATATTATCAAAAATTGCAATACACTGAATGAGAAATATTAGGAATCGATATGTTGCCATAATATTAATCATTCAACAATTAGTTCCTCGCCTTACCATCAAGAAGATAAATAATTAAATTAAGAAGAATAAATGAAGAAATAGACTTCATATTTCAATTCTCAGAAATAAGTTTATAAATAAGAGAAAATTTTTTTTGCTGAAGAAACTAGAATCTGTTTAAAATATCCTGATGAACATGAAGGTTTACAATAATTGTAATACCCCTCGGAGGATCCCATTTGGCGATGACTCTGTAATGTTCAACAAAGGAAACATGTTCCTATCTATTTAAGATCCATGACGGTAAATGTTTACTTGAGAAAATTGAGGAACTTGTTATTTAGTTTGCTCCACTTTTAAGTAACACTTTGTTATTGATGCAGGCCAATATTCAGTTTCATATTACTAAAGATCAGTTAAACTACATTAATGTTGTAAATAATTTAATTATTCAATAGCTACCTAGACGTGCAGATCTCAATTCCATGGATCGCCATACCTAAAAAGGTTTGTGAAGCAAAATAGAACCTGAAGGTGCCGTTATAACATAATTAGAAAGCAGGATCTCACAAAAATTTTGGATGGAAGCAGTTCCTGTTGATTGGAATTAGTGGTTATAACCAGAGAAAGCAGTACATTTTTATTAAATTTTTCTGCCTTCAATTCGACTTTTCTTTTCTTAATTTTTCCTCCTTGGATAATTCTTGTCATTGAACCGAACACAAAATACGAAGAAGAATGTCCTTGTCGATAAGTGGAGGTTCATAATAATATCTTGATGAATGATATAGCAAGGAAAATAGCTAGGACCAACGGTTACCATGTATCCTTACGAATTTTTGACAAAAACCAACATCTTTTAGTGGTTTCTTTAAATCAAAAGTATTCTAATTAGTATTTCCAGTATTATTAAAAATATAATTATTGAGTCCCGTTTTTATTTATAACCAGTTTGTCGGTGGCATGGCGAAAAATAGTTTCTACAATTTAAGCAGACTTGTTACTAGCTGAGTTATAGTTAGGTGTTTTGTCTTTTACCTTACACCTCATAAATTTGGACCTACGCCTGCAGGAGTTTCAGGTAATATGTGATAGAATGAAATGCCACAAGAGGAAATAGACCACTTAATTCAAAGCATACCATGTAGAGCTGTTTAAATGCACGGTACGTCAACTTTTACTGTAGCCTACTTATAAATTCATGATATTGTCATCATTTGTATGTATACATAATTTTATGATTATATAATTATTACAAGTTGCATTTTCCGTGTTTTACAGTAAGTATATCGTTAGTCTGCGTCCTTAACTCCATATTTCTCGCTTCTAAGATTTACATCATTCCTGCGATTTTTATCGTTTTACCAGAAGGCTCGAGATCTAAAAATAAGTTAATTCTACTCGTTCTGTTCATTATAGGTTTAATTTTACGATTTTTCTTACGATGTCGGTGCTTAACTTTAATGGCGCGTTAAAACGCAAAATTAGTATATCTACAAGTGTTGATGCATAAATTAAACGTGTTAAGGATCAATGAATGTGCTACTGCATTAAATAACACGTCATTGGAAATTGGTATAATATACCTATAAAAAATAATTTAAGTGTTTCGCTCTAAAAACAAAATTTTACTGACTTTTTTCATAAGAAAATATTTCAGTTCTACTTTGAAGAAATATTGCAAACAGATGCCAAGAGATGTACATTTGACTGTACAAATACTCTGGGGAATAATTAATTGTAATCCTTGTACTTATTATGGTTTCTAAGTTTGATTGTGGCTTATAATTTATTCGCTGTAATATCCTAATTCTAAAATTATATAAATCACGTCTAGTCAAATGTGCCTAAAATAATTTCTTAACTAAACGGAAAGTATATTATGACCGTAAACAACACCTGAGTTCCGTTGGCAAAGAAAAACTTCCCCAACTTTATAGCTATCATTGCTCATTCTGTTGTGCAAACTTTTTGGTGCTTAGGGAAGTTCGTCTTTCTCTCTTCGTGCCGTCAACAAAACTGAACAACAATCTAACGCAAGAAGACAATGCATTTTACAACTTTCGCAAATTGTGTATATTTCTAGAAAAGTTAACTTTATAAATTGTACTGTACACACATTTCGAAACTTAAAACGCGCCTTCAACTTGATAAATTAATAAAACAGGAAGTTTTCAGCTAATACTTATATCACATTACTTTCAAGGCAATCAAATAAATTTTCTTATAGCATATAAATATAAGACATTTTTATATTTTTCTCTCTCACTTCTGAGGATATTCCTAAAATAAAACTTGACTTGTTTCGCAAATGCTAAATAAGATCAGGCTATTACTATTTAAATCTAATAAGGCGTAGATAAGACATTCTTATCTAAAATATTATACCGACTCGGTAACGCACTAGACCACTGTCTACCGTGAAATGAGTTCGATCCTCAGCTCTGACTCTGACAATGTTGTTGGGGTAGGTATATGTGTCTGCGTTTTTTTCAAATTAACTTGACGGCTTTGGCTTTTGGATTTAGGGTTTATCTAATTTAGGTAGCATTATGTTTAATGATCTATGTCCTTTGTCCTTTGTCCTTTGTCCTTTGTCCTTTGTCCTTTGTCCTTTGTCCTTTGTCCTTTGTCCTTTGTCCTTTGTCCTTTGTCCTTTGTCCTTTGTCCTTTGTCCTTTGTCCTTTGTCCTTTGTCCTTTGTCCTTTGTCCTTTGTCCTTTGTCCTTTGTCCTTTGTCCTTTGTCCTTTGTCCTTTGTCCTTTGTCCTTTGTCCTTTGTCCCTTGTCCCTTGTCCCTTGTCCCTTGTCCCTTGTCCCTTGTCCCTTGTCCCTTGTCCCTTGTGCCTTGCCCCTTGCCCATTGTCCTCTGTCCTCTGTCCCCTGCCCCCTGCCCCCTGCCCCCTGTCCCCTGTCCCCTGTCCCCTGTCCTCTGTCCTCTGTCCTCTGTCCTTTGTTGCTTTGTGCTTTGTGCTTTATGTTGTGTTATTTGCTCCTTGTTCTAGGTACTATGCTATATGCTCTATGTTGTATAATATTCTATATTGTAATATGTTCCACGGTCTACCTAGTTCTATTATACCGCAACATAGGGCTGACCAATTTTTAGCTTGACATACAAATATCTATATCTATTTATTTAGAAAGAATATTTTCAATAACAGGTCAATCTTAATACTTATATCAATTTTAATAATATTAATAGAAACCTACCATTGATCTGACGATTAAAATTATCATATCATAAGATAAGGCAAAGTCGACTGTATTAATATCAAAAAGTATTTTATTAAATATAATAGCTAAGAAAATCATTATCCCAAAAAGGATGTAATATAATATATGACTGAATAAGGTTATAAACTTTGATGTCGCACTAACTTCGAAGTAGTTTCCATTAAACCTCAAAACAAGTCCAAGAATTTTAATCATCTTACACTGATCTTACTATGGTACCAACTTAATTGACGAAACATGCTTCTAGTTGTTAATTTATTTTCACGTTTTACTTTAGACAACCGTATATAATAAGTTCGTCATATTATTTACTTTAAATACGCAATTTTAGTCAAAACTTGATGTCGGTAATTGCAAAAAAAATAGTAGGGTACTACTTTTCTAGTTCCATAATAGAAGCCCCGTAGTTCAGATTATATTTTTAAATGAATTAAATAAATCCGAAATAAATAAAACCTATATATTTTTCTCTGGTTTTCTTTTATTGTATACTTCCCTTAAATTGACTAAATTGAAATTGTGCGTAGGAATATGCAAATTATTTCATTGTACATGTATATATGCAGGAACAGAAGAATTACCGTGAAATTCAATATAACCCAAGTTTTTTCCGTTCTCTGTCAATTAAATTAAACAAGAAGTAAGTAAATTGCTGTTTTGTATCAGAAAAGCGCGTTTTTTTAAATTATTGACAATCGTTTTATGATATAACATAAAACACTTTTCTGTAAAGACTTCTTAATCGAGATACATTGTAATTAAAACAAATTTTATCTTTCAAGTAATTAACCTAGAATATTTTACCCCACCATATTGAGTCAGTTTACTTAAACTTACCTGTTCAATTGTATTTAGTTAGACATTTCGGTGTACCAAATCTCAATTTAAATCTTTTGTAATCTAAAAAACTTCATATTCATATTGTATCCATTTTTGGAGAAGTATTTTTATAAATTTTTGTCTTCATTTCATAGAACCTCCAGTTTTCGTTCGTCAAAAATTTTTTATTAAATGGTAGCTAGGTCCTATGTATCGTCTTTTGGTAAAAATGTCGTTAAAATGGTTGACAGAAACGTAAAATTGGTGATGAAATTTTCTCGTATAGCGCGTTATACAGGGTGTTCTACAATTATGCGGCCAAGCCAATAAACATTTGGTCAATAATGCATATTTAAGACGTTATAAGAGAATCAATTTTTTTTATGCTGTAATTCCAAAAAGGTAGGTACATCAAAATTTAAATGTTACCTTTTATTTAAGTCCTCAACCTTGTTTAACATTCATTTTTGAAAAAACTGCTAAGGGGCGGTGCGTTTGGGTTTTAAGTTAGGTATATTAATAAATATTTTTGAATCCGCAAGCGCTATTAAAAGTTTGACTTTAAAATATGATGTTTCAAACATTATTACAGAAATATGATATACCTTTCACATTTTGACAGGATTCGCCATTTTAGAGAAAAATTCACTTTTAAATTTTAATTGTACTTCAAGCTTCAAGTACCAGTACCAGTGTCCCAGATTGATATTATCACAGTAGGTTTCAGTCAATCAAATTTTTTTCCTTAACCTTAAGAATAAACAATGTATGCTATTGTATATCACCATACATCTTGATGATATACAATAGCAAGTTTCTCCAAAATAACGGAATATAATAACATTTCAACATAAAATAAGTATCTAAGTGTTCTTAGTGGATATATGTGGTATTTCATTCGTAAAATGGTATAAGAAAAAGGTGCAGGGTAGGGTCCTGACTGTCTTAAATATTACTAAATAATGAGATACTTTATGTACTCGTATCCAATGGAGTTTTCGTTAATATCTAAGGAAATAAGAGAAATATCAGAGCAAACGAAAGATGAGGAAATTTTATGAAATATTAGTATTTTTTCATAACTACAACGATTTTACATTAAATAATTAAAAAGAATTGTGTGTAGCTACAGTATGTCCCACGTAAGAGGCTCACTCGATTTCCTGGATTTATTACTGGGCTAAAATGAAAAACCGAAATCCATCCTCACGTATTTTTTATGAGAAATCCGATTTCAATGTCAAATAAGCGATCGAACCTCTAATATACGAAGTATTGTCAAAAAACTGTATCTTATCACGGAAATCAATATGGTATATAATTATGGTTATAAAGGCATATGCCATTCATTCTATCTAACTTCCGGTTTAGCAGGAAATAGCTAACTTCTGACAAAAATTTGTCGACAACATGTAAGTACATATATTTTGAAATAATTGAAAAGTAGTTAATCTTCTGATTTCAAAAATATGTTATGTAACTTCTGTAATATTTACTGAATTACTTAATTTTTTTAAAAGGTATTCTAAAAAGCAAGGCTTCTGGTTTTTAATGTATTTATTACTAAGTAGTTATCTTTGATTTATATTATTGAAAAATTAATTGTGATTGTCAGAAATTCAATTTGGAGTTGCAGACGTCTTAAATTTGCCCATGATATAACTTATCTGAAATACCTTTAATAGAAATTTTTCATATGACAAATATATTATTAATAATAACATTTATATGTTTATTTATGAAACGAAAAGAAGGAAACATCTTCTTATACCGGGTGACAACTATAATTACAAACCAAAACAAAAGCCTTTTATGTGCATCACATCACATCCACCTAATTATGTTTTTCAAAATTGAATAAAAAATAGTTAGTTCCAAAAAAAAAATACAAAAATCTCAAAAATGTCAAAAAAAACAGGATGTTCCACTTGAAAATCAAAAGTTCTGGTCAATTCCGGTCAAACCAGAAGTACTTTGAAATACAAGATTATCCTAAAAAATGTGTAATATTATCTAATTCACATCTTCCAAATTTCAAATTTTTATCTGATGTAGAACAGAAACTACAGGTGTTTTATTAATGTTTGAAATACTTGTTCATATGAATGAATATTATGCAAATGAATTCTAATTAAAATTTAAGTGTAAGACGATACGTTTTACGGAAAAACTAAAAGAGGACTTTTTATTCGTAAACTGACTGCAGATTTCAAAAATGGAAAAAATACAATGTCGGTCATTAGCCTACCCTTTTTCTTTAAACAAAGGGATTCACACCCCCGTGGTTAGGCCTCTGGTTGAAGTAGGAAAATGAAAATATTGATTAAACGTGGCACATATTCACGAACATGTACACACAAAATTTCAATAAAATTTCCTTTTACTTTAGGGGATATAAAAAAAAATACAAGAAAAAATGTAACTTCAATTTCCTGTACAGGGTGTCCCAAATTGCTTGATTTTGGCTGGTTTTCCTATTTCCAGACCAGGTAGAGAAAAACTGACATATGAGTCTAGAGCTCGATTTTTGTGAAACGCCGATTGGTGAAAACCACATTTCGATATCTCTAACCGTTTTCAAGATATCGGCAAAAATTGACATTTTACAGATTCCGAAAAATTGTCAACTTTTTTATTTTTGGATATTTTTTCAAATGGTAAAAACTTTTTGACGTAGAATAAGATGCATTTGTCAAAAAAAAATATATCGCTTTTCGATTGTTTGATATCAAAGCTAACTTTGTTATTTCAAATGGAAACCATAGTTTTGGCTTTGTCTTTAGAAAATAGGAAAAAAAAATAAGCTTTCCAAAAATATATATGCCAAGATATGTCTAGTCATCCTTGCTGCCAATATAACACATTTCTCTTTAAAAATAACATTTTTTAACGTTAAAAAAAGTTTTTCGGAATCTGTAAAATGTCAACTTTTGCCGATATCTCGGAAACGGTTAGAGATATCGAAATGTGGTTTTCACCAATCGGCGTTTCACAAAAATCGCCTCTAGACTCATATGTCAGTTTTTCTCTACCTGGTCTGGAAATAGGAAAACCAGCCAAAATCAAGCAATTTGGGACACCCTGTACATACATATCTATTGCTGAAACGGTTAAGTTATCGATATAAGTTTATTAAGAAAATTCTCATTAATTTCACATTTTCTGTTGACTCCCAAATTATCGAAGGTACAATTCGGACCACCCGGTATATACTTTTTTTTTTAACCGGCTAGAAAGTAGCACTTTCCAGCCTACTTTTAGGCCAGAAAATCGCTGTTTATCGAACTGCGGCCGGTTAAATGATGGTTGCTATGGTAAGAGTCCTGTAAAAGTTTTACAGGGCGCTCACCATAGCAACCGAATGTTTGTATTCTTTAAAACTATAAAATAGGTAACTTGACATATTTTGACGTTTATATGAAAATGTGAGTTGTTATAAAATGAGATTTCAAAATGACGATTGCGAATTAATGGTACAATACTGTGCCTGTTTTAAAAAAAATATTGTACGTAACACGTCCCAAAAGTGCTTCTACTGGACTCGCAGGCTTGCCTACTCGTCCAGTAAAATGTCACTCTCGGGATTTGTTACGTGAACTACTATTCTTTAACATCGTAATATGTTATTAATAAATCTACATTTTATCAAGAAATAAATCGAAATTTGTGACTAAGGAAACAATGTTTTTTACATGGTTCGTGCGATTTGGGAAAATAATTTAAATGTATAAACATTCAATATATTATAAACGTTTAGTACCTGATTCTTTAAGTATAAGAAATAACCATTAACAGCGGCCCTCGTTTACCGGCTCCGATCTCTGCTGTTTGTGGTATTGCTAGCGGCTCATGTTTGTGTCATTATTACAAAAATAAGATGGAAACAACGAAGATTATTTTCAAGAAGAAACTGCTGAGGAAATTTTAGAGGAAATATAATTGCGATGACGACAAAGAACGCAACGCTAAATGTTTAATATTTTATTGTTTCAACTACTATTTTTTATTATTTTTATGAAATAGAAAAATAAACAACTTGTATTATTATCTTTAACGATTCGTTTAAAAATCTTCGAAAAATACATTATTTCCAAAATTATCTAAAATGCTGTTTTGTCAATATTACCCTATTCACCCGATTATTACGACAATTTTAGATTGAAGCCAATACATTACCTATGCAAACTTTTCGTATTTATTTACATACACAAAATATTAGTTGAAAACACAAAAATAATTTGAGTAAGTTCATTATACATAATGAGGTTTTATTAATTAATTTTTATTAATTTTATCAATTGGAAAATGCACCTGATGTCAAAGAAAACAAATGGATTTTAATCACAGAATAATATTATTTTTCTGGTAAATTAGCAATTATTATTCATTAATTTAATAAAATATTCTTGCATTAGAGAAAAAATTATGTATACAAAATTGTCAAAATGAAACGTCCCTGTTTATCTTACTTCAACAAAAGGACAATCGAATGAATAAGCCATGTCAAATTTTAAGATATTTGTAAATAATTGATTAATTCCCACATTTTTTCTTAGTTCTCCTAAGAAGGGATTTGTATAATTTTCAGCCTAAAATACCTTTTCTTCAACCCTCCGTAGTAAGATTAAAATCTGAAGCACCTTATATATTTGGGATACTAGGTATTACGTTCTAAGGTGAAATTCAAATACCTCCGCAATTTGGTGGGTAATTCTGCATCGGGCACTCGAACTCGAGTAATTCTATATCAGATAATACATAATGCTTACGTAATCAACTAAAAGGAAATATATCAGCCAAGTGAATGGAAGCGGAGGAAATGCGCTGCTGAATAGTACGACCGCAGACTAATTTGCAGTATAAAGAGTACTCCACACAGAGAATATAATTAATTGATAGATCATCTGATTTGATTATGGAGCAATGGCTTGCAGTAATTGAGCTCATGCAATCCGATGCTATAGAGATCTGATTTCAGCCTGAGGATTTTTAAATTGGATGTTTGGATTGTTTTTCTAATGATAGAAGATTAAATGTTCCCTATATGAGAGCACACAGAGTTACATATATAATTAAATTGAAGGTTGATTTCTTTGAGCTTAAATAAAATTTCCATTGGGTTTGTTTATGGTAAAGGTCAATAGTTAAAACAACAATCTGTTGTTAACATAGTCCACGTTGTGAAATAAGTTTGTTTCATCATCACTCAAGAGTTTAGCTCTGGTGAGTCTTATTCAGAAAAGGAGAGACTTTGGTATTTAGCGATTTGCACATAAAAATCTATCTTTGTAATAAACTCTATCTCTATTAAAACAATTGAATATCTAATAAAATTTTAGTTTGCGGCGTACTGAGTGTACTAGTCAGAAAAAAATTGTCTATTTTAGAATAAGTATTATGGATACTTAATATAATAAAAAACAACAAAACATGTACAAAATTCACAACAGTCAATTAAAACATCTCGTGTATTATTTATTCTTTAGACTGCTGCAACCCGAGCTATAAAGCTGTGTGCATTATTCGTTGCACTCGAGAGACTGGCTGATTAGTGCGCACTATCACTGTGTTATTTTGTTAACTCGTGAACGACAAATTAAACTCCATTTATATTTATGTCTATAATGCAATTAAACAGTACGCTAAGGCATAAAGTTTAATGGATGGTTATAATTTGTGGACGGCGACGCTCATACTGACTTCAGCTAAGTCGAGTAATAACTCTCTGCTGGTATTAGTACAAAAATTACCTCTGCAGAAATGACAATAACTTCTTTAGATAATTAGGTAATCTGCAGCACTCGTTATTATTTTCCAAATGAATTCTAATGTTTATAAATCTTTGTAGGATTAAATAAATGTTACTAATAGGGGGTAAATGTATAAAAAGTATCTGGCGAATTGGCATCGATGAGTTACATGCTAGGCAATCCTAGGTTTATTAATTATGCCATGGGTAAACTTATTTGTCTTATATACTATTAGGATTACCGTTCCTGTAATAAATAACTGTCTTTTAGAGCAAACGTTTTTATTTATATTGCTTAAATCGAGTTAAAGTATACTTTTCGTTTGCGCTACACACTATACAACAATGAACTTTTATGAATGCAATATAGAAAAACTTACTAGTTTGTTAACTCCATTGCAACCTAAATAACCAACCGTAGGTACTCACATACTTACACAATACTCAAGAACCTAATTTGTACTTTCATGTATGTCATAATCGAATGCAAAATATTTTAATTCCACCACCAACCTAGTATCTGTCTGAGGTGCTAAGTTTGTTTAGCAAACTATGCTAATTTTAAGAAGCTTGTATTAACAAACAAAATAATCCAATTTATTTCCGCCTGTCAAACTTTGCAAAACTTATTTATTTTAAGATAAAATATAAGATTTATGTAAGCACAAGCGCTTTAATTAAATTTATTATAAACCGATTATAAAATATTTAATTTTACGTATGAACATTAATTTATTTGTGCTTTTTGATTTAAAGTGACCTTACTCCAGCTCAAGTGGTAGCAAACTTAAACGCCGGACCCATCTTGCAGCTTTAGAAATTTAGCATTAGTCGTTGGTACAACACGTTCATATTATGAAAAATACATTATCTAAACTACAGTATAATATCAATGAATTCGTAAAATGTACAGTAAATGTCATGACAATCTTGTAATTACAAAGTAGGTAGTTGTGCTTTCCTACTAATACAGTGGTCAGTAGTCTGTTTCATCTTTATTAGAAATATTAATGTACAAGTAATAAAATAAGGCAACTTGAAATTTTGGTAAATATGTTATAATGCTAGTTTATTTTATACCATACCGTAATAATTCAGCAAGTTCTTAAAGTTGTGTAGTATATAATATGCAACATAATGCATTTAACTTTAAAAACTATTTATTGCCGAATTTGCTAATAATTACTAAATAGGGTGTCCAAAAACCGGAATAACGTTTTTATGAGAATTAGAACGCCCCAAAGTGAAAGTTCTAACTTAGGGCTGGAAACTATGTAAAAATTGTTATTTTCAACAATAATAGTGAAAAACTTCCCGTTTCTATTTTTTATCAAACACTACATGTTCTTATTGATCACGAGGGGTTGATCAAATCCATAATAACATTGCCAATAATGAAATAATTTTAAAAAACATTCGGGTCAATGAAGAGGTAAATCAAAAATATATTTTCTTAAAACTAATAACTATTTTCAATATAAATCAATGTCTTGGCTTAAAGCTCATATTTCTGCAAAATCTTATTTGTTCATTGTCACAAATAAAAAACAAAAAAATTACAAAATTTTTGTTCTCATTCAAATCTAACTATTAATGCATAATGTCTTTAATTCAAGCAAAAGAAATTAGAAATAGAAACAATACAAAAATGCTGAATTGTCCGAAATACGCATATGCCATTAGAGAAGTAATGGAGAAAGCAATGCGAGGATATGGAGAATCCTCTCAAAGTCACAGAAAATCGTGCAAGGAGACAATCAAGGAAATATAGAATCATTGTGGGGTCTACACAAGTACCGAAAATAAATTGTAGTTCCTAGACTAGACACACTTTCCAAGCAGTATAGCTATCCCATAAAACAAGTTAGGGTTTAACCAAGGACATACCAAGAAGAAGAGCCTCAAAGAAACACTAGAAACTCACTAACGCTATTATTAATATAACAAAGTTTGAACGACTATTTCCTAATTTTGACCATACAAGTCACCTAGTTAATGAAATATGTGCAGCGCTACTTTACCAGGGATTGAACAAACTTCTAACATTCATATTATGTACGTACTGTTAGTAAGTCATTGGTTTATGCGTCAATCTACAATCTACTGGCTAGCATCATGAGCCTTCAGAAGCATGATGGGTAAGACCTAGGGACTGCGACTGGGAATGTCTCACCAGTTGTACAAAAAGTTTGTGATAATAACAGTGATTTACGTATCCCTGATCCAGTGGCACATAGTCGGAAATAAGAAGATGAAAAAGATTGTACCCCACTTTTTCCAATGGATTCTTTTTCCAATCATTCTCTTTTCCAATATTGTTTTTCCAATAGTTCTTTTTTTCAATCCACTTTCTCCAATGGATTTTTTTGGAAGTCGCAGATTACTTCGAAAATAATAATGACAGAGGCAAACCCGCTTGAGGAAGACGTCGTGCGAAGCAGCCAAGATATCGCCTTCGCTCTGGAACGTGTATGAGGTTGTCCTGCAAAACCAGTCGTGAACAAACAATATGTCTAAGATAGGTTTGCTGTTAATTATGATTGGCAAAGACCATCCCAGCCTATATACGTTCCTGACCGAGCTGCAGAAATAGCAGGCTGATACCGAAGCAATGTTTCACGAACTCGATCAGGATAGAAAAATCAAAAAGGGAGAAAACTTGTCAAGAATCAAGACTGAAGAAGGAATAGCCAATCCTGTGAGGGACAATGAAGTGAGAAAAGAGGCCGGTGATATTGCTGAGTATCTCCGAGCAGTGGGGCATAACATCCAGTTCTAAAGTAGCGTATTGGTAGAAAATTGTAATATGACTGGACATAATAAAAAATGTTGGTAAAATAGTTGGAAAAATGTATTAAAAAAAATATATATTGAAATAAACAACTAAGTATTGGAAAAAACAATATTGGAATACAAATATTGGAAAAAAAAGATTGGAAAAAATGTACCACTACCGTTGAAAAACCGAAACGAAAAGTTGTAAAAACTGGCATTTCTAAGGATAACGGCAGCCATATCCTACTGCTTTGCCTATTTCGACTACATCTCTAGTGAAGAACCAGACACTAATTAATAATGTCGTACCGGTAAGGATATCATATTAAAATATTTCAACGCGTTGTGCAGTATGACAGGGAAAATGAGGGAACAAGACAATCGTGAAGAAATCCAGGCGTTACCATATGGTTTGCTACCAGATCAGAAACAACTAGTCCCGGAGTCGTACAATGACAGTACGCATCATGACTGACAGCCAAATAGCCCCTAGAGTTCTGAATGCAGTAGAGCGATTTACTAAAACGATGAAAGACTGCCTGGAATCCCTGGTGAAACTAGTGAAACACAACAAAGTAAAAGACGAAAAACTCATCACATCTTATGAGAATGCCCAGCCCTATATCCTTCAACGAACCATTTGTGAGATGGAAGAGATATTATCGCAAGGTTGTGTTCTAGGTCCATTATTATTTATGATTTTTGTAAATGTTATTTTTACCTCATTTTATAGTGCCTTCTAGTGACGCTAAAAGAAAAATTAAATTAACTTTAGCAAGTTTCATTATATAAAGAAACTAAAATATGTATGAATAATAAAATTTAACAAAGATTGAGAATTTTTTTAAATATTTTTTTAACCTTTATGCATAGACTAAATTATTTTAACAAAAATTCAATATCAATACAGGATGGTTTAAAAGTAAACCAAAGCCTTTCAAGATCGAATTCCTCTCATTCAAATAATATAAAAGATATATTACTAACTTGGCTAGAATTATTTTTCTATTTCAGCATTTTTGTTAATTTTTAACCAAAATTTGTATAAAAATATTGTTTGCATTTTCCAATTTCCTATCCAGTTGCTCGTTTCAAGGTGTCCCAATGTATAGACAAATTCTTTCGATTTTTAATGTTGTGGTATGTACTAATTAAACTAAAATACTATTCTAAAATTACCACCTCAAATTTAATTTCCAATATTAGTACAGTTTCCTTCATCATATACGACTTTATTAAATTAATTAAACATGTTGCTACAGTTCAAGTATGACATGAAAGCCGTTACAAATATGAATCGTAGTGGCTATATGCAATTCGCATGGAAGTGAAATATAAGTATAACCAGTGATGTTATTTATAGGTTCATATAGCTCATTTATCAAAATATTAGAAATTGTCAAATTTACAAACGAAAATGCCCTTATTATGTAAAATTCAGTGGCAAATTAAACCAAATAAAATAATTTCAGTAATATAAGCGGTAACTCATACCTCTGGATATTTCAAGAAAGGTTCCTTTTCATGTTGAAATCCGGCAACAGTATAATTCCCATCGTATTCAGTGCAGTATTCCTCGACAGGAGGGGGTGCGTCGCGCTCGAGAATGACTTCCGCAGATGCCTCATTGTAGAACTTCTCTAGGAGGTTTGCTCTTCTTTTCCCTGAAAGTCGGTTTCATATTATTAAACTGTGGTGGGAAATTGAAATATCCAAAGGTTGTACACAAAGGCGGCGATAGCTAGGACCAATGGGGATTATTTCAAGGGTAAAATAAGATAAAATATTTTAAAAAAAACGATATTATACAACATTGCGAGCAGTTTACTTCTATCTATCTCTCCCATCTCATATTTCGTTAATTTTAATCCACTAAATAAAAAAGGACCATTTACTTACATTTACTTAAAGTAATCTTCTCCCAATTTGTATGTATCTATTACTATATGTATATAAAATGAGAGTGTGACTTTTTAAATAATGTCTATAGAATTTGTATTAAAAAATATTTAACATTTATATTTTTACTCAAGTAATAAGAATATTTAACAACAGCTATTTATTCAGCTATGCATGATTCTCTTCAACAGGCAATGTATATTATTTATGGAAAACGGTCACCACAGCTCTTTGTGTAGCGGGTCACTCGTAAACCCAATTTTCAATGACTTTCCCGGATAATTGGAGCTCTTTGTCACGAATAATTCAGATAGTGTTGTCCTGTATGCGTGCAACTGTTCGTAATTTATCGACATAAACACGAGACTTAATGTAACCCACAGAAATTATTGTTAAGGCGTTAAATCGCACGATCTTGGTGGATAGTTGTTGTCCTGAAACCACATGTTAATTATGTCCATAACGTCCAAACTGCACTAAAGGAAATCAGTTGTCATGGACCGTGAACAGCGACTGTAAGTCCGGCCTCATTTTGGAAGAAAAACGTACAATTATTATGACATCAGACCAAAAGCCACACCAAATAGGAAGTTCTTCAGCGTGTAGAGAAGGCTATTGAATCTCTTACGGGTTACAACCATCGCCGAGTAGCACAATTTATTTTATTTACAAAGTCATTTAACCAAAAATGAACTCAGTCATTTAACCAAAAACGGAATGAATTTTTAACAGTTCCAATCCAAGCGACACGTCGCTACTTCAAACAGCTTAATTTTTTAGATGAGTTGAAATAGGAAATACGATAGTTCATGTTTTTGTGCACGACGAGGTAAGAGTAAGAGGTATTCACAATTTCCCTAACATCGCCATATTCTCATCCAACCGAACGTTTCGAGAACGTGGAATTGTCGGCTTATCCAATACTTAAGCAGTAAATTTCAGAAAGGGCATTTTATTATTAAATTGAATTATTTCCATACGTTGCCCGTTGTTCCAATATAACGTTTCATGACCAAACATTGCTGAACGCCATGGTTCGCGTTTTGTTCTATCATTTCAATTGAAAAACATTTTACTACTTGATTATTCAAATAATAAATTTAGAGAACAACGAAACTAAGAGATAAATATTTTGAATAAACAAATTAATAGATGTTCATACTAAAAGTTAAAGTACTGCAATAAAAAATGCATCATATTCAAAACGACGAATTATTCACAGACACATTAATGCCCCATCCTGGCACGTCTATGGTGGCCCAGTAAGGGCTTGACTCAGCTCTCTCTTTATTATCGAATCACATACAACTTGCAAAGATGCTGGATTCGTTTGTTTTTAATCAGTAAGTCGGATTCGTCCATTTAGAATGTGTAATAAAGGAGTTGAAAAAATCAATTTAATATTCGAAGCTTTTTTATACCTTTGTAATGAGGATGGAACTTCGATTATCATACGACGGTTTTACAATAAATCACATTGCAGTGGCGTGCAATACCATTAATGAAATCGACATTAAAATCTGATTAAATGAAATTAACAAAAACATCCAACGTCCAACAATCAATGTTGCTTTTTTTAAGTATAAAGACCTAATAGAGAAGGGTGTTAACAACTATGTATTTAATCAAAGAGGCGATTTCCTCCCTCTGTTAAAGTATCCCTCCCAAGAGCAGCAAGGGTGGAAATTACTTACTCCTTTAGAATTATCTACAATCATTTCAAACGTTAGCAAATTATGTACGTAAAATGTCATAATTAACGTTGCTATGAAATTACACACCGTCGTCAATAGCAGCGAGATGTAATATTCACAGTAGTCCCAGTACACATTCATCAAAAACCAGTTTCAACTGGTGATATGATGTAATTTCACAGAAGTTTAGAAGGTTGTAAAAATTTGTTTTGAACAGAATATTTCTAGTATTACATAGTACCTACAAATCACTTTCTAAGTGGCTCCTGGGAAGCCTAATAAAGAATGTACTAAAATTATTCTCTGTGAATCAATTATTTTAGTACTATACTCGGGCCAAAAAGAGTAGTCAGTAGAGCCAGGGGCGTACGGATTTACGAATTTCATAAATTCCATAATTCGAACAAATGAAAGCGGATTGTGTTAATTATGCATGAGTATGAGTTACCATGTCTTAAATTTTAAATAATATGCTTACATCTGGCAACATTATCTCCACGAATTAGGTATAGCAACGCAGTTGAACAATGCACATCCTTTGCGTTGCAGCATATGTGACGCCACTGAATGCGCTATCTAAGCTCACTCGACGACCTTTATAATAGTCGAACAAATTATTGGGTATAAGGGCGGCACGTTCATTACGTTCAAGCATGTACTATATTTGGTTGACTATACCAATTAAACATAATGACCTAGTTGTGGTTTTCATCTCTGGTAGGCGGAGAAAACTGGATATATTTCTCTGAATTATATGGGATTATATGGTAAAACGAGCTGCCGCTTCTGTATTCCATAACAGCTAAATCCTTTGAAGAATTGCCGGTAAGTTTTTTGCTCTACTGACTACTCTTTTTGGCCCGAGTATAGGTATATGTATTCCTATGAGATCATATTAATTAGTTCTAAGTAAACTTTTTTTTAATAATATATCTTTTTCATCCCGTTTAAATGGGATTATACGTCATTTTTGGAATAATGGGGAATATATCCCCTAGTATGATAATAATTTGCATAAATTCATTATTTGCTCGTTGCATTTGGAAATAGGTTATTCACTTCCCGCGGAGCAAAAGCGACAAAGTCGCAATTCCAACGCCTGTTTACTTCTAATAATTTGAGATTTAGACAGCAACAAATTCTCATTATACTAAAGTGGCTCATCCCGGGAGGTCATTACCAGGGTCTATAGTGAGTAACATTTAGTGCTCGACTTGAAACAAGTACAAGGTGAGGAAGCCGTAATGTGTCCTTGGAGGAACTTCTGACAAATTAACGTCTTTACGAGGCAATATTTCTCTACTCATGTGGCTCCCCCGTGAAAAATATATGAGTTCCACCCTTTCGTTTCTGCAGGATCAACACGTGCTAAACCGCTTAAGAAATTTTGCGGAAGTTTAGCCGTAAATTCAAGTAATTTTGAAGGCCTGGTTAGATCAAATAGAATTATCCTCCAACGCACGCGGTAAGTAAAAGTATTTCAAAATATATATGTTGGTACTAAATAAACAGTGATGGAAAGTAGGTGAGGTTGTAATGTGTTTAAATCAAAATTAAGTAAACTAGGCAAGAATTTCTTAGTGGACTAATTTAATAAAATTATTGGGTTTGAAAACTAATACATGTAGGTAAGTTAATACGCGACGGATAAAGAGACTTATTTAATGTACTGCCCACTTGACGAAAAGTCAATCAAATCTAAACAAAATGAGTGACACAGGTATTAAATAGTACCCTAATTTGAATTTGCATAAATATTTCCAATACTCCTATGACTATTTAAATACACAAGCACATAAAAAACCAGTAACAATAGTAAATAATAAGAAAAAAAAATTAACAAAAATAAAGCAGCAACAGATTCAAAACTAGAACAGAGAATAAAATAAGTTTATGAATCAGGTACGAAATTCAAAAGAATGCACAGGCTTTTATACAAAAACAAAAAAACAAATATATTAAACACAAGTAAATACGATTACATTATATAAAATAATATAACCACTATACAATTGCTAAATCACTACAAGCATATTTAAAATATTTAGAATACTGTCCTACGTTATAGTTATTTTAGTCTTCCAATAACCATACTAATACGCAAAAATACTTTAATTATTATTCTCTCCTTTTCTGAATTCTAGTAATTGGCGGAGGATCCAGTTACAGACTACAGTGTAATGTAAGTACCTACCTATTTACTTTATTGATCGAGGTTTGTTAAAATCACTGCTCAGCGTCATACGGAAGAACATTGCACAATTATCACGTTTATGTAAGCATGATAACTGAAGAATGAAAAATTCAATCGTATTGAAATTTGGACTATAGGCGTATTAGCAAAAGAAAGAATTCATTGTTTAAAAAAAAATCTAAAAGTAAATTAATAAGTTGGTTATTTTTTTTTAGAAAAATATTTTTAAAGATAGGCGATTTTTGAGATGGGACAACAGTGAAGGTTGCAGAAATAAACAGAAATATAATTATATCTAAAAGAAACTAAGAAAGTATATAGGTAGGTATTTTCAGGAAGAAAAATAGGTATCCAAAAAAAGGAGGTTCCGTAAAAGGCAATTTCTCAAAATTTAAACCGATATATTATAAGCCTTAAGTGTGTGTCCTTACACCTAAGAATATTCTACCTAGTATTTGCAACTTTGTTCATTGTTTCATTTAGACAGAACATAATCCGTTTAAAAATCAGAAAGTTTTTTACGAGGTTTTACGATTCTGCGTAAAACTGCATGTGGCACTAAATGAAATATTTTCCTAATGGCATTTTTGATCGTTTGAAGTTGGTGGTTCTTTATTTTTAGTTACGTACAAAATAAGTTCATTGATCATAATGATCATCTAAATCAAAATAATAATACCATATTGTCAATGGGCATCAATTTTAATGCATAGTTCGATATTTTTGTATAATGTATACATATTATGTAAAATTCGCATTATTAGCTTAAATCAGTTTTTTTCGAATATTTTGTTAAGAGAAAAGGTATTCCATTATTTTCGTCGTTCTGTATAAGGAAGTAAAAAGCGATAATTGTGTAATACATGTATAAATAATTATTTTTGTTATTTTCATTACTGGTACTTAATTTCTTTTGTAAAACACAATTTCTTGGCCCAGAATTGATAAGTACGTTAGTATATTCCAGAAAAGAAATTACTTTTTACATTAACATAGTTAATTTCAGATAATATACTCCTCTATAATATCTGCATTAATTTATATTCACTCGAAGAATAAATCAATTGGATTCACTAAAATACGCTACGAAAGCTATACCTAACTGGAAAATACGGTAGTACTTACGGGTTAAAATTAAAGTTGAACTAGGTAGAGAGCTTAGGAAACGTAAACCCTTATCCTAAATCTTATTCAACAAATCTAGAGTGGGCAGATGAAAAAAAAAGGAAATTTCTCTTTTATATGGCCTTCGGTAAAGCTGGAGAATATTACTATTCTCCTCATTATTGGTGACATTCCCAACGTCCTGCATCACACAAGAAAATATATATATATATATATATAATATATATATATATATATATATATATATATATATATATATATATGTCAAAGGGTAGTTTTGAGGACGTTTTGTGGTACAGAATGGTATCTTTGAGGACATTTGGTGCTTTTGAGGACCGTCCTCATAAGAATCAGTCACCTAACGGTAGCTTTGGGGACAGTCCTCAAAAACACCGCCTTATTATATATGAAATGGTGGGTTTGAGGACGAGTGATAAAATACAACTTAATCTATATTTTGATTGCCATTAATTAGGTAAAAAGCACAAATTTCACTATAAGAGCATGTTTTTTATTTCCTTGTTACTATAATTTTTCTACCTTGTGGTAGAAAGTAGAAATAAACGTCTAGAAAATTAAAAGTTTGAATCCATTTTTTTTCTATAAGAGCAGCTCAGTAGATAGAAAGAAATAATATAATACTTACAGCTCATTAGATTCTTTAATAAATTTTATAATAATAATAATAACACCACATGTAATTACGACCCCCTTTATCCCGGAAGGCTCTAGAAGAACCTTGTATGGAAAAATCCCTTCCACAGTATTTCCCATTGCCACGTCCAGGAATCGCACCCGGGACTTTTGGGTGAGAGGCAGGTAAGCTACCTCTCGACCAGTAATATAATTTATATGACAAATACATCATTTTTTTGACATCAGACGGAGGTTATTTTCTTTGTACCATCCACAGGCATTAGGTATCTAGAATTTGAAGTTTAAATTTAAGAACTGTGAATGTGTGAAATAATGGAAGAAGTAATTTGTGAATGCGCAACTGAAATAATTCCAGAAGTGGGGAAAAGGATTACTGATTTAATAATTACAAAAGTGATAAGGTGCAATAAACATAAAATCAAACATTCATATCCTTGTTAACTTAAAATAGATGAGGATGGCCTTGCCGACATGAAAAGTCGGATGAAAAATTTTACAGCGGCAAGTTAATCTTGTCATGTTTTCAATTAAAAATCAGAAAAGAGTCTCTGATATTTTAAATTTCCTAAAGTACCTAATAATAGTTAATTAATAATGTAGCTTCTCTAGTTTTGGAAGTCGCAATTATTGTAATGATTTACACAAACTATAAAGAGACGTCTGGTGGTAGAGTCACTACCACCAGGCTCTCATCCAAAAGTTCCTGGTTCGATTTCTGGTCGTGGCAGTGGAATTAACTGCGAGAGAGATTACTTTCACTATACAAGGATATTGGGTGAGCATCCGTTGTCTTTAAATGTAGATCTCTTCCGAACAAGGTCTCTTGAATGATAAAAAGACCGGGTCGCATTACTTGTGGTGTTTAGTTTATTTATTTAACAACTCGGGGATACAAATTTAATTGAATTTAATTTAATAATTTCGTTTGAACACTATCAAACGAGTATGGTTTCTGTAAAGTACCTATCTATGTTATAAAAATAAAAGAAATTATATGGGTGGGAAATCTCAGTGAATCACCCCTTACCTAGTTATTGAATTTGTTGGTTAAGTCAAATTTGTATTTTCCCATTATTTTGTATGTCATTTATGATAATTTTAAATTAATCGCAGCACTCTAGATTCGAAACAAACCTCGGGTCTAAAACAAATCAAAGTAGGGCAAAAAACTCACCAAAATTCAGACTCTGAAAATGCAATAATATACAGGGTATTCCATTTATAATCAAGAAATGGTGTTACTTCCGGCTATATCGGAAGCCCATAAAAGATTTCAAATACGTCAAAATGTGGTATTTTATGTCTATGTTAACAGTGCCGATTTTCATTATATCTTGAAAACAAGGGGCAAAATTTTCAAATTTTCAAATTGTTTTTTCAGAAAAATAAATGAAAATTTCGCAACGTGATCAGCCAGAATTTAGTTTGTAGATTCTAAAAATAGTAAAATATGCAGGGTATTCCATTTAAAAAATTCAATTTAATATTATTTTGACCGTATACGTCACTAAATTGGAATATACGTCTTGTATACATGTTCCAAATTTCAAAATATATGCCATTCACATTTTATTTACATGAGGGGAGGCTATGATATGTTTTTCTTAGGTTGTCTCAGGGTTGTCTACTATTGACAAAATATTGAAGTGTCAGATTTAATTGATCGTCACTGTCATTTATTTTTGGCTGAATTGCCAAATTTTTTATTGATAACATTGCTGTGCTTTCTTTAGGGTCTCACTCTGGCAACTATGTAGAACCAATTTGAATTTGTGGTTATGTTTTTGACTTTTCAACATAACCTCAGTAATTAAAACAGTCATTCATACCAACAGAATTCAGATTTTCCAAGGCCTCCCCTCATGTAAATAAAATGTGAATACCATATAGTTGGTTCATAAACAAAGAAGATATAAATCTGGGTCAGTTCTCGTGGCCACCCGGTATACCAGGCGACAACGATATCTACTAACCTACCACACGACTAGCTAGTCTGTTAATAAACATTTTCGGAAATGTGATCTATGTATAGTGTATAGTAATCAAGTAAATTCTTTAAATTTTCTCAGTACGGCCCTGATTTTTTAAACATGTAATTTTCATTTGATTTAGCTACAACTGAAATAAAATAGAGACTAGTAAACATTGTTCATGTAAAATGTTATTTACCAGACTTAACCTAAGTACAACAAACCTAAAAATATGAATAAAATTATAGCATTCAATCGCGAATAAAAATTATTTTAAAATTTATCTTATTAATCATTTCATTAATAAATGTTAAAAATGTATACCTACCTACCTACCAGTTGCCACAGGGTCCCCAAATCTACCAATACATCATAATATAATATTGAAGTATATATCCATCTTCGTATCCATTTAAGAGTATTTTTGTGGACTCAAACCACTCTTACTAATGAAAGACCAACTCTTATTTTTAAGTTAGGCAAATTCGGATTAGATTTAGTTATACTATATACCTACAGCGTGTCCTAGCTCTATTAGGAAACATTTCCGGAAATGTGATCTACAGAGTGCACCACTTAAATCTCCCCAGACTAGTAACTTTCTTATTTTTTAAGCGACGCCAATGTTGGGCACATCAAATTGTACATATTTTTAATACCTTTAAACATGAGTCTAGCTAGAGTGATATAAAAAAAATATTATGAAGAAATTATTAAAGGAAACTTAATTTAACTACAATTTAATGTGCCCCCATGGTTGTAGCTAAAAATATAAGAATGTTAACTTTTAGATGACTCACCCTGTATAATTGTTTCTACTTTATTTAAAATATACATAATTTTTACATAGGTATTGTGTCCTAATCACACTTACAAGAAATTTTAAAATTAATACGATAGAAATACGGACTGCAGTCTATTTGTCACATGAAAGTTAAAGCCATTCCTGTATCTCAGCGTGAGCCGATAAAAAATGAACGGGAAATCATTAAGGCAAAAATAAAAATAAATTATGGTGTCCTCAAAAGTACTGCTACACTTCAATATATTATATTATGATGTGATGTATTGGTAGATTTGGGGACTCTGTGGCAAGTGATAGATGTAGAGATAATACCTAAAGGGTTAATTAATTATTACTACGGGAGGTTGAATACAGTAACGTACTTAGTTTTCACGTAAGAAAATCGCCAATACTTTTGTGGTTCCTCGGGAAGCTTATTTGTCGGTGAACTCGAGGTTCCTGTAGCTATTAAAGTGCCAATTGGCAATATTTCACTTGTGAATTTATTTATTTACTTCCTAAATGAACTGTGAAATCCATGAAATCATGTGGTTTAAGCTACGCTAGATGTGCTAGGACATGGACATGATATCTGGCCTCCGGTTAGATGGAGAATTCTTACTATTTAGTGAAGAATTTTTTTTATCAATTCTGGTCATAAAAGGCATTGAAACCATAGATAAATTATTATTTAATGCCAAAATTGCCAAATTAAATTATTCTATAATCAATATAATACGGCTGCCATCTACCAACCCGGAAAGAAGTCCCGAAATTTCGGTTTAGCATAGACATACGTTTCTATGGGCAAGAAAGGAAAAATACTAAGAAAAAGAAAAGGTCCTATAAATACTATACATTCTAGTGTCGGGAGTAAAATACTAAGTTTTGCCATAGATTAAATAAGTACAAGATATACCATTCTATTGTTAGAATGCAAGTGGATATTATATGAAACTTGTGCATTCGAATAATAGATGGCGAACCCGAAACTCCCAAAAATGTAATCTTTTGATTTGATTGATATCATTTGTTGAAGAACCATGTTTAAAACCTAATGGCAAAAACGTCCAAAGCTCTAACAATAAATCTTTAGCTATAAATGTACATAGAAAAATACACTTTAAGATGCGTCATCTAACTATTCGAATGCACAAGTTCCGTACGTATAATATTCATTTGCCAATAGGTTGGTATATCTTATACTTATTTAATCTATGGTTTTGTAATAATCTCAGAACGACATCTAGGTATCTCTATTATTGTTTTTGAATATTTTTTTGCAAAAAAATTGGTCATCATAGGTCGTCACTCTTCATTATTGGTGTGATTATAATAAGAATAAGATTGATCTGCGATACTTAATCGATTTTGGGGTGGTGATGCCATTTGAAAATATAAACTGTTTTGCAAGAAATTAATTTCGAAGTATTAGATTGTACCTGAGTGAAAAATATATCCTTTATTAGATAATAATTATATTGATTGTACCTACCCAGCAAACGCAGAGTGTGACTGTTTCGTAACGTTAAGTCACAAATAAGTAACTCTAGAAGCATATTTCAAAGTGTGAAACAGATTCGTAATTATGGCAATATATCTGTACCTGATAGATTTGTTTTGAAATTGTTTAATATAATACAAAACATCTTTGGTGGGTTTGGAAAAATTCGAAACTGTTACCTAACAAATGTTATTCTTAATTCCACAAACGTAAATATTTCGTAACTTACAAAACGCCATACTTTCAATTGTTAAAATTTGAGAATATTACGCAATTGTTGATGCGGTATTCCTTCAGTAGCTATAAACAGAAACAATTACGGAATTATTGAAACAATTCATTTTCAGTTGTGAAGCGTTGAAAAATTTACATAATTAGTAATACGTTACATTTTCGCTATACATGTTCAAACAAATGCGTCGTTTCTATAGGCTAGAATTATTTCTGAGAGAGAGATAAAATTCAAACGACCAATAGAATCTTGGGAAGCTGCGCCGCGCCAGCGCGAAGAACTGTTTCCGACTTCAACACAAGTTAGTCTGAATGTGTAGTAATGTGTACTTACACGTGTGGTGTAAACAAGTGTCTGGTATTTGTGCAAAAAATACTATTGTGAAAAACAATTGCACAATATATACACGTTTAGAGTATTAGGTAAGTAATAAGTACTAATAGATTTAAAATTAGATAAGTTTTAATTGTATGTATTGTAAAAAGCGTTAATTTCCTGGACAATACCTAACATGGCGTGGGCACATTAACAGCGTGGGTAGCGGATCTTTTTACTATTACCTATAAATCGAATAAAACAAACGCTTTTCTTAAAATTTCGTGCTTATTTAAATGGATAACTATAAATAATAATAAAGAATATGTACAAAACTTTGTTACTAACTATAATAATCTACACTTAGATTATTATATCTACTTTACTTGCACAGTACGTATTTATTTGCAAAATTGAATCGTTGAGTGTTCTTTTTTTTTGCTTAGGAATATATTATTTTGTATTTCTTTTTGAAGTGATTCTCCGATGAGCAAGAAACGCATGTTTTTCTTTTAAATTGTTTCAATCAAAAGGGAATGAAGTTCAGGGATTAACATAGCAATTTTAACGTTAAAGTGACTAAACACATGATTCTTAATTTCTTTATAAACTACTGGTTTGCCGTAATGAATAAAATAGTTTTGATATACAGGATGCTTCCTAAATAACAAAACATTTAAAGAAGTAATTCTTCAGGTGATTTGAAGTGAAGAAAAGTTTATATGAACATATTATGTTCTAAAGATTTTTGTTTCTGAGATAGCGGACGTTGAATATTTTATTTCACTTCTGATTTTATCTGATTTTCCACAATTTGTAACATATGAAACTGAATTTTATGGATCGTCTTGCTCCTCAAGTAGCCATTTATCTTACCGATTGTCTTTTTCAATATTTCACTTCGGTTTGTAATTAGACAAAATGTTTTCGTTTTTTATTAAATAATACCTATCTTTAAAAATTTCAATATTTTAACAAAATTTGGTGATTCAAATCGAGGGATTCAAATCTCAGTAATTATAGTTTTGCTGTTATTTGTAGGGGGCACCTCTGCGTATCGTTCATACGTTATGTTTTTGGGGATTTTTTATTATTTTTTTTTTAATAAAAATTCCTGCTTTCCCGTTATTTTTATGTCAAAAAGATATACCTTCTAAATGTCGCTACGAGTAACCGTTTTCAGGGTAATTGATTTTAAAGTAAGCAATTTAACCACTTTTAAAGTATAATTAAATTTTAGGTTTATTTATTTAAAAGTCATTGTTATTCGTACTTTATTTGCTAGTGTTGCTATGTAATAAATTTAAAAAATCTGAAAAAGAGAATTTAAAGAAATTATTAAAATTAAATCGAAACAAAAATTTTACTTTGACACCCTATATTTCTGCTAATATCAACTTTTGGACTCACTAAGGTAAGTTTGTTTAAATCGTAATATTTTTACATAAGGAATCTGCCATTGCTCTGTGTACCATTACCTATGAGACACCATGTATTTATAGATTTTAAAACGTCCAATATTTTCATTTTATAAAAATATCTAAAAGGAGGTAAAAGGCAACATTGCTCCTGGGGAACTTTTTTAAGTTTCGCAACATTCAACACTTCCGATATAAACGTATAGGTCACAGCTGTGAGCGCTAATAGATCAAAGACATTCCGTCGGCCGTCCACTATATTCTTCCTCTGTGCCAAAGATATAAAAAAACACCAGATAGTTAAATTATCGACAAAATATATTGTCTGTCTGTTTCTTATGTACTTCGAAGGATAAATTATCCAAAAAAACTTCACAAAAAGGCCGCTAATAAAGTTGACGCGTTTAAAATGTGTAAACACTGGTATAAAAAATATGACTTCACAGCATTTATAGTGGTCCGGTAAAAGCTAATGAACGAATGTAAAAAACAAAATCAACCTGACCTATCCTATTTTCCCTTGAAATGAGATAGGTCAGTTAAATTCAAAATGTTGACGTATTTTATTTCTTTTTCTCAAAAACTACCGCGTGTATTTCTTTCATTTTTTTTATATGGATTTACCATCCCTTTGCAACAAGCTTCTTTCTCTCAGGAATAATAATATATGTAATTGTTTAACTTCATTTATTTTATTGAGTGGCCTAGAGTTACATATACACAGGTTTCATAATTGAAATGTTTTTCTCATTTCATGACAAAAATAAACCCGTGTCAAATTCTTGACAATCCCCCGCCTCCTCTTCTTATTTTTATTTTAAACTAGATATAGGGTGGGGTTAGCGTACTCACCTTAAGGAAATAAATAAATTGGGGTTCACTCTGTACATTGCTAGTTTGATTAAGAACTGATTTTTATTTGTAGATTCATGCAGGAAATGCTTTCCATTTATGACAGTTGATGCCAATTTTGAAGGTGCCTGTAAGGACTGGTTTAGAGCGGCCAGCCAGAGATTGAAGAAAACAGAGAAAATGAATTAATTATTTTATTGTACAATGGATAATAAATTGTTTTGAACATCTATTTGTCAATATTTTATCTTTTTCCTATATTTTAAAGGATTCCTCCAAATACACTAACAGTGAATATTAAGGATCAAGGATTAATTTCACCTAGATATAGAAAAAGTTTGTCTTAAATGGATTTATGGTCTGTAAAGATGAGAGATTGAGAAAGTGAATTTTGTTAAATATTGCAAAAAGTGATTTTAAAGATGGGTCCTGAAAAAGTAACGAGCCCCAGCACTGGCAAAATGTGACTGCTGTCTTCGGAAAAGAAAATTACTCGTCCAATAACAAACGAAGCCAGGTTTGCTATACGTGCATATATCCACCCCCAGCCCCCGATCGCTCACCTGCGCACTCGATCATTGAGTCTTTTTTGTTTTTAAATGTATTTAGTATAGCATTTTACAGTCGCTTCACAAATATAACTGGCTCTATACTATCAGTACATGTCCATCTTTGCCGAACAAATTATTTATTCACTGTTAATCAACTCGCGAGAACCAAAAAAACACTTTTTGGTTTTCGAGTTATTCAACAGTGAATAGGTAATAAGTGGTTCGGCAAAGATGGACAGCATGTATTGATAGGGTCTGTCATATTTTTTAGCGTCTGTAAAATGCTGCTATATGCATTTAAAAAACAAAAAGACTCCAATGATCGGGAATGGGTAGGTGAGGGATCAGGGTGGGAGGTGGATTTGTGCACATATATTAAACCTGACTTTATTTGGACTATTTGCATAATAAGTATAAAACAAAAAAGAAACTGATTTGAAAGTAAATCGTAATATTTATATTGCTTATGATAAGCAACTTTTCTGAAATTAATGAGCAACCTTAAGGTTTCTAATAACGTGCAACTGTTGTGTATCTGTACTTAAACTAAATTTGCATAACGGTTGCGAAGTATTTATATAAGTTTTGTATTTACAAATAACTTGGTGAATGAAACTGTAAAAGCCTAAATGTTTCAAGATATTTTCGGAGTTAGATTTTGGTAAAAACGAATTTATTACAAATGTAAATTGGCATTTGTTACGAATATTTTGTTTCGCAATTGTGTAAAGTAATAGTTGCAGTTTATTAACGATGCAATGTTGCGGACAAATAAGCAATTTGTCACCAAAAACACGCATTTTTGTGACTGAAACAAAAGTGTAACACGAAATATAAGTAGCGTTAATGTTCCTTAATAGTTTCGAAGCGGTGTTTGCTGGGTAGTTATTAAATTTGTTGGTTAAAAGTTAAACTTATATTTTACCATTATTTTGTATGTCATTTATAATGAGTTTAATGTGGTTTTTTAACTATACCCAGTAAACACAAAACTCAAGTAGTGCTAAAGAAGTTTTTTAAAGAAATAAAAGTTCTTATGCGACTTCTTATGTGAAGACTATATTAGAAATATGAATGTCAGCCACAAACAATATCTTAAATATATTTTGTAGATAGAAATAGCTATTATTATGAAGAAATTATTAAAGGAAACTTAATTTCTTTTTTTATATTTTTACCTCGCCCTGTACATGAACTATGTTAATGTTTTTTTTTAAAGGTTTTAATTAGTTTCAATTTATGTTATTACGTCATTGCCGAATTTCTTTTTAATTTCAGAGAAAAAAATAAAAAAACGCTCTTTTCGATTCCAAACTGAATTCTTTCAAAATAAATTTGAAAAGATTATAAATAATAATTGTATGCTTTATTTGTAAAAGACATATCATAAATATTATTTAAAGTAACAAAAGAGCAAAAGGAAAAATATTTTTAAAAACAAGCTTTTATTAAAATATACCTAGTTACTAATAAGGAAACTGCAAAATTTCAGGAGGTAATGGCATAAATTGAAGCAAATTAAAACCTTTATAAGAAAACATTAACACAATTCACGTAAAGGGTGAGGCAATAAAATATACAAGGAAATTAAGTTTGCTTTTTAACAGTTTGTTTAAATTTTTTTCTCTGTACGTATGTTTAAAGGCCTTAAAAATATCTACAATTTAATGTGCCCAACATGGTCGTAGCTAAAAAAATACGAATGTTACGAGTGTGGGGACTTTTAGATGGCGCACCCTGTATAATTGTTTCTACTTTATTTAAAATATACATAATTTTTACATACTGTATCCTAATCACACTTACAAGAGATTTTAAAATTAATACGATAGAAATACAGACTGCAGTCTATCTGTCACATTAAAGTTAAATCCAGTCCTGTATCTCAGCATAAGCCGATAAAAAATGTGAGGGAAATCATTAAGTAAGGTAAAAATAAAAATAAATTATGGTGTCCTCAAAAGTACTGCTAGACAGATATACACTCTAATATATTATATTATGATATGATGTATTGGTAGATTTTGGGACTCTGTGGCAAGAGTGATAGGTGTCGAGATAATACCTAAAGGGTAGGAGTCACAACGATTTGGGTGCTTAATTAATTATTAGTACGGAACGCTGAATACAGTAACGTACCTAGTTTTCACGTAAAAAAATCGCCAATACGATTTCTCGAATTTTCGCTCCAAAAAAATTGCAAAGTAGGCCTTGATTTTTGTGATGGAAATTTATCAATTCGTCATAAAATGCCGTTTTCCATGAGTAACAATCTAAAAAAAAGTTAATTAAAATCGGAAAAAATAACCATTTTACAGAGGTGTCCTAATTTCAAATGGGCCACACCGCATGTGTTTTCTAATAATTATATCTTATATCACAAAAACAATTGAAGATCGCATTCCGGATTTATGTTTTTTTTTATATAGAACGACTTGTATATTTTTACTTCTTATGCAAAAGCCATAAAAAAATCTTTTTATAGATGGGTACACATAGTATTTATCTGAAAATCTCTACGAGGCACTATTTATTTGTTTCATACCATAAGAGTTGAATATTAAATTAAGTAGTAAAACAAATTAGGATAATACTTCTATTTTGATTTTAAATAAAATAAAAATGTTTAAAACTCTCACAGTAAGGCCCTGATTCTTTCAACAGGGTCCCCGAATCTACCAATACATCATAATATATATTGAAGTATATATCCATCTAGCAGTATTTTTGAGGACTCAAACCACTCTTGCGAATAAGACCAAATCTTATTTTTAAGTTAGGCAAATTTGGATTAGATTTAGATATACTATATACCATACATCGTGCCCTAGCTCTGTCAGGAAACATTTCTAGATTTGTGATTTATAGTCAACCGACACCCTGTATAAATTGTTTCTACTTTATTTAAAATATACATAATCTATGTATACTGTATCCAACACATTAAAGTTAAAGCCAGTCCTGTGTCTCAGCGTGAGCAAGTAAAAAATGAACGGGAAAGTCATCACTAAGTAAGGCAAAAACAAAAATAAATGATGGTTTATGGTGTCCTCAAAAGAACTGCTAGACGGATATACAGTACCCCACAAAATTTTATATTCAACTTGAAAACAAGAACAGAGAATATCAGTAAGGAGTATAAAATAAAGACAAATACCAGAGCACTAGAGACACGCCTCTCACTCCATTCTACTTCAAATTGAAACACCTAAAAACTTGGGAAAAAAACGCCGCAAAAAGAATTTAATAGGGTATCACTTACCGTATGTATGCAAGTCGACCACATGAGTAACCGGCATACATAAAACGATATTTTTACTGATGCTTTGGCGGTATTTTTTGCCCACGTTTTTAGGTGTTTTAATTTGCGGTCTTTACCGCTGTCACTCTCCGTGTAGGCGTTACATATTCACCGTTTGTTTTCTCTTTTTAATTCACGCTTTTCGTACTATAAACTCATCTTTGTTTCCAAGTTGAATATAAAAATATGTGGGGTACTGTATACTTCATATAGGTATTATTATATAATGATGTATTGGTAGATTTGGGGACCCTATGGCAACTGATAGGCGTAGAGACAATACCTAAAAGGTAGAAGTTATAACGATTTAGGTACCTACTTAATTATTAGTAATAATATCAATGTAGGAAATATTCAAAATGAGTTCCTTGAACGTCTTGGCAGCATCCTCATTTTGAACATTTCCTACATTGAAATTATTTTTTTTTAGTTTGCTGTAGCGAATTACGTCAAGCACATGAATTAATTTTTTTACTGTTAATTTTTGCAATAAATATTAAAACCATAGCACTTTTGAATAGAGAATGAAAATACCTTTTAAATGAGGTATCGCACAAGCCCCTACTTCCCATTTAAAAATTTAGGGGTTGCAACTGCCACTCGAAGGGGGTTGAATTTAGGGATGAAATTTGTACGTTGCAGGATGTCATTTCACACAATAATTGAGATACTGAATTTATTCCATTTGGCTGTTCCACGCTGTATATTGAAGTAAATATCTGTTTATCAGTAGTTTTTAGGAGTCAAACCACGCTTACTAATAAGACCAACTCTTATTTTTAAGTCACGCAAATTTGGATTATATTTAGATATACTATGTATACAGCGTGTCCCAGCTATGTTAGGAAACATTTTCGGAAATGTGATATAATCAACGAACACCCTGTATAAAATGTTTCTACTTTATTTAAAATATACATAATTTTTACATACTGTATCCGAATCGCACTTACAACAGATTTTAAAATCAATACGATAGAAATACGGACTCCAGTCTATCTGTCACATTAAAGTTAAAGCCAGTCTTGTGTCTCACCGTAAGTCGGTAAAAAATGAGCGGGAAAGTCATCACACTCATCACTGTAAAATGCGGCCCATACACAAGCTACTTTTACAGCGTTTTGGGCAGCTGGCGTTGTCGCCAGCGTCAAAAACGCTTTTACAATTTCACCACACACAAGCGTCCCAGTAGTGAGCGAATCATTGACGGAATAGTATTGAAAATGTCTGAAAATGTCGCTCAAACAGAAAAGATTAGCAAGTGCATTAATTATTATTGATGAAAAGAGAAAGTCCAAAAAGCCTCGTTCATGGGTGAAAAAGTGGTTGCTGTAAAAAGATCAATTATCCCATATAAATATCTTGAAAGAACTAAAATTACATCCGAAGTTTATTTTTAATAATTCTATTAGAATATGCTTTACTTTTCATCATTCATAAATATTTTTACTGCTTAAATAACTCAATAGCAGCAGAAGTAAATTTTTCGGATTGGACAAATCGCCGATTTTCCGCCATTTCTGCACACACACATGCGTTTTCTAAACGTTTTACTGGCTTTGCTGCCGCCGAAATCAAACAAGTTTGATATTAGAGTCCGGCGTTCTGCGCCGCCTAGCGAGTCGCCAGCGCGGCAGTAAACACTTGCACACAGGCGTTTTTTTTGCGATTTCTATGCGTTTTCGACGCTGGCGACTACGCCAGCTGCCAAAACGCTGAAAAAGTAGCTTGTGTGTAGGCCGCATAAGGCAAAAACAATAATAAACTATGGTGTCCTCAAAAGTACTGCTAGACGGATATATACTTCAATGTATGTACTATAATATTATGATGTATTGGCAGATTTGGGGACCCTGTGGTAACTGATAGGCATAAAATAAATTTTTAGTGTATATTTAAAGTTAAATATCTCAGAAAATATGAAAGATATTTTAATGCGGTTTGAAGCATATTAGGGCTCATTGTCTGGTCTTAGGGTAGGTGTATTTTAGTTTGTAGAAACTTTAATTCTAAAATACAGGTTGGTAAATAAAACAATGCAAATTTTAACAAATTTCACTGCGTCACCATTTCTTTCCAACAAATTTTTTGTTTTTTCCTGGGTTTTAGAATATGCAGTGGCTCAATTGTAAAAAACAATTTTAGGGGTTTTTGAATAAAAGTCATGGTTTTAAAAAAATTTGAGTTTATAACGATTATTCGAATTATTTATTATTAGTACAAAAATTCTTGTAATTTAGTAGTTACTATGCCCCGTCGGTACGCAGAAGTAATACGCGTTAAAGGGGGGTGGGGGGTCCAAAATAATATTAATTTTCATAACTGTTACATCGTTGTTTTTCTTTGCAGTATCGAAATCATAAGTACTTTTTTTTCACCCTGTATAAAATCTTTCGTAAAACAAGAAAAATTACAAGAATTTTCTACTAACAAAAAATTGAAAAAACATGTTTCGAACAATCGCTCTACAGATACAGGGTGACGAAATCCAAAAGATTTTTTATTAAACTCAAATTTCTTTAAAACCACGACTTTTATTCAAAAACCCCTAAAATTGTTTTTTACAATTGAGCAACTGCATCTTCTAAAACCCAGAAAAAAAACAATAAACTTGTTTGGAGAGAAATGGTGGCGCAGTGAAATTTGTTAAAATTTGCATTGTTTTATTTACCACCCTGTACTTTAGAATTAAAGTTCCTACAAACCAAAACACACCTATCTACCCTAAGACCGAACAATACGCCCTAGTATGCTTCAAACCGAATTCAAATATCTTTCATATTTTCTGAGATATTTAACTTCAAATATACACAAAAAATTTACTTTATGCGTTTCAAAGTTCCAGCAGTTTATATTAACTGTGCCAAATTTCATATTGATATCTTAAAAAACAAGGGGAAAACTTTTAAACTTTTCAATTTTATTTTTTTGAAAAATAAATGAAAATTTCGCAACGTGATTAGATAGAATTTGGTCCGTAGATTCCAAGCATAATAAAATATACATTTAAAAAATCCAATTTGATGTTATTACTATTGAAAACAAGAAGTCGGTCATTTTGACTGTACATGTCACTAAACTGGAGAAAACGTCTTGTATACACGTTCCAAATTTCAAAACAGTTGGCTCATAAACAAAGGGCTATAAGTCTGGGTCGGTTCTCGTGGCCACCCGGTATACCAGATGACAACGTTATCTACTAACCTACATAGGACACTACCTTCATAGTTTCCTAACTGTGTTAGGGGTATCATTTCCGGAAATGTGACCAAAGTCTATAGTAATCAGGAAAATTTTTAAAATTTCACAGTACGGCCCTGACATTTTCAACATGTAATTTTCATCTGACTTAGCTACAATTTAAACAAAATAGACACTAGCAAACATTCTTATTTCATTTAAAATGCTAGATATTTGCCAAACTTAACGTAAGTATCTACCACAAAACTAAAAATAGGAATTAAATTAAAACATTCAATCGCGAATAAAAATTAACTTAATATTTATCTTACTTGCCACAGGGTCCCCAAATCTACCAATACGTCATAATATATATTGAAGTATATATCCGTCTAGCAGAATTTTTGAGGACTCTTATTTTTAAGTTATCACATGCGAATTTGGATTAGATTTTGATATACCATACCAGGTGACAACGATCTATCACTAGCACTCCTCTTTTGACCCTTGTTTTTCAAGATATCAAATTGAAATTCGGCACAGAGTTAATATACAGGGTGGTCCGGTATCCATGGCGGAAACTTCAGGGGACAATAGAGTACCAAAAAACAATATGACTTTGCTTATAAACATAACCTTCTAAACGTACCGTTTTTGAGATACAGGGTGTTAAAGTTTTGATTTTTTTAAATATATTTTTAAATATCTCTCTAACGAACAACAATATTAAAAAACTATTTGGTGATGTGAAATATCTCGCAGAGCACTAGTATTTCACCATTAGAAAAGTTTGCGAACATCACCAGTGGCGTCGATCTGGGGCATTGTGACCCTTTTTCCTATCAGAACTTCTACGCCACTGGTCCTAGACACCAATTCTATCTTGTTTTATATTTTCTGATGTTTTTTGCACAAAAAGTCACTCTTGTGATTTTTTCGTAAGATGCACCATTTTCGAGTTAATAGCATGTAAAGATATTAATGTTTAAAAAAAAATTATTATTATTAAAAATTTATTAACATTATTACATTTTATTAACAATTTTTGAGCTCTAGTTAGGAAGAAAAACATCACAAAAATAACAACAGATTTAATAGCATCTTACGAAAAACTCACAAGAGTGACTTTTTATGAAAAAAAAATCTTAATTTTTTTGCACAAAAAGTCACTCTTGTGAGTTTTTCGTAAGATGCTATTAAATCTGTTGTTATTTTTGTGATGTTTTTCTTCCTAACTAGAGCTCAAAAATTGTTAATAAAATGTAATAATGTTAATAAATTTTTAATAATAATAATTTTTTTTTAAACATTAATATCTTTACATGCTATTAACTCGAAAATGGTGCATCTTACGAAAAAATCACAAGAGTGACTTTTTGTGCAAAAAACATCAGAAAATATAAAACAAGATAGAATTGGTGTCTAGGACCAGTGGCGTAGAAGTTCTGATAGGAAAAAGGGTCACAATGCCCCAGATCGACGCCACTGGTGATGTTCGCAAACTTTTCTAATGGTGAAATACTAGTGCTCTGCGAGATATTTCACATCACCAAATAGTTTTTTAATATTGTTGTTCGTTAGAGAGATATTTAAAAATATATTTAAAAAAATCAAAACTTTAACACCCTGTATCTCAAAAACGGTACGTTTAGAAGGTTATGTTTATAAGCAAAGTCATATTGTTTTTTGGTACTCTATTGTCCCCTGAAGTTTCCGCCATGGATACTGGACCACCCTGTATATGTAAAATCCCACAATTAGCAGTATTTGATGAATTCTTTGGAGTTCCGATGTAGCCGCAACTGACACTATTTCTTGATTTTTAGATGGAACACCCTGTATATTATTGCATGTTCAGAATCCTGGACAAACTCCGAATAGATCAGAACTATTGTGGCGACCTTTTTGGGCGACTTGATTTTTTTAGAGCCAAGTTTTGTTTTGGATCTAGAGGGCTGCGATTAACTTAAAATCACCATAAATGACATACAAAATAATAATGGAAGATACAAATTTGACTTTCAACCAACAATTTTAATAACTAGGTACAATCTAATCTTTCGGAATTAGTTTAGTCATTATTTTCAAATGGCACCCCATCGATTGAGTATTAAACTCAGAAAAACTTATTTGATTTTAAAAGAATCAACTCGGCGTAAAAACTTACCAAGGATACAGAATTGGATACATCGGAAATTATTTTGATATCTTGTATACCATGTGGCTACGAGAACCGACACAGGCTTATAGCTCCTTTGTTTATGAACCAACTGTTTTGAAATTTGGAACATGTATACAAGACGTATTTTCTAATTTCATGACGTGTACAGCCAAAATGACGTCGTGTTTCGACGAAAATTACATCAAATTGTATTTTTTAAATGGAAAACCCTGTATATTTTGTTAATTTTGAAATCTTATGACCAAATATTATCTCATCGAGTTGAGAAATTTTCATTTGTTTTTCGGGAAAATAAAATAAAAAATATGAAAAATTTAATTTTGTTTTATTATATTATTTTATTTATACAGGGTGCGGCAAAATGATATGCACTATTTGGGATGTCAATAAAACCCAAAGCACAAAAAGTAAGGGAAAAAGTTTTTTATTTTTGGAAACCACATACCATGCCATTTTGAAACGTCATACTTATATCAGTTATCGCCATGGCTTGGAACGGAACGCATCGCGCTATTGTCGTCGAAAAGTTCATAATAAATGGTGAATCTGTAATAGCGACGCAGCATGCATTTCGTATTCAGTTTGATGTTGGTCGTCATGGTGCCGTTCCTGACGGGAGAACAATTCGTCGGTGGGTTTCACACTTCCGGGACACAACTTCTGCTCTTAAGCGAAAGTCTACTGGCCGAGCAAGGACAGTAAGATCACTGGATTTTTTTTCTGTGGGGATACCTCAAAGCGCAAGTGTGTAAACATCAGCCACAAAATTTGGAAGAATTAAAGGCAGCCATAAAACAAGAAATCGCCGCAATTCCGCAAGAGATGATCCGCAGGGCAATGGCGAGCTTTCGTGTACACCTTCAAGACTGTAATGGCCGTCATTTAAGTGATGTAATTTTTAAAACATGACATTTCAAAATGGCATGATATGTGGTTTCCAAAAATAAAAAACTTTTTCCCTTGCTTTGTGTGCTTTGGTTTTTATTGACATCCCAAATAGTGCATATCATTCTGCCGCACCCTGTATAAAACTTATTTTTAAAAATATACTGAATATAATTATTATAAATAATTTTAATTCAACTAGCATCTTTGCAATTAGCACCAATGGCTGTCAGCACCAAAATCACGAAATAGGTAATTCAATTCAATTCAATTCAATTCAATTTTATTCAGTATTATATAACATTAAACATCATTTTTATATAATGGACCACTGAAACAAGTTCGTGCTGGCCCTTAATTTTTATTTTTACAATTTAATTTATTTATTTATGTCATACTACCTAAATATAATATATTTTAAACATTTTATAAATATTTACAGTAATTTAGTTAAGGAATTGTTCCTATTTATTACATATTATAAAGTAAATTCTAATATACTAAATACTAAATTGGCAACATATTATATATAAAAAAAAATAATAAAAAAAATATATATTTTAGACAAATAGAAATCTTATGAATATTCTATATTTTGAGTGGATTATATCAATTGAAATGTATTATGATTGTTTATAATAAAATCTTTTGAGTCTGCATTAAATTTCTTTTTATTTTTTATATTACGTATGTGTATTGGGAGTTTGTTGTATAAAACAGGACCAATGAATGACATGGAATGTTGACAAAATGATTTGTTAAATTTAGGTGTCTTAATATGATTTTGAGTTTGATTTCTCGTATTAAAATTATGAGTGTATTTGCTCTGGTATTGCTCGTTTATGTGTATAAGTTTTATTACAGAATGTGCATAAATTGAATTAATATTCATTATTTTATTTTCCTTATACAAACTAATAGTGGAATACAACTTATTTTTCCTATATATAATTTTTAATATAAGTTTTGTGTAACTTTAAGTGGTGTCAGAAACGTTTGGCATGTACATGTACCCCCCAAGATGTGATTGCATATCTGAGTAATGATTCTACCAATACTTTACACATTAAAATAAAATAATCAAAAATTTTTACATGTTTTACATAGCGAAGGAAGTTAAATGCGTGAGTCCTCAAAAACTGCATTACACATAAATAAAGTGTACATTGGTTATTTCAGCAGTTAGATAAAAAAATCTTGCATACATCGATTGTAGACAAAATATATACCTAATGTATACGTTCAATTTTGCCAAATATTGATGTCCCCAAAGCTACCCTTTGACATATATATATATATATATATATATTTATATATAATTTTATATTCCTCACTTCACTTATTACTGTCAAGCAATGAAAAGGACGATATTTTAGGAGAACAAGATTTATAACTTATCACGGACGTTTATTTGATTTTTATGATTTTCTTTCTTTCAATATTCAAGTGCACTTAGAATTTCTTAGTCCTTTATTCCTTTTCAGTAAGAATCGTATCCATCAACAATGGCCCCATCACAATTATAAAGTGACAGTCCCTCATTCGAGTTTAAACAAAGAATTATTTTCAGTATTTTCAGCCAACAGCAGAAACGGTGATTTGAATATTGAACATTTTTTATTTTAGATGAAAGAAAATATTCTGTTTGAAATCTGTTTGATTGAAGTGGTAGTAGAAATGTGTAAATACTAATAAATTTGTGAATAAATTCTGATACTGAAGAGGGTTGGAACTTTTGATGTGGCACTGCTTCTGTAGTAGTTTCACCTAGACACCAAAGGACCGAACACTTAACACTCGATACACAGTTCACCATCCAAGTTGGCATCATCGGGAGTTTATTTCAGACCATGTTTTTCTCTTACATACTTAAGTGATGGAAGAAAGTATATTTAAACATATTTGTTTACTAAATACTCAGAATATGAAATGCATTTACAATCGCCAAAAATCCATAGAAACCATTTTAAAAAGTGACACGCCTCAAAAAAATGCTAAATAATTATCAGTTTATGGGGTTTTATTTCCTCCTGTCAATTCTAAACAATCAGACCCATCATAATTTTCAAGTAGAAAAATTGATGTGACATGTCAGCAATTTATCCGATTTTCTTTACCCGAGGGCCAACTTTGACAGACGTTAACAAAATATAATATTGCCTGTGAAAAATTAGTAGTTTGCTATAATACTACGTCGCTAACAAAGTTTCATTTGCCATTAGATTTCGAGCTGTTTTTTCATCTCGTATAAAATTCATTAGGTAGTTAGTATCCTTGGATACGACCGTATCAATTACCTGCTTTCATAGGATTTATCTACTTAATAAATTTAACAGGAGGTGAAAAAAACCCGCGCTTGAAGTATTAACATTTACTTGGCAAATATTATAAACAAATACAATTAGTTCATAATTTTTTTAAGATAAATCTGTTCCTAAATAATTTGCATGCAGTTGGTTAACTATAGGTATTGATAGAAAAAATATCCTTTCTATGAGTCGAAGTTTACTGTTAAAGAAATAATGTTGTCTTAACCATCTCTCAAATCAAGAACCATCCATCTTCGCAACCAGGCAAATAGTTGTCAGCGCATTTACCCACTCTGCTACCGGGTGCACGTGTAATCAATATCATCACCTGCAGTAATGCTATTGTCAAGCAAATCTGTTAGAGATAGATGCATATATTAACGAGCTATTTTGGATTATCTTATCGAAACTAAAACTAATTTTCTTGCAGTAATTTTTTCCAATTAAGTAAATTGTTATCGTGCTAAAAAATAAAAAATCGGGGAACTCGCAACATTTGCTTAATACAATAAATCATCTTTGTACCATAAACGTCGTCCAAATTGCTGATATATACCTACAAATTAACTCAAAACTTGGCCAATAAATTCCTTTGTTGACCACCATAAAAAAATAAATTACTTTAGAATAAGCAAAAAATTCGTATTTTTATTGATATATTTCAAGGGGATTGTGAGAAGATTAGTAAAGCTTAACCATCATGTGAACAACACGTTGTATTTGACAATTATATTTACAAATTGGTGCTTATAGTAATTAGGATAGGTGGTGTTCATTTGTAATCTCCAAATCTATAGGGCGTTCAATTCAGGTTTATTTGACAACGGGGAAATATAATTTTCAAGCAAATTTAGGTACAGTTTAATTATACTTTGTATTCCACTCCATTATATTATCGAATAGAGGTGTTTCAGGATCACGTATAATACTACAAACAAGAACACAATTTTAAGTTGGTGCTCGCAAATTAGATTAAAGCAAACAAACAGCAAATCCGTGTTAAACTGAATTCGTACAAATCCTTTGGCATTTTGTCGCACAATGGCCATTATTATCGAAATATTCTTAAGTTTTTACTCACGACAACGTGTTACATGGTGCACCAGATGTAGGTAAGTAACTTAAACCGGATTTACCTTTTTTGTTTGTTTATGATAACTACAATGAAATTTAGAAGCCATTAGATAGATTGTATTACACTATACAGGACGCCCGTTTTTCGACCTGCAGGTTACCTTAAGAGATACGAAGGCGGTTAAATTGCAAAGTTGCACACGAGGTTGCACATTTCTATGCTGATTAATATTTTGAAAAGAAATCGTTTTTAGTTTTGAAGATATTGAAAAAAAACTTAAGATCGTGATTCTCGTTTTTAATTTTTAAATTGAAAATTAATAAAACTACGTATTTTAAACAAAAACATTCTTAAGGCACTTTTTTCCGAAGAATGCGAATATGTCATTATGGTCCTAATGTAATGTGTGAATGGAGTGCTGTTCTATTCTGGGCTTCTTGAGTGAGAGAATGGACTGCATCTTCAGTGACTGTGAGCTAATACCATTAAAGGTACTATGAACTTTGTTCTTGCAGTAAACTATCGTAGTGCTAGAATTACTTACAAGAAAACAGCGAAATACTCTTTAAATACAATATAATATTCAACAGGAAATACTTTTACATGAAAGACTTTAAATAATTAATTAATGACAAATTATTACAATGACAAATAAATTCAAAATTATTAATATAACATTCGCCAACTTATCATAACTACAACATCCTCCATTTGTCATGACGTCTAAGATGGCAAAGAAACAACAGTCAACTCTATTTCTTCTTATGGGCTCCATATTCGATTTTCACATGTTTAAATTCATCTCTTTTTTCCGATTATGGTGAAATAGAGCCGTTTTCAGTCGATATCCCCTTGTGCACCAAATCCTTAAGAGTCGATTTGTTCTTGAGGTTAGTTAAATTTAACATCATCGAAATTTATATCCTCAATTTCTAATTTATAATAATTATTAATATTAAATTAAAGCAGTAATATGCCGGTTGCCGCTTTCAAATATAAATTCATTTCAAATATAAATATAAAATATCAAAATATATAAGGGGTCAAATTATAAGACCTGTCAAAAGAACACTGCCGCCAGCTGCAATTCTCAAAACTTATCAAAGCTATACAGGAAAACATTGACAATTGGCGTTATCAAAAGAAAGTCGAAATTAGATTTGATTTAATCTCAGATGCTGAGTTTTGGTGTGACCAATACCAACACATGTTCCTTTTAGTTTAATATAGTCCAACGTATAATACGCTGTATTAGTGATGACGTATAGCGGCCGTTTTTTGTATCCAAACAAACTATTTTACCTTTGTTTTGTATATTATATGATGTTTCCGTTTGTGAATTTTAAATGTATTAAAAGCAGTTTTGACAAAAGTCGAGGAATATAACTATCAATGGTATCTCCTTTTATAAAATATTAAAATATTCATAACCTTAAAGTTTGTTTGGATACAGCGGCGACTTTGACGTCACACTAATAGCCCGTATTATCTGTCAAGGTCCAACTAGTAAAGGAAGACTTTCGATGTTAACTATGTCTATACCAAAATCAATAAGACTACAAATCAAAGACAATTCTATGAGGATAGATAAGAACCGAACACTCGAATAATAATGTAACCCTAAGGAGTATATGAAATTTTGAATTGATGTGATTAAAATAAACAAAAAAAAATCAGAAGAACCAAACTGAATCAAGTTCAGTTTGACGTTTTATAATTTCTGACTTCAAATTAAATGATTGTTATGAAGTTATTAAGTGAACTTATTAGTGAACTTAAAATTATTATGTAAAATTATGTCTTGATCCCAGGAAAATTATGTCTTTGACAGTAGAATATTTGACACTGAGCACTGCGGAAAGAACTTCTGTACTTGAGGTTGGCTTCTGAAAATAGTTGACTATTGCAAATCATCGAATACTATAAACTTTTGATAACCCCGTTATTGATGATTATTCTTTGTCACTTTGGTAGTACCTACTGAAATATTATTCTTGGTACGCCCGACTTTAACCATTTCTCTGAGAGTTCTGCTTGTAATATTTATTTTAGGTTTTATTCTTCGGAAAGTTCCGAATTTAACTAAAAAACCTTTTCGAAAATCTTGGTCTATACCAAACGTATCTTACCACGCTCATTCTCGGTCCAATTTTCTCCGCTCATAAATTAGTTAGTACAATTTGAGTCTCCTGCACTATCTAATATTTTCGATCATAATATATGTTCATCGAATGAAACTCTCTAGAATGATCACACCAGCTATCGCATAGTATTTTGAGGAATTTCACTGAAATCTTTCAATATTTTCTTGGTTGTGACCCGTCATTTCTTTACCATCATAAATTTTCCAAATCGCTTATTTCCTAATAATAATTTATGATGTGTTATTTACCATCTGTCCTAAAACCAGATTTCTCGCTCATGGCTAAATCTGATTTATATTAACCTTCTCAATATTTTCTTCTCAAGAATTGTAGCTCTCCCTACATATCACCAATGCGCTTGTGTCAACTCCTAGTCTCAACAACCTCATTGCAGTTTTAAGAACTTTATTATCAAAAAATCACAGAAGGTTTTTGCAGTGTGAGTAAATTTTACGATCGGAAACTTAATTTTTCCCAGAAAGAATCAATTCCTAAACTGCCTTAATGGGTTATTCTTCTTGTAAAGAATATCATTTCAACAGATCAATTATCCTAAATTTTATGGTTTTGGCCCCACCTTAACTTTTCTTTTCAATATTTTTTAGATATCCAGGCTATGAGGATACTTTTATAAAGTCACAAATTGTGGAACCCTCCCCATATAGTGGCCCCATCATATTCACATAGGAAACTAAAACGATAAATATTTAGTACTACAATAGCTTTTCACAAACTGTTTCCGTGTAGGATATTCCTTGTACGTTAACTATAAATTTCCATGTTTCGTGTTCAGAGTAATAAAATGCTCGTCAAGCAAAACTTAATTATTGTTCTACAAAAATAACTGTGTTTGTTAAAGTTTTTCTATCGCATAATACGACGCATTTGTACCATTAAATAAATAAAAAATGATTTACGAGAAATGCAATTAACCTATAAAAAGTCATAAATATAATCTATTACATAGATTTAGAGTCGGATATACAAATCTTTAAAATAGAAGAATTACTAAAGGTTATCTTGACACTTTGCATGTTTTATAGTTCATTATTACAAAATACAGAATTTCAACTAAAAGCGATCAGACGATGACAGATATATTTAGCTAGTTATAGAAGAAGTGGCCGAAAGTTGATATTTTACAAACTGATCCTGTTTCATCAAGTCACAATTCATATATTATGTTATATATACTATTATATTCATTACCCATCGCCTGATGCATTTCCATTAAAAAAAATTTAAGTGGAATAATCATGTAGCCACTAAAATAGACGTTTAGGTTATATTATGAGTTATCAGCTCTAAAATATAAATAAATGTATTAATTTTATTATTACAGCAATGAGTATTTGTCATATACCTCCTAGAGATAAAATAAACTACAAGCAACTACGTGTTTCGGAATTGTTGTTCCTCAACAAGATCTAGAAATCATAGATCAGAAAGAACGATAATAGGTTCAATTGGGTATTGATCTTTATTGACTATAGGTCGTTTAAATTCCTGACCCAACCTTTGACGTATTTATTAAAATAATATATAGAAAAAAATTATTTCTATTCTATTTAACTTATTTCTAATTAGCTTACTAATTTTGCTGATTTGTAACTCCCATAATAATTACTGGATTGTCTTGTAAAATAAAATAATTTGCCAATATTTACACCCTTTCCTGTTTTATTTTCTTTATAGAAATGAGTCAGAAATCTAAAAAATCTCAGTTGTTACCAATCATAAGTAAATTTAAATCTAATCTCTTAGAAACACCTTGTATAGAGGTTCTTCGTCAAGATCCAATACTAAACTTTCTTTCTATGGGGAACTGAAATGTCTCATCCATTAATTCTCTTACACTGCATATCAATTCGTAACTGTATATTACACACAGCACTAGTGTTTGATTTGAATATGCTAAACTAAATTAAACTTAATTGGTGTCCTGGTAAGCCAGAAAAGCTTGTTGATGAATGTATTGGTGTCGATATTGCAGGGAGATCGTCTGGCATGTAGTGCTGCAACTAGGAACAGATTAGGAATAATGTATAATGCACTGAGAAATTAATATCATCCCAAGCGATGTATATGTGAAATATTTATAAAAACACAATACATCATAATTTTTTATGCTATTGCCACCAAAGGCAAAATTAATTCTATCTGTGATCATAGGATATTCAATATGGCAAGTCTTAAACATGTAAGATGCACAGACTCTTTGAGTTACCTAGATGTTTTCGTATGGAAGATTGGTCACGTAGAAATAATGAGTAATGAGTGAACAGATGAAGGAACTCGTTGGTAGGTTTAAGAATAAATCTCTAGAGGATATAATATTATTTAAGGGGTACATTTGCAGTTATCAAGCAACATAACAGTTTTCCTAGTCAATCATCCTAATACAGTAACAAAGATATTAACCTTTATTATATAATAAATACAATTAATATAATTTCTTCAACGATTTTTCTGGAATCAGCATCGTTTATGAACGATGTGATTTTGTCTCCTTTAACTAATAAAGTATGAAAAATCATCAGACATAATAGATAACATAGTTTAACGTGCTCGTATAAAAATTGGTTACCTACTTTGTCAAATCTATGATTTTCAATGATAAAGAAATCTGAAGCTTTGTTGATTCTAAGGCTTTTACGCAGAGAAGAATTTCCGCGTTGAATATTTGAAAATCTTGATGTTTCGGCCATCTCGTCGTGTTTTTCTGTGAGTGTCGTTATGAAGCGACGTGAACTCTATGAGCTCCTATCCTATATCTATGCTTTTGGCAGAAGACGTAGCTTCGCCTTGGTGATGTTGCGTGGTGAATCATGCGTACTAATGATTTTCACGTCACCGGTAGGCGTGTCCTGGTTCCGCCAATGTCTCATGTTCCATTACGTGCTACATCATCTATCGAGCTCAGTTTGTTTCAGAAAGACCACGGCGAGATTATCGAAACGTCAAGATTTCAAAATATTTTGCACAGAAGAGAACTCGAAAACTTTTCTACAAATCTGAATCTATTGAATACCAACATAATATTTTCGTTCTTTTGTTAAATCAAGTATTAGATATTGGCACATCCAAATTGCCACACAATAATTTTTGTCATCTTGGTAAATATTTTCCTAACGTAAATATATTAAATGATTGCAATTTTTACTAATAATACATGTTTTCAACTTTACTTAGTATAGGTATTATACAAACAAAATGACAGGAATATCCAGTTTGGTATATTTATATTGATGTTCTACTTCTGAACATAAAAATATAAAATTTTGAACGTAAAAACCAATAAAATCACTTTAAAATGCAATTGCTGTCGAATCCGTTAAAACAATTGTTTTCATAACTACATGTATAAAACACTGAATTAAATAACAGAATTTATAGCATACATGTGTTGGGTGAAACAGTAAATATTTAAACTATGGATACAAGTTTGTGTTCTTCTATGACACGCATTTTAATTCCAACTGTCGCATTAGACCTTGAAAGGTTAGATGTACTTAATCTTCACATAGATCTTCTCGAGAATCTTCTCAGCTGATGTTCATTTTCGATTCCCACCCATTATTACAGAAGTTTCTATTTACCAATTTTTATCGGTCGAACTTAAAAAACTTTTGGCAACTGTCACCTCTTAGGATAACAGAAATATTGTCATTTCCAGTTACAATATTATTTCGCTATAAACTGCACAATTTGGTTAGGCATTTCTTTATATTATAATAATTAGCATCGACCGCTTCACCTCATACAGGGTCGACATAACTTCAAAAAATTCTAACTGCAAACGCGAAAC